>CM060929.1:433576624-434176624 GCA_030765085.1 Allium cepa | reverse complement strand
TTTTCAAATTCTCTATTTTCTATCTTCTTAACTACTCTTCTCTCTTTTTCTTTTCTTAAAATTCTTTTAAAACCCCTAACTATTCGGTTTTTCGGCAACGAAAATCCGTATACGTTACACTTATGGATTGAGAGAGATTAAGAGGAGAAATATGAAAATTTTCGGCCATAGGTTTAATGGAGTGGCGGCTGCAGTTTTTTTAACCTAGGTTTTAATAACTTTGCAAAAATGAAGAGAGGGGGGGTATTATAGAAAATTTTCCAATTTACTATTCACCCGGAATTTCCAAACTCCAAACGAAGCGTGCCGGTTGGCGTTTCTAGGGTTTACCCCGCGTTCCGAACACAATGGAACATGTTTCTGGAAGCTAATTCGGTCAGCTGTGCGAGTTATGGCAATAAACGTTCAATTTAAAATAAACCGATTTAAACGATTTTCTAGGCGTTTTAGCTTGCACCGGACAAACGGTAAATCCGATTGACATGAAATTTGAAACCTTACAATAATATCATATTACGGATCCGATGAAACTGGTTTCGTCGAAATCCGAGACTTTTTGAAAAATGACTATTTTAACTCGCCAAATTAATATTAAAACAATTCCGATGCGTTTCAAGCTGCCACGATCAAACGATAACTCCGATTGCTACGAAAATTGAAATCCGGTAATAACAAACTATTACGGATCCAATGGAACTAGTTTCGTCCAATTCTGAGACTGTTCGAAAATTGGCTAATTTCACTAGTCGATTAAATATTAAAATATTCAAATTTCACAAATAAACTTTTAATTCGATTTTAAAAGTTCTAAAATATCGTTCTAACTCCAATATGATAAAATAAAATTTTAAAAATCATTTTCAATCATATTTAACCCAATTTTCAATTATTTCCATAATTTAACATATTAAATTATCGATTTAATTATCCAATTAAATTCAATTATTCGAATTAAAATTTATTCGACTTATAAATTCACTTATTAATATTTAAAATTAATTAAATATTCAATTTTTAATTAATAAAAATTCTGGGTCGTTACATACTTACCCCCTTAAAAGAATTTCGTCCTCGAAATTAACAAATAAGAAAAGTTACAGAATCTATTAATTTTCCCAAAATTCATGGTTAAACTTCTTATAATAACTTTACTAAGTTTTCAAATCATGCTTAGTTTTCTTCTCAAAAACAACTACTATTGTTTGACTTTCAATTCCAAAATCAAAGTTAAGGTTTTCAAAATTTTCCAATTTTTCTCAAAAATATTCTAACGCCTTAAATTTTCAGAAAAATTCGCCATAGTCTCCTTTGCGCGGCTCGATCCGAAAAAAAATGACAGTAGATATATCACAAATATGCATCTCATCAAGTAATGAGGCATCCCGCAGGGAAAAGTGTAAAAGTACGATATGTAATCCGAGATATGTACCTTATTTTTTATTAGCGAGCATATACGGCTAATATAGCGCGAAAGCGAGCTCCAAACGCGAAGCAAACGCGATCCGCACCTACTAAACACTCAACAAACAACATGAGAAACATGTATATAGACAAATAGTATCGATATACAACATATAGCAACATAATAACTATATATGCCAACATAGCAAATGCAGTAAAAGCAATATATTCAACCATCAACCAACTATCATCCAACTAGCATTCATAACCAATAAGTATTCATTCATATTCTCATTAATATTCAATGAAATGGGTTTTTAATTTAATCACATTTGATTTATTAACAGTGGATGTTTAATTTTTACTAACATTCATTTTCAATTAGTTTATATTCACTAATTCATATTCAAGTTGGTTCACTTCCAAATCAAATTCAATTCTATTTAAGATTCACTTAACTTCCAATTGAATTTCAATTTCTTTAGCTTCCAATTTCATTAATTCTTAATGAATTATATACAATCGACTAACAACCATATAACAACCAATGTGTATTAATTACAACCAAATTCCTTTGCTTATATTCATTCAATTTGGTTTAATTAAATTGATTTGCATTCAATTATTCAACTTCCAATAACATTAAATTTTAATGAATTAACACTTACATTCAATTTTAATGAATTTACATTTACATTCATTATTTCATATCAACTTAATTTACATTCAATTGATTTACATTTAATCCATTAATTCAATTCAATTTCTAAAGTTGAATTTCATTTACATAACTTAAGTTTATATTTATCACTTAACTTTATTAATTTACTTCGATACCAATATCAACTTCATTCAACATCTCTTAAGTTATATTCCATTTAAACATTATTTGTTTTTACTTAACTTAAATTCCCACTTATAAATCAATTCAGATTTCAATTCTAAAGTAAATTCCATTTAACTTTAAATTCATTTTTATTTACAACTCATATTCATAAATATATTTATATAGTTTCACTTCTTATATATATAAGTTTATTTCTCAATTGTAAATCACTTTAATTATAATTTCATACTTATAATTCTTTTGCTTATACAATTATTCTTCAATTTAGATTATTCAAACATCTAAACAATCAACTTATATACACTTTAATAATTCTGAAAAATTATTTCTTTATATATAAAATATACACAAGGTAAAATTATTTCATTTACCCAATTTTAAAACAATATTGTGCCGAATTGTTCTGTACAAGTGTTTAGAGATCCCTATCAACAACGTTAATTACTCGTATTAACCAGAATCTATATACCACTCAACAAACCAATCATCACAATATAAAACAATTTTATATTCACTAACAAATACGCTCTCATAGCTATTATTACACTCAAACTCATTCTAGAGTACTACTGACTCTATCTCTAATGAGTAATACCCAACAGAGCCATGGTTGTCGCTTGACCATATGCTCTGATACCACCTATGAGGACCCGCAAATCCGTACTCCTTGAATATACACTAATCTCCATAGATTAACTCAAGATGAACAGAAATACGAATTCTCAATGTTTAAGAAAAAGAAAGAAAAAGAAAAAGGATAGAAGAAGAGATAAGAAGATAGAAAATAGAGAGAAAAGAAAATAGAACGGAAAGAAAACAGCACAACAATATCAAAATCTCACAATCGCAGCGGAACAACATATAATACATAAATGAATAATCTTTAAACAAAGAACTATATCAGTTATTACATTTTATACATTACATTACATTACATCATATCAGAGTGTACAACACCAAACAACAACAAACAATGCAGCGGAAAAAGAAATACTATATACTAATAATACGCCATGCCATCCAGCTTGCCTCCAGCAACTCCTGAATATCCTGATAAACCTTAACTCTTAACTGCCCGTGTGGAAATTTGTGGGCACCCAGAGTTTAGGAAGGAAAACAATAAACTCCGAGTCAGTCATGTGACTGGTGTGAGAACTCAAAACAGTTTATTTATCTTTGAAAACGAAATAGAGGAATATTTTTAAAGTCAATTCGCAATGCTTTTAAAAATGAGACTACCATAAGACCTCCCACCACACACACAATGCAAACGCAGACTTGGAGGAGATTTCTTCTTATGTTAGTCAAAGATGCTTGATATGCATTAAAAAGAACATTTGATATTATTACTAGTGCATAGTGTAGGAAAAAATCATTTCGAAAGTAAAGATATAAATCTTAGCCAACATATTATCGTATGCCTACTATAGCTATCATCCAAACAGTGGGGCGCCACCATAAGTGAATGATAGGTTCTACAACTAATACCGTACAAGATCGTATTGTTTCTTTGGATTTCCAACGGATGGTCAGGCCAAGGAACTTCCCATTGCCACATGAGAATGCCTCTGGAAGGACGTCCCCGAGAACCAAACCGGATCTCTGCCAACACAAGGCCGGGTTACCCCTAACTGGGTAACAACTGACACGAGTATGCCATCCCCCGGTCCTTTGGGACCTTTCAACCGAGCGCTCGTAATCAACATCACACCATAATAATAAGTGTTTCAACATGAGTAAGTATCTGGGCTCCATACCATGATACCACCCTTTTCCAGAAGGAAATGCACATACCCTAAAGGGAGCTACCCCTCATAACCTTGCTGCATCTTTCCTGTTTTGACCATTACGGGGTGTGAGGCTCGACGAAGTCACATCCACAAAGCCACGCTTTATACAAAAGCTGTGCTTTGGGTCAACAAATGATCACAGAAATGATCACAAAGATAAACGATCAAATAAATGATCCTATCACAAATGATCAACACAATGATCATTTCACAGCAACACTCAGCATGTCACATTACCAAATTGGGAATATATCGCTGATAACCTTCAACTACATAACCTCTGAGCTCGTACGTCTCAAAGAAGGATGTTAAGCTAAAAGAATAAATTCTCCGCCACCAACAGAAATATATTTGAAAGAAATTTGCTTTATATCTCAATTTGTAATGTCGGACATACAATCCATACAAGTCTGTTCCGGGCTCGAGCAGAATCGAAGGCACTTACAAAGAAGTCCTTGCAATCCGGATAATCTCTAATCACGTCCGGACTTCCCATCACATAGGGAGTCTCTATACTGTAGCTACTCGGTGCAAAGACAATCGACGAGTTGTCCTTTCGCTTTCAAAAATATTCGGTCTTCAACACCGGTCATCAATGCTATCCATTACGTCGTATCACTATTCGGAATGGGTAATCCGAATAACGAGCGCAATAATTTAAAAATAAGTGTGGCATTCAAATTCAAAAAATCACAACAAATACCTTTCAAAGGTAAATATTGATAGTCGGTTATTGAACTATCAATGGATATGCACAACATCACCAGATTCCAAATAATTTTTCAAATTATTTATTTCCCAAAAATATCTTTACAAGATATATAATTTCAATACTTCAAAAATAAATCAATATTTATTTTTAAACAAATTCCCCTTTCTTTTATAAATTCCATAGTGAATTTATATTCCAAAATATCCATGCATATACGATTTCAATTATTCATTTCAATTTATCTTCAAAAGATAAATTCTCAAAACGTTTCATTTCACATTGGAAAAACATTTCCATACTTATTTATTCATAAGTAATTCACAAATTTTATTTATTTTCAACCTTTGGAAAATATTCAATATACTTAAATCGAAATTAAGTATATATTTCATTCTTTAAGGAAATCATTCTCTTAAACATATTTATTTGGGCCAAAACGAATGTTGCGTAAAACATCGTTACGACAACCCAAAATCACTAGTATAGGGATTCGAAATTAAAATAGATATATAAATCCCAATACTATACAAAACATTTCCTTTCGGAAATCATTTACTATAACAACAGTGTTATAGTCCACCATTTCCTTCTATTTCTCGAAAACGTCTATTTCAACAATGAATGTTGAAATCTATGGTTTCGAATCTCAACACATTTTGAACATCGTTAGATCGTTTTAATTCTATTTAAAACATCATATTCAAAACAATTTCTTTAACATATTATTCACTATTCAAAAACGTGAATATACTTCGTTAACAATTTCATCCTTTCTATTCATTTTATTTTAAAGGATTATTCACCGTCTAAAACGTGAATATAACTCCATTAATAAGTTACAACAATTTACTTATCAAAATAAGTCGTTTGCGCATTTATAAAACAATGTTTATAAATTCCATTTCTATTTATTTTACAACAACTTCCTTTTATAAATTCCTTTATTAACCTATTCAATTTATAACTCAAACAAAGGTTCATATTATAAGTTAAACACTTATCATTTATTTGTTTGCAAAAATCGTTCCTTTGAACTTCCCAAATTATAAATCTTATAACTTATAAGATTTATTTATTTACCCAAATCTATTCTTCAAATAACTTTATAAATTTTATAAACCTACTGCTTATAAAATTCCATTTATAACTTTACCGTTTATAATTCTATAAATTTCATTCATTTATGAAATTCATTCACAATTCATTCTAGCACTTATAAAAACTTGTTTTATAATTCAAAGTATTCTAATTTATAAATATCCATTTTATAAATTTTTTATACAAATCAATTTGTATTATTATTCTAAAATGTCTTTAAACTTCTTTATAATTTCATCCTTTTGATTTATAAAATAATCAAATTTTATAAATCCTATATTTAAACTTTTTGCAATAAATTCAGAAATCCAATTTAAACCATTTTATAAAATCATTAACCCCATATTTTCAAAAATTAACTTTTAACTATTTTTCTCAAAAATCATAATTTTATAACATTAAAATTTATAACGTTTATTTATTTAAAATGGATCAATTCCAAAAATATAGTATATTTTCAAAAATCACTTTAAAATCATTTTAAAATCCCAAAATTTGGTCCAATGATGCTACACACCAAATAGTTAATCACGACAACAACGACATCATATATCGTATATGATAATCAACGAATATCAAAATATTCATAATCAAATAAATATTGTTGAGGAATCCAGTTGGATCCCTCCAACCTGTTTTCCTGCATCCAAAAAGATTAGCACAATACCATTTCCGCTCCAGTACGAAATTATCGCGGTATATGGGATTTAAAATATTATCCGCTTAATAGACGGCGCAATAGGGTCTCATCCGCTATACAATGCAGGAAATCAATAACTGCAATATATACATATGCCAATATATATATATTGCTATTATATATAATACCAATTTCACTGTTTATGAAATATTCGCGGTATATGTTTTTAATAAATAACATACGCTTACTAACGGCGCATAATGTCTATTTTAACAATCAATAGATAACAATCATCATTCAAACATACATTCAAGAATTTTAAATATAACTATTTAAAATAAAATCGAAACCGATTCGATTGAGTGAGAAGTTCTCACCTTGATTTCAATTTCGTTTTAGCGATTTATTTCGAATAAAATTAAACGGACGTTTAATTTCACTCAAAATTCTCACTAACTCCAAACGACTCCAATCCTATTCCATAGTGTAGTGCTCGTCCATACGATTCCAACGCTTCCTGTTTCACGCGTTTTCGACCTCGTATGAAAACGTTATGAATTTTTGAAGTTTACACAAATTTTATATTCATAATTAACAACATTTCTTTATAATTTTTAACCTATTCATTTTTGGGCCGTTGGATCCCCTTTCCTTTGCATCATAGCCACACGCCCTTTCTTCCATCTTCACGTTCATGTACAGGAAGCCTCACGCAAACAAGAACCCATTACATAAAACTAGGGCTAGATCTCGCGCCACCAACACTCGATTAAAATTCGATCAGAGACTTCCATTCAAACGAGCATCACACGAGCAACCTTCGGCTGCCACCTAATGCAACTCGTCCTCCCCAGGGCCTGGGAATTCGTGCACAAACACAGCCGAACGCACCCCCCTAACGACCCCCACAACGCCCCAAATCCGATCATCACCTTATAGAATCGAAGGTCTTGATGAGATCTTCAAGTTTGTAGTTGAACGAATCTCCTAAAAACTTATGGATTGAGAGAGATTAAGAGGAGAAATATGAAAATTTTCGGCCATAGGTTTAATGGAGTGGCGGCTGCAGTTTTTTTAACCTAGGTTTTAATAACTTTGCAAAAATGAAGAGAGGGGGGGTTTTATAGAAAATTTTCCAATTTACTATTCACCCGGAATTTCCGAACTCCAAACGAAGCGTGCCGGTTGGCGTTTCTAGGGTTTACCCCGCGTTTCGAACACAATGGAACATGTTTCGGAAGCTAATTCGGTCATCTGTGTGAGTTATGGCAATAAACGTTCAATTTAAAATAAACCGATTTAAACGATTTTCTAGGCGTTTTAGCTTGCACCGGACAAACGGTAAATCCGATTGACATGAAATTTGAAACCTTATAATAATATCACATTATGGATCCGATGAAACATGTTTCGTCGAAATCCGAGACTTTTTGAAAAATGACTATTTTAACTCGCCAAATTAATATTAAAACAATTCCGATGCGTTTCGAGCTGCCACGATCAAACGATAACTCCGATTGCTACGAAAATTGAAATTCAGTAATAACAAACTATTACGGATCCAATGGAACTAGTTTCGTCCAATTCTGAGATTGTTCAAAAATTGGCTAATTTCACTAGTCGATTAAGTATTAAAATATTCAATTTTCACAAATAAACTTTTAATTCGATTTTAAAAGTTCTAAAATATCGTTCTAACTCCAATATGTTAAAATAAAATTTTACAAATCATTTTCAATCATATTTAACCCAATTTTCAATTATTTCCATAATTTAACATATTAAATTAACGATTTAATTATCCAATTAAATTCAGTTATTCGAATTAAAATTTATTCGACTTATAAATTCACTTATTAATATTTAAAATTAATTAAATATTCAATTTTTAATTAATGAAAATTCTGGGTCGTTACAATTTTTCTCATTAATAAATCATTAATCTCTCACCATATTAATAATTAAAAATCTTATTAAATTTAATATTTTTAATTATTGAAAATTACGGGTCATTACACTCTCCCCCACTCAAAACTTTTCGTCCTCGAAAAGGAAAAGGTAGAAATTTAGAAACTAATATATCTTATTTCAAAAAATTAATTTGTAAACACTTTAAACTTACATAATTGAGTATTTTAAATAAAAATATCAATTTGTAAACAATTAAACCTTCTTATCCAAGTTTAATAAAAGTTTGAAAATATTTCATTTTCACAAAATTTTCTAAGTCTTAAATTCATGGAAAATTTCGACAAGGTCTTCTTTTTATGGAGAGGGCCGAAAAATAATAATATCAATAATTACAATATATATCATATTTTAAAAATAAAAAATCCCAAACCATGGGAAAACAATATAATGTCGCTATAAAACCGTAATCCGAAAACGTACCTATTTGTCGGTTAAACAAACTTTATTTATGAAACCAAAAGCAGTAGTTATTGCTTCCATAAACTTGTGTTTCACTTATATCATCCAAAATAGTGATAATTATGTAAAAGATAAATATTTAATTGTTTTCACTTAGTAACAGAAGCAAAGCAACACAAACATATACAAACAAAACAATACGACCATCATATGCAAAAAATGAATCCATCAAACATCCATAGCAACCAAAACTAATGGTTTGTTCAATTTCAGAAACTTTTAATCATACAAGGAAGGTAAATAAACCACTAAGTATACCATACACTCAACAGCCTTAGATAATAACTTAGTAGATTATTCATATAGCCTTAAACAATTTGAAGCATACTCTCCAAAACTTCCCATTAGCCAAACAATCAAAGAATTTCAAAAATTATTTAAGTTTCTTCTTATTAATTTCATTTCACATCATTTAGTGTTCGTTTATTTCCATTCATTCATACGATGATTGATTTATTTATTAATTTAACTTCATTACTTATAAAAATCATTTCCCATTCATTCATACAGTGCCATGTTTCCCTTAATTTACATTCATTTACTTAAGTAAGTTATTTCCATTCAATTACTTTGATCATCCATAATCAATTCTTAAAATATTATGTAAGTCTCTTTGCAAATTTAATTCACCGTTATTATTTACTTTGATTTCCTTTTTATATAAATATTCATTTGTGAAGCAACTCATACTTAAATTTTTAGCTCGTTTCTATTTCAATTTATTTCTTTCATATATAGTATTATTGAATATTAAATCTATTTCTAAATCATTTCAATATTTTCTAAAGTTATGATAATTTACTTAATATAGCATTCACTTTTTCTATTAAATTTAATTAATAGCATTTTCAAATTATTAATTTAAGTCTATAACAATTTTGTAACATCAAAATTCTTATTTATGTAAATAATCCCATTTGATCACTTTCATTACTTAAGTTTCACTTGTATAATATTCTATTGCGTGTTCCTAAATAACATTACAACTTTTTAAACATTATTGGTAAGTTATATATATGTTTTAAGAATGTAATTGAATGTTGCACAAGTTTATCTTATTTATTTTAGTTAACAAAATGTTCAATATTTGCATCTTTAAAATTTTCATATCTTTTGATTTTCAAGTTACAAATTTCCAGTTTCTTTACAGCTTCGTGAATCACTTAGCATTTAATTTCTTATTTTTTCACTTTAGAAGTTTCCATTTATTAAAATGGTTAAGACTTCATTCTATCACAATAACTGAAAACTACTAATTATTAGAAAGTTTTAAGAACTATATTACTGGTTTCCTTAAAATCATTTAATATAACACACACATACACACTCATAGCTTTTATATATCTAATCATATTTAGAGAATAAAAATTAAGATTTGTTTATCAAAACAGATGTGTAATAAAACTACTACAATGGTCTTTCCACTTTGAAACTCAAAAATGACCATCGGTGATGCGTGCACTCATCATCAAATTTATTTTCTAGTGATAGAAGAGGGAAGTACAACGTATTTCCTTTTAAAATTCCTTTAAACATTTCTTTCAAATCAAATTGAAAATATATTTGTTTGAAAATACTTTCAAATAATACTAGTATTACATTCCAAAATCTTTTGAAAACCAATTTCAAAATTCCAAAACTTAAGTTCTCAAATTTCCTATTTATATTTACTTTATTTGTAAATCCTATTTTACAACCAATATTTATAAAATTTCACTTCCTAACAAATAAACAAATCACAAACAACTATATCCATAAATAAAAATTATTTTTTTACATACAAAATATAATACTAGGTAAAATTATTCCATTTACCTATATTTCAAAACAATATTATGTCGATCTGCCCTATTAAGTGTTTACAAATCCCTATCGATGCCATATCGTCGTATGTACCGACCAGAATTTATAGACGCTAAAGAGAATAAATTAACACAATATAAAAACATTTTATAACACTAACGAGTATGCTCTCTCATATATATACACTCAGATAAACTCATTCTTGGGTATTACTACCCTATCTCTAGTGTGTTAAACCCCACAAAGCTAAGATTATCGCTAAACTAAAGCTCTGATACCAAATGTAATGACCTGCCATTTTGAACGGTTTAAATCGACAATAAAGCACGTATGTCAACTCAATCCATTCAAAAGAGATGATTGTTATGGGATGTATAAGAAAAAGAAGAGAAAATGATGAAATAACAAAACACAGAATCTCACAACGGAATGACAAAATATAATAATCAAATAAACATTTCATGAAGATGTTTACAAATAAAATTTGATTACAACTTTACAATATAGATCAATGTTATACATACAACATGAGTAATAAATAATACAGCGGAACAACATGATGCATTGGAATAAATATAATACATAGTAATAGTATACTAAATCTTCATCTTCGTCCTCCAGAAAGGTAGTCTTCAACACTTAAATGCTCAAGCTGACCTAAGCATAATGAAAAGACAAAACACTCGAGTTAGAACTAAAAGATCTTATGTAAGTTAAATGAATAGTAAACATATATGAGTGTAACGGTCTTAGAGATGTTTACGGGATTTTACATCTCTTATCCTATGTCTAGCGTGCATGCAATAACTTAGGAGATGTTCAGAATTCCATCTCCTAAGGATCTGTTAAAATATCTACATACATAGTACAATATGCTATTATAATATGTCTATTATAATATGTCTACAGTAAAGTAAAGCATTAAAATAGCGTTATAGGTAAATGTTGCAATCTATACAGTACTGTAAACTCCACCGTAAACTGGTGGGCTATCAGGGAGTACTCTATAGGTATGAAACAAACTAATCTCGTAGTGGGCGCGATAAGGCATATGATAAGGCATGTGAGGCAATGCCCTGGATAGGATACTACCGTTTTGTGGATCCGGACTGGTGGTAATGCATAGTAGCTACTACCGCCCACCTCGAAACACACTCCGAGAATCGAAATCGAGTGGTGGCCACCAAATCAATCACAAAATAATAAATATGGTATTGAAGAAGCTTATCCGATCAGAGATGCGACCTCATTTGGCTCGGCGTGACTCTTATTTTAGTCATATTAAGTTGACTCGAGGGGGTCAGGGCTACGCTCATACCTCATATAGTAACGTTCACTAACCCATCCTACTACGTTCTGGATTCTCCATCACGGCATAGTTGTTTAAGTGGTTTTCGGTTTTGGGAGAGTATAATAATATCCGATCACGGTCTCTTTAACAACCAACCACTTATTTCACACTACATGGTTCTTTTACATTTCTAAAACTAATTCATAATTGATATCAAAATATTATATTCTCAAAAAATCATATCACTTTCAAAATCATATTCACTTTCAAAATCATATCACTTTCGAAATCATATCCATAAAATAGGTCAAACCCTCATTTCAAAATTATCATATCTACTCAAAATATGTAATTTTACTAGAAAATATCATTTCAAATTCAAAAGTTGGATATAACATCATTTAACCATATTCGCTTTAAAATCTAGGATTTAAATATCCTTGCACCGTTTGAATTTTAGAAAATAGTTTGGATAGTCATAAACAGTTTAAATAGTTTAAAATTCTTTAAAAATAGGTTAAAATAGATTTAAAATAGTATTAATAGTTAAATTAGTTTAATGTTTGCGCCAAAATTGGTCACAAACCCCAAATACCGTGAAAGCGTCAGTGTATGAATACAAATCAACAATATTCAAACACAAATCGTAGATCTCAGCAAATAACAAACAGCAATCCAAAAGTAATGAACAAAGACACAAGTTTTATAGTGGTTCGGTTATCTCCGGCCTACGTCCACTTCAAAGTTTTTATCCTTTTATTGATTATCCTTGATGATTACAGATGATTACAGCAGTTACAAAGTCCAAAACTTGAAATAAATAGCAGTAATGATGTTAAGGAATGATTCTGGCAGCGTCCGGGCGTGATTTCTCTCTCCAAACTCTCCGACCCCTTTTCTGAATGACCAGGGGCTCTATTTATAAGCGTAGGAGGCTGATATTTCTCCTAAAATCCGAGAAGACCGCTTCAGGCACGTGAGGGGTCCCACATGCCCGAAATCTGGAGGTCCGGGCCCACATCAGGATCGATTCGAAGTAAGGTTCGAATCGATCAAGAATTCATCCAATTGAGCCGAAATTTGGTGAGAACATTCTTCAACATGTATGTAAGCTCCTGTAAAAATTTCATTGCATTTGGATCAACGGTTTGGAAGATATGATCGTTTCAAGTTCAAGGATCCGTGCGTTCTGAATGGTTCGAACCCATGCTTCGAACCCACACTCTTCGAAGCCGCCTCCTTCGAACCCATGCTCTTCGAATCCATGCTCTTTGAATCCATCCTCTTTGAAGCCACCTCCTTCGAGTCCATGACTTTCGAGCCCGTTTCCTTCGAGTCCATATCCTCTGAGTCCATCTTCTTCGAGTCCACGAAGCTGACTCCCCTCCTTCGAATCCCTCTCCTTCGAATCCATGGAGTTCCCATGGATTCGTACCACAATCGATGCGAACTAACCATATACACCTTTATGCCTCTCCATCGAGTCGAAGTCCATCGATTTGAAGAACCATCGATGCGAACTTTACCAAGCCGAAACCATGCCATTCGATACGAAGTGTATCGATTCGAACTGTCCTTGCGCAACGCCTCTTGATCGATGCGAACCTGTTGGGTTCGAATCCATCCTGGTGGGTTCGAATCTGATTGATTCGAACCGAGCACCACTTTGTCCCTTTTGATGGATTCGAACAACATGCATTTCCCACCTTGAATCCATCATATTTCCTCCATACGAACTCCGATTTACTTGAAATTTGAAACATAGCCTTTCCTAGTCCTTATCATCATCTCCAATCAATTTCGCCCCGATCAGAGTTCAACAAAATTTTGACGTTATCGATCGTAGCCTTGATTCCAACCGATCTCCAATCCTGATATTCATAATTCCTTGCCAATTTGTTGATATTCCAGTTTTGACCAAAAAATGGGATAACACTTTGCCCCCCAAAACATGCCTTGTGATAACAAGGCGTGTTTTGAATAGTTCCAAATCCAATATCCAAAGTCCATAGCCATATTGCCAGAGTATATCATCCTTGACTGCTCCGAGTCGATATCCAATTCCAAACCCAATAACCAAAGCTTGAGCCAATTCCCTGTCCATCCGAGCTCGACAACCGAGTCTCAAACCATCCTTATCCAATAGCCAATAACCGAACCAGGACCTCTCCGGGTCGATATCCAAATCCATAACCTCTCCGGGTTCTTGCCGAGCGCAATCCATACTTAATGTCCTTGGTCCAGTGTCCCTGGACGTTGAGCTAACCTCTCCGGGTTCTTGCCAAGCGTAATCCACACTTGATGACCTTGGTCCAGTGTCCCTGGACGTTGTACAATGCCGTGGCTTAAGTCCTAAGCCGAATCCTGGTCTCTCCGGACCCTTTTTGAGCATAGTCCATACTCAACGACGTGAAAATATTAATTTATAATATAGGGCCTAAGTCCTAGGCCGAATCCTGGTCACTCCGGACCCTTGCCGAGCATAGTCCATACTCGACGACCTGAATGAGTAAATTTACCACGTTCGGGCAAAGTGACTCACCCCTTGCCAGGCATAATCCATACCTGACGACCATTTATCAAAAACCAGATGAAAATCCAATCAAAATCCAATCCAACGTCCAAACCCAAAAAATCCAAATCATAAACCAGAAAACCAGAAAACCAAACCAACATTCAAAACCGGAAACAATCATCCAAAGAAAAACCCAAATCAAAAGGAAGCAAAACCAGGAGCTTGATTCAAACTCCAAAACCGAAATCCGAAAAGAAAAGTAATGTCCAATCAAAAAGCAAAAGATAGATTTCACAAACCATAGCGTTGCAGTTTTATCATCATTCAGAGCATGCCTAGGGGCTATCTCTGTCCCCGTACATGTGTAAATGACTTGGTTTCTTGCTAATAGTTCGTTACTTATTCCATATTATCCCGATTAGTGGATGATCAATCGACCACCATCCCTGGGTCTCTCATCATCACGGCGAGAGGCTGTTGGTGGTTGCTCCTGCTCCACCGTTGCATTCCGAGCTCCGACATACTGTTGTAACTGTCCATTCCTCACATGCTCCTCGATTATATCCTTCAAGTGCCTGCAGCTGTTGGTGTCATGTCCGTCTAAGTCATGGAAGAGACAATGCTTCCCTGATGCCCTTTCTCCTTCAGAAGGCTCTCTCCTGGCTGGCCTCCGGTAGGGAAGGCGATTTCGAGTATCCATGTATATCCGCTCCAGCGTCTCGTTCAATCCTGTGTATGTGGAAAACTTTGGATCCTTCCATCGCTTCCTAGCGTTTCCAGAATCATTATCCAATTTCCTTTTTCCTTTGTCTTTATCCGAACCACCGCTGGATACTGCTCCAACCTCGATTGCACTAACCTTTTTCACCTTTAAATCCGTACTCGCATCTTCTTGCCGAAGGAATCTTTCTGCCTCGTAAAAGAATTCGTCGAGATCTTGTGGGGGATCTCGTATCAGAGATACCTTGAAATCCGAGTCTTCCCTGACTCCTGATACCGCTGCCATTAAAACCATCGATGGATCAGGTCGATCCACCGAAGCAACTGCCGCACTGAATCGAGTTAGAAAAGCTCTAAGCGATTCATCCATCCTTTGCTTAACCGATGTCAATGTCATCACATTCTTCGGCTTCTTGACGTGAACCCGAAACTGCCCCAAAAACTTTTCCACCAATTCCCTCCAAGTCTTGATAGATCCTTCTCCCAGCTGCCTAAACCACATTGCAGCTAAGTCCGTCAAATATAAAGGGAAGCATCGAGCCATTACTTCCTCCGATGCCCCCAGCACCTCCCTGTGTCTTGTGTACCTCATTAAGTGATCTGTTGGATCTGCCTTGCCGTCATATACCTCCACACTCGGTAGCTTGAACTTAGGTGGATTCTGAGCCATCCTTATTTCTTGAGCGAACATACTCCTATTCACTCCTTCCAAGTCTCTTTTGGCCAAACCACCTCGCACAGTTTTCCTAATCATCTCTACCAATCCAGCGTTGTCTGTCAGGGGTTGCCCCCGAGGGAACTCCGGCACATACTCTTCATGTGGCTCGTTAGTGGCAACGTTGGTTCTAGCCTGTTGCACTCCTTCCAGAGGTCCTCCTGTGTTGGATCATGTGGGTCTGCCCCCAAGCCCTTGTTGATTTCTTTGTGGCTCCATATCTCGTCCTCCATTGGGTTCCACGACCCTAGTCCCCTGTCCTGCATCCACAGCGGCTGTAGCTGTTCCTAAGTTCTGCATCCCTGCAGCTCTTATTTGCTCGAAGAAAGTCTGCATCATTTCCTGTTGGTTCTTTAACAATCTCTCTTGCAAAGAATTTGCCATAGCCTCCATTTCATCCCGGGTTATGTAGATTGAGGCCTGTCCTTCCCCAGCTCCGGAGGATGCTTGTTGACTTCCTTCCTGTTGGCTTCGCTCAGCCCTTTGCCTTCTACTATTTTGCCTAGTCATTGTCCTTGAATCCAAACTCTTTAAAATCTTCAAATCCAACTTTCAAATCCGATGTAGCGGGTGCTAGTCGTTCTCAGTGAAAGCACCAAAGTGTTTGCACCAAAATTGGTCACAAACCCCAAATACCGTGAAAGCACCAGTGTATGAATACAAATCAACAATATTCAAACACAAATCGTAGATCTCAGCAAATAACAAACAGCAATCCAAAAGTAATGAACAAAGACACAAGTTTTATAGTGGTTCGGCTATCTCCGGCCTACGTCCACTTCAAAGTTTTTATCCTTTTATTGATTATCCTTGATGATTACAGATGATTACAGCAGTTACAAAGTCCAAAACTTGAAATAAATAGCAGTAATGATGTTAAGGAATGATTCTGGCAGCGTCCGAGCGTGCTTTCTCTCTTCAAATTCTCCGACCCCTTTTCTGAATGACCAGGGGCTCTATTTATAAGCGTAGGAGGCTGATATTTCTCCTAAAATCCGGGAAGACCGCTTCAGGCATGTGAGGGGGCCTACATGCCTGAAATCTGGAGGTCCGGGCCCACATTAGGATCGATTCGAAGTAAGGTTCGAATCGATCAAGAATTCATCCAATTGAGCCGAAATTTGGTGAGAACATTCTTCAACATGTATGTAAGCTCTTGTAAAAATTTCATTGCATTTGGATCAACGGTTTGGAAGATATGATCGTTTCAAGTTCAAGGATCCGTGCGTTCTGAATGGTTCAAACCCATGCTTCGAACCCACACTCTTCGAAGCCGCCTCCTTCGAACCCATGCTCTTCGAATCCATGCTCTTTGAATCCATCCTCTTTGAAGCCACCTCCTTCGAGTTCATGACTTTCGAGCCCGTTTCCTTCGAGTCCATATCCTCTGAGTCCATCTTCTTCGAGTCCACGAAGCTGACTCCCCTCCTTCGAATCCCTCTCCTTCGAATCCATGGAGTTCCCATGGATTCGAACCACCATCGATGCGAACTAACCAGTATACACCTTTATGCCTCTCCATCGAGTCGAAGTCCATCGATTCGAAGAACCATCGATGCGAACTTTACCAAGCCGAAACCATGCCATTCGATAGAAGTGTATCGATTCGAACTGTCCTTGCGCAACGCCTCTTGATCGATGCGAACCTGTTGGGTTCGAATCCATCCTGGTGGGTTCGAATCTGATTGATTCGAACCGAGCACCACTTTGTCCCTTTTGATGGATTCGAACAACATGCATTCCCCACCTTGAATCCATCATATTTCCTCCATACGAACTCCGATTAACTTGAAATTTGAAACATAGCCTTTCCTAGTCCTTATCATCATCTCCAATCAATTTCGTCCCGATCGGAGTTCAACAAAATTTTGACGATATCGATCGTAGTCTTGATTCCAACCGATCTCCAATCCTGATATTCATAATTCCTTGCAATTTGTCGATATTCCAGTTTTGACCAAAAAATGGGATAACATTTAAAAGTAGTTTAAAATAGTTTTAATAGTTAAAAATAGTTAAAAATAGATAAAAAATAGTTTTAATATTCAAATTAATTTAAAAATAGTTTAATAGCTTAAAGTAGATTTAAAATAATTTCAATAGCCAAATTAGTTTAAAAATAGTTTAAAATGGTTTTGATAGTTTAAATAGTTTATGGATTTTAAAACAGTAAAAATAGTTAAATATAAAATGGTTTGATTATTGGAAATGGTTTATATAGTAAATAGTTTTGAAATTCTAAATATTTTAAATTTAAAATAATAGATTTTTAAATGGTTTATATTATATAATTTATTTTGAAATAGTATCAAATCAATATGTTTCTTTCATTTCAACAAATCTTGACCATATCCAGATTTCAAATCAACAAAACTCAATTTTAAACTTTCAATTCAAATTCTCATTAAAAGCATTTAAATTGTATCAATTCCAAATCCATGTTTGAACTACAAATTTAAACCACTTCAAATTAGATAAATTTCAAAGTTTAAATATTCAATGTTTACAATAACTCAATTTTGATAAATTTCATTTATATTTCAAAATTCAAAGTTAAGATTTAAATTTAGATTCTTTAAAAAATTCATTTAAAACAATTTCAGTTTCAACATTTTAAAGCTTGAATATAAAATAATAATTCAATTCATATAAACCAAATTTTATTTCATAATATTATTTAACTGGATTCAAAAATTTAGGATTTAAAATCATTTAATTTAACTAATCTGGTATCTGCATATAATTTTCTACCCTATGGTCAAGAGATATGGATATATATCATTTCACTCGGCAATAATTTAAATTTACGGGTATATATCATTTCAACCCACAATCCCAAGTTAAAATTCAAAATCCATAAAAGCGCTCGAGTTTATCATTTCAACCCATAACGATTGTTTCCCCAATCTATAAGATGATTCGGGTATGTATCATTTCAACCCATAGTGATTTTCTAACGATAAACTTAGAGAACTTGCAGTGTGATAATAACATATGAATAAACATACATCAAATCATCCAAATATCAACAATTAAACATCCATCACAATCATCATTCAAATCAACCAATAAATAACAACAGTTAATTGGTTATCATTAATAAGTATTTCACTTGAAATTTGAATTCAATATTAAATTCAATAAAATTCAAATTTAACTGGAATGACAATCTAAATTACTAAACAACAATCAATTAATTTGTAATCACATCATAAATTTAATTTAACTAACATACGATGATTTAGTAGTTGTTAGTGGGTTGAAACACTCAATCGATTTAAAATCCAAATTTAGGTCCAAATTTGAATAGTCTCAGAATGCAACCGAACTAGTTTCATATAGTCTGAAATTACGATATGAATCCGGTGGAGAAAACTACACGTCAATCGGAGCTCGTATGCAGAAGATATTAAAGTTAGAATGTTATTTGATTTTAATTATAAAAAAAATGAATAAAACAATAAAATATTATACCCAACACGTCAGCACCGCTTCACTCGCTCAAACAAGATCATCAGACAAAACCCAAGAACCAAACTTTGACAATCGAATTCACCATTCTTCGACCATCTTAGCCAAAGCCGCCACCTCCATCAGACTCGCCTCTACCTCACGCACGCCAAGGACCCCACGCTAACTCCTCCGGTCATCAGAATCGCCACCACTGCTACCGAGAAGTTTTGGATTTTCGAACCCTAAACTACCAAATTCAGTTGCCTCAGGCCACTACACAACCTCCAACTAGCATAATCAACTCCAATCGACAAGCACAACAAAACCCACATCAAAATTTTGCCAATCGATGCCACAATCGAAAACTCCTAATTCAGCGCTTAGGGTTCATGAATTGTGAGATTTAACCGAGATTTCAGATTGGCTCGAGTATCATTTCCAAAAACGAACACTTGATATAGATTTGTATCGTTGAGAGCTTTCAATTTCATATTTTATTTTAATTTCTTGAGTAATCTGGATTTTTGCTTAGATTTGGAATTGCAAATTAGGTTTCAGACATTTAGAGAAGGAATACAAGAGGAATAGGTGTCTGTATGTATAGACAATAGAAATGAAAAGCTTCTAGGGTTAGGAAATATAATGGGCTAGGGTTAATGTATATTCACAACGTACACTTAATTGGACCCAAATGGTCCTACAGGCCCGAAATGCTCAATTTCCAACCCTGAACGAAACCATAACATTCTATATATCGAAAGTGAGGTATTCGATATTTTTGAACACAATGGAACAAGTTTTAGACCTTAATTCCATTGTATCCAGAAGTTGGCTTTCAAAATCAGATTATATAAATTTAACTTCCATTAATTGATTTCTACACGTTTTGAGCTCGCACGGTTAAATAGTAAGTCCGATCGCTACGAAACTTAAAATTCTATAATAATTCACTGTCACAGAACCAATGAAACTGTTTTCATCAAAATATGAGACAGTGGCCAAAATGGCTATTTTCACGTTAATTAAATAAATCAATATTAAATTTGCTTAATCCCTTTTAAATTATAAATTTAAAAGTTCACGCTTTATCATTCTTGAATTCATAGAATTTAACAATCTATTAAAATAAATTTTCCATTTTAAATCAACTATTCAAATATTTAATTTCAGAGTTCAATTGCAATTGTAACAAAATTCTAGTTAGATATATTTTAATTCCCATTAAATTCTTTTTATTTCGATCTACACTCTTATTATTGAGTCAGCTATTACCCTATTGAATATAATTAACATTAGTTTACAATTTATTACATTCATATTCTATAGTTATCATCTTTTACCATATTAACTACAATATTTAATTACATTAATTCCAACAATTGTTTTATTCCTTATCTTACAATTACAATCAAATTAACTTTACAATTATTTCGATGAATTGAAATACATTGAAATAGTTTTCAAAAACATTCAACAACATTACTAAATCATATTTTAATTATTTTTCTCATTAATAAGTCATAAATTTTAATTTCTCACCACATTAATAATTCAAAATTTTATTCAATTTAATATTTTTATTTATCGAAAATTACGAGTCGTTGCATAATATAATCCAAATAGTGGAATAAGATATTTAGAGAATATATACTGAAGATAATTCTATTATAAATAAGAAGGATTGTTATATTATGAAATGATTTTTATATAAGGAAAGTTTTACATAAATTTAGTTTGAAAAATATGTTTAAAAAGGATGTTTAATCTAAATCCCGTAGTTTTTGAAAATAATTATAGAAGAATTTTTGAGAAATGAAATAGCTATACTTTTGAAAATATTTAAAAATAGACTAGGAGGTAAAATTTGAAATGGAACGCATTTTCTTTGGAATAATTAAGAGGAAATTATTTCGATTAGTTTTGCGTTAATCTGAATAATCTTCTAAGTGACGATCAAATATTTTCTTAGTCAAACTTTTGGAATACTTAGTAAATTATTCTCGTTATCAATGTGCGATTGAAATCAGTTCAAATCCAAATAAACCCAAAGTGAGTTTTAATAAATAAGTTGCTTGAACTTTTTATGTATAAAAATATATGAAGTATGCTTTCAAAGGTAGGTTTTAAAAATTAAAATTGGTCATCTAAATTTTAAGTTCCCTTAAACAAGAATTATTTTCCAAAAACAAAAAGGTTTTAGTAGTAAGAGATTGCATTGACAATTAAGATTTTTCTCTACGAAGATATGGGATAATTTAACACAGGTTTAAATCTGGTTAAATTTTATAAGAAAATTTTGATAAATATTGTTTTTGTTAAATGTAATGACCCGTAATTTTTCAATAATTAAAATTGTTAAGTTAATGAGATTTTGAAATTTAATATTGAAGAAAATAAAGATTAGTGAAGTATTAATAAAGGTTGTAATAATGTAATAATGAAAATTTACAAAAGGAAACATAACAGGGGTTAATTAAAGTTAAAAATTAATGAATTTGAATGGAATTCTAATTAAATAAAATAATTTAAATGTTATAACTTGGTTATAAGTGGAATATAAGAAAGCAAATGAATTTTTGAATTAATGTGTGGAATAATATAATAGGTGGTAATTAGTTGGGAAGAATGAACATACAAGATAATTATTAATATAATAACGGAAAGGGTGAACGTAAATCAAATTAGTGATGTACATTTACTTACAAGGTTGTAATTGGTGTAATAAAAAAAAGCATGAGACCAAGTAAATAAATTTATTGAGAGTATTAATTGTAATTGGATGTATTTTAAAGTAATAATGTTAATGCAAGGTAAGCAATGCTAATTTAACTCAATAATAAATGAATGGTAAGGATGTTATCTGAGCTAAATTTTTGATAGATTGAATGTGATTACAAATCAATTGAAATAATGTAAATGTGTAACTTGGGTCTGTAAACAATAAACCTATAAATGCAGTTAAAAGAAAACGATGGCAATAATAATGTGTTGCCCATTCATTTAGTCTATTAATTGAAATGAGAAATCAAACTTTAATAAAATTGGAAATCAGTTAGAGTTAAATGAACCTTAATGTTATGTAAATGAGAATTAATGCAATAACTAATTTAGTGCAAATAAATTTATGGAACCAATGGTAGGATCATAATTGATTGAAATTAATAATTGGAGATAATATCAATTCCATTTATAATATGACTGTTGGTTAATGTAAAGAATGTAAATCAAGATTTATTAATTTATTTGAATGTAAATTATAATGATTGGGTTTATTTCAAATAAATGAAGTTAAATATTTAGATATTACATTAATGGAAATTAAGTTGAAAATTTGGGAATAATAACGTAATAAACCGTAAACCAATGTAAATTTTATCTACTTGGTGATAATGGAGTGAATAGCAGGATTGAGAATCAAATAAATGGATTTATTTGAATTGCGATTGATAATTAATGAACTTATTTAAAATTGAAAGTTAAACACCGTAGTTGTGAATTGGTTGACTTTAAATTGATATAGGAATGGGTTATAAAGGGTTATAAATTACTAAAGTAATCTAAGATGATAAAATTTACGAATTTTGGAATTTGAATTAAATGGTGATTTAATTAATTAATTATTAATTTATTTAATTAATGTAGAAATAGCCATTTTGGCCTCGGACTCGGATTTCGATGAAACCAGTTTCATCGGATCCGTAACAGTGAATTATTATAAGATTTCAAGTTTCGTAACGATCGGACCTGTCATTTGATCGTACGGACTCGAAACGTCTTGAAATAAATTTAATTGAAATCAATTGAAATCAATTTGAAAAATATTGTTTTTTGCATAACTTCTTCATACGATAGAATTTGAACTTGAAACTTGTTCCATCGCGTTTAAAATATTTAAAAATATCTATTTTGATATATGTGTTGACCCAATTTCGTTCCGGAGTCAGAACGGGCTTTTCGGGCCATTCATCGTTCAGTGCGTTTACAAATCGGGTCCATCTATTCAATTTCAACCTTGCCTATATATACCCTATTATAACCCTAACCTACCTCTAATTCTCATTTGTCTGTATGTATAATTCTGATATTCCTCCTTCTCAATGGCAAAACAAAATTCCCTATTCCAATTCCAAATCAAATCCAAAGCGAAAATTTCAAACTCCTCAAAAAAATTCATAAAAATTATATATCGAAGCTCTCGATATATCTGCAGTTCGTTTTTTGTTTTGAATCACCATTTGTTCAGAAATCGCGAATCATTCCTGGCCGTTTATATAGGATTTTTGACGATCCAACGGTGGATCGTCGACTGTTTGTCTATCGAAGGTTGCTGCTGCGAAGCTCGTGACGAGCAGCACACGGATTTGGTGACCGTTCGTCCTCAGATGGCCATGGATCACTGGAAATTGCCTTCGAAGCACGGCGACGATGTGAGCTTTTGGGGGTGTCGTTCATGGCCGCGAGTTAGGGATAGGGTCAGCCGGAGGAGACCTACGTAGTGGCGTGTCTAGATCGTGGTTTATCTCTGCAACGGTAATTACTCAAAGAGCGGCGGCTTCTTGGGTTTCAAGCAAAGCATGGCTGGTAATGGTTCGTGCGTGTGCGATTTGAGGATGATGACGTGGCCGCCTCTGTTTGGGTGATCCCTTTTGTTTATTTATGTTTATTTCAATTACAATTCAAATGTTCTAACTTTAATAACTCTCACATACGATATCCGATTTATGCGCGGTTTTTTTATTAGGATCGTATTAAAATTCCGAACATTTTGAAACTAGTTTGGATGGATTCCGAGACTGCTAAATTTTTGGGTTTAAATTGGATTTACATTCAATTTAAATTCAAAGGTGAGTGTTTTAACCCACTCACAACCTCTAAAAATTCTTATGTTTGTTTAATTTATTTTATGTTGTGATTTTGAATTTATTTATGACTGTTTGTATATTTTTAATCATCATCTCAGTTAATTGCATTTATTTAAATTAAATCATTATTTAATTTATTATTGGATATAACTGCCAGTTAAATACTTGTTATCTATTATCAGTTATCTATTGATATTGATTGATAGTTTTGGATGATGGTTGGGATGGATGTGTGAATTGCTGATGGATGAATGGATGTTTATTTTATATCAATAAAATCTGCAAGTTCTTTATTGATTTGTTATTATTGATTCGGGATAGTGGTTTGAAATGATATACAACCGCATTTTTATTTTTTAAAATTGTGGATTGAAATGATAAATATCCGTACCACTTGACCATGGGATAGAAAATTTTATACAAACACCGTTGGTCTATATATAAAAATATTTTGAAATGATTTCCATGGTTTTGTAAAGAAATATATGATTTTATGAGATATTGATTTGGATATTTTGTAAATGTTATTTTATATATAGTTAAATTCTTGGATTTAAGCTACGAATAAAATTGTTTAAAGTATAAAATAAGTTTAATAATAAAGTTTGATTTTATTAAAATGTAATATGGATAAGGATTTATTTAAATTATATTTTAATATAGAGTTTATATCGATTTTTATAAATCAAGGTTGAGAAGAAAGTTTGAAATGGATTGAGATTTTGTCTAATTAAGAACTATATTTAATAAGAATCCATTTGGAACTTAATTTAAAATAATATGGTTTTATAACTTAATTTGGGTTTAAGGTGATTAAGTGAATCAATTGAGGAATATTCAGTTTTGAAATTTAAAGTTTTATTTAAAGGTTATTGGTTTTATTAAGCAAATATTTCAAAACTAAATAATAGAAAAAGTGAAATTTGTATATAAATGAATTATAAAATTTAGTTTTGAAATATTGAATATTTAAGCTTTGAAATATATTAAATTTAGAAATCTAGAAATTCGGGTTGTTTTGGAATTGATTTGTGAAAATTAAAGAAGCTATTTTGGTTGTATAATGTATTTTAAATATTTAATCCACATCAGTGGTGGAAGTTATGAGTTTCGAGGTAGTATAAATTGAAAGGGTTATATTTCAAGCATTTTGATTTCGAAGTGTTGTAATGTTGAAAATGTTATGACTTTTTGAAAAGGATATATTTGAAATAAAATGATATTATATTGATTTGGGTTTTTACAAAAAAATATCGTATGGATTTGGTTTTAAAATGGAAATGATATCATATTTATATGGTTTTGAAATGGATATTATATTCTGGTTTTGAAGTATAAATTATTTTGAAATGACCGCGGTGTTATAATAATGTTTGGTTGTTGAAGAGACCGGGATCGGAAGTTGTCATACTCCCTACCAACTCTGGAAACCACTTTGACAACCGTGTACACGGTGGAGATTCCATAATGAAGTAGGACAGTGGCGGCGTTTCCTTTGAGGTAAATACGTGGACCCGACTCCTGTGAGTTGGCATAAGGTGGCTAAAACAGGAGCGATTCCCAGGCCAAGGAGGTAACCCCTGTTATCAGACACATCCCTTCGATATTATACTCTGATTTTTTGATTTATTCGGTGGCCACTATTGATTTTTGATTTGGGGGTGTGGCTCGAGGTGGGCGGTAGCTGCACACTATGCGTTACCACCAGCCCAGATATCAATTGGTATATCTGCCCTGGCATTGCCTAGTTCTGCCGTATCACCTGCCCTATCGCGCCTTGTACGAGTTTGTTTTTCTCCCGTAGCCCGTGTGATATCCTCTGGTGGCTTCCCGATCAGGAGGGACTATGATATTGGATGGACTACTGTGACTATTACATGTTAAGGGGAATATTGGATCACTCCTTAACGCTATTTAAACGTATGTTTATTTTACTATAGACATTATTATAATAGCGAAATATTACTACATAGTAAATAGTTTAACGGATCCTTAGGAGATGTGAATCCCGAACATCTCTTAAGTTACTGCACTCACGTTTGACACTGGATAGGAGATGTCAAATCCCGTAAACATCTATGACATCGTTCCACTTATATTTTACCGTTGATTTAACTTGCATAAGATCTTTTAGTTCTGACTCAAGTGTTTTGTCTTTTCAATTCGGTCGGGTCAGCCTGAGCATTTCAGGATTTGAAGACCTTACTTCTGGAGGACGAAGATGAAGATTTTATTACTCTTATATATTATATTAGTCCATTGCATCACATTTGTTCCGCTGGATTATTATTTGATTCCCTGGTATGTGTAACTCTGATATGTATTATCTAAACAAAATCAAACATTTCGTAAATAGCTTCATGAACTTTCTATTTGATTATTATATTTTATCATTCCGCTGCAAGATTCTGTTTTGTTTCATTTCTTTCTCTGATTTTTCCTATTTACCCCATAACAATCCGCCCTTCTGTATGGTTTAAGTCTTACGTGGGTGGTTTATTGTCGATTTAAATCGTATGAAAGGCGGGACGTTACATCTGGTATCAGAGCGAGGTTTAGCGATAAACCTTAGCCTTGTAGGGTTTGACTCTTCGCTAATAGGGTAGTAATACCCTATGATGAGTCATTGAGTGTATATATATGAGAGAGCGTATTTGTTAGTGTTATAAAAAGGTTTTGATATTGTGTTAGTCTGTTCCTTTTTATATTTATAAATTCTATTTGGTGCATGGGACGCTATGACATCAATAGGGATTTTTAAACACTTAATAGGACAGACCGACATAATATTTGTTTTTAATATAGGTGAATGAAATAATTTTTCCCATTATATTTTCTATGTACAAAATAAAATTTATAAATAAGGTTATACTTGTTTGCAATATATTGGTTGTTAGGTAATGAAATTTATAAATAATAGTCGAAATAAGATTGAAAATAAAATAAATGAATATTGGAAATTTAGAACTTAAGTTCCAGGTTTTGAAAATTTCTTTTGAATGATTGGAATATATTAACAATATTATTAGAAGTATTTTCTAATATAAATATTTCAATATAATTTGAAAGAATTATTTTAAAGAAATTTCGGAAAGAAATAAGTTATGTACTCCCCTCTCTGTAGTTGGAAAATAATTTCGGTGATGAGTGCATGCATCATCGACATTCATTTTCGAGTTTTGAAGTGGGAAGGCCACAGTAGTAGTTTTACTGTAGAGTTGTTTTGATTAAAAAATATAAATTTTAAATTGTTTTAAATATAATTAGATATATATGTTGCCAGTATATACATTTATCTATTATTTTAAATGATTTGAATAAAACCCGGTATTTAATTCTTAAGTTTCCATTAATTAATAGTTTTAATTATTATAGTAAATTGGAACGTAGGTAATTAATAATTAAAACCTCTAAAGGAAATAAGAGATTTAATGCTAAGTGATAAATTAAATAAAAAGAAATTTAATTTGTAACATATAAAACAAAGGATATTATTATTGAGCATTTAATTAATTGAAAGAATTGAGAAAAACTTTCATAACCTCCAATTACATTCTTAAAGGAATATATATAACTTACCAAAAGATATAAAAAGTTGAAATGTTAATATGAAAATGTAATAGATATTATACAAGTAATAAACTGGAGGTAATGAAGGTAATTAATGAAATTCTTTAATAAATAAGAATTTCGGGATGGAGTTATTATAAACTTAAGTATAATCGCAATACTACTAATTAAATATAATAGAAGGCAGGTATTGTAAGTAGGAAATGTTAAACTTAAGTAAATAAGTTGAAGTTATTTCTAAATAAAATTGTAAGCAATAAATGTAAATTAAAAAAAAGATAACCCATTATATAAATGAAAAGAGAAATCAAACAACAAATGTATGAATGGAATTAATAAGGATAAACTAAATCTGTTGTTTGAAATTGTTGATTGTTTGTTTCGGTTTATGGTTGTTTGGGTAAGGATGCTTTAAATTGTTTGGATGAATGAATAATCTATTTCATTTCATCTAAGACAGTTGAGTAAATGACGCACTTGATAGTTTATTTTTCATTCTGTACAATTTAAAGTTTGAATTTGAACAACTCTTTGTTTTGTTTGATATGAATGAATGATTGATTTGTGATGATTTTATGTGATGGTTGTATGCCTGGTTGCAAGTGATTGTTGTTTGTATTGATTTGTTTGTTATTGATTGAAAATGTTAAATATTTCATTTTATATAATTGTTAATGTTTTGGATTATATAAGTGAAATATAGGTTATGGAAGCAATAGCACTGCTTTTGGTTCCATAATTAAGCGTTGTTTGCCCGACAAATAGGTACGTTCTCGGATTACGGTGTATATCGTTATTATATTATATTTCCCATGTTGGGATATATTATTTTGGAAAATATATGTTACATATTGTTGTATTTGATATTATATTTTCTCCCGAGCCTTTCTGTACAAAGGAGACTCTGCCGAAATTGTCCGTAAATTTTGGACTTAGGAAATATTTTGAAACTGTTTTCCAAACTTTATTAATTTAAGTATAAAAATATCTAATGGCTATAAATTGGTATATTTTATTTAGATTAATTAATTTTGTAAAATTTATATGTTTATAAATTTAATGTTTTAAGTAAGATATATTGATTTTGTAATCCTTCTTTTCCCTTTTTTTCCTTTTCGGGGACGAAAAGTTTTGAGTGGGGAGAGTGTAACGACCCATAATTTTTCAATAATTAAAATTGTTAAGTTAATGAGATTTTGAAATTAAATATTGAAGAAAATAAAGATTAGTGAAGTATTAATAAAGGTTGTAATAATGTAATAATGAATATTTACAAAAGGAAACATAACAAGGGTTAATTAAAGTTAATAATTAATGAATTTGAATGGAATTATAATTAAATAAAATAATTTAAATGTTATGACTTGGTTATAAGTAGAATATGATAAAGAAAATGAATTTTTGAATTAATGTGTGGAATAATATGATAGGTGGTAATTAGTTGGGAAGAATGAACATACAAGATAATTAAATGTACGTAAATGATGGTTAATATAATAACGGAAATGGTGAATGGTAATCAAATTAGTAATGTACATTTACTTATAAGGTAGTATTGATGTAATAAAAAAAAGCATGAGACCAAGTAAATAAATTTATTGAGAGTATTAATTGTAACTGGATGTAGATTTAAAGTAATAATGTTAAAGGAAGGTAAGCAATGCTAATTTAAGTCAATAATAAATGAATGGTAAGGATGTAATCTAAGCTAAATTTTCGATAGATTGAATGTGATTACGATAAATTGAAACTATGTAAATGTGTAACTTTGGTCTGTAACCAATAAACTTATAAATGCAGTTAAAAGCAAACGATGGCAATAATAATGTGTTGCCCGTTCATTTAGTATATTAACTGAAATGAGAAATCAAATTTTAATAAAATTGGAAATCAATTAGAGTTAAATGAACCTTAATGTTATATAAATGAGAATTAATGCAATAACTAATTTAGTGCAAATAAATTTATGGAACCAATGGTAGGATCTTAATTGATTGTAATTAATAATTGGAGATAATGTCAATTTCATTTATAATATGACTATTGGTTGATGAAAAGATTGTAAATCAAGATTTATTAATTTATTTGAATGTAAATTATAATGATTGGGTTTAATTCAAATAAATGAAATTAAATATTTAGATATTACATTAATGGAAATTAAGTGGAAAATTTGGAAATAATAACGTTATAAACCATGAACCAATGTAAATTTTATCTACTTAGTGATAATGGAGTGAATAACAGGATTAAGAATCTTATAAATGGATTTATTTGAATTGCCATTGATAATTAATGAATTTATTTAAAATTGGAAGTCAAACACTATAGTTGTGAATTGGTTGACTTTAAATTGATATGGGAATGGGTTATAAAGGGTTATAAATTACTAAAGTGATCTAAGATGATAAAATTTATGAATTTTGGAATTTGAATTAAATAGTGATTGTTAGCACCAAAATTGGCCACTAAAACCCTTAAGAAAGATTGTGTAGAGAGATTAATGAAGATAGTAAATTAAAACAGAAGACAATATGTAAATTTAAAAGCAGAGAACAAGAAAACCGAATTTACAGTGGTTCGGCGTAACTGCCTACGTCCACTTTGAAGTTGATTTCTATTGCTTTCCTTGATAGTTGATTACAGATACATACTTGAATACAATTGCAAAGTAAAAGATTAAGTCTTGAGTGAGTGTTGAATGCGGTAGAGTTTTCCCAGTGTTCTCAAAAAAAGCTGATCCTTTTCACTGTGCCCCTGCGCCTCTATTTATAGATGAAGGTGGGTTGGACTTCCCTGGTGGGCCTGGTAGTTGAATACCTCGGCCCAAATGGAGTAAGCTCTGCGTGTCGACCCGAACATGCCGAACGGCCAAATGCCGAACCATCATCTTCATGCCGAACGATGCGGTGTGTTGAGCGAGGTGCGCATGCCCAACGTGGCTGGAATGCTCAACAGTCTATGGAAGTCGAACGTTCCTTGTATGCCGAACGTCCCTGGATGCCGAGCGCTCCTGGATGCTGAGCGCTCCTGGATGCCGAGCGCTCTTGGATGTCGAGCGCTTCTAGATGCCGAAGTAAGTAAATGCCGAGTACTCTCGAATGCTATTCGAACGTGAATTCCAGATGAACCATTTATGTCGAGCGCTTTTGGATGCCGAACGGTAAGTAAATGCCGAGTACTCTCGAATGCTATTCGAACGTGAATTCCAGATGAACCATTTATGTCGAGCGCTTCTGGATGCCGAACGGTAAGTAAATGCCGATCGATCCATAAATTGCCGAACAATGTGCTAACACCAAGTGCCTAGTTGCCTGGTCAAACCTCCAGGAAACACTTGCCCCCCAAAGTGTATCGCGTGACCGAACGTGATGCACTTTGAATTACATGTCCTCTGTGCTCCTCTTTGAACCTTGACCCACTTCTCTCGGAGGTTGTTTTATTGTGAACACCAGGTGAGGTGGTGTGTGTCGAACGTAATGCGAATGCCGAACAAAATAGCTGAGGCCGAACGCTCCATGTGTGTCGAACGACTCCGTTTTGACCGGTTCTAACGGTCATCGCCTCTTCGACTTCCTCTTCTTCCCTATAAAGGCTGGACTTCTCCATCTTCTTCTCTTTTTCACTTTCACTTCTGCCACTTTATACTCGTGAACCTCGCTTGTCAACAAACTCTAAAGACTTAACAATCCTTCCCAAGTATTGATCTACTAACTAGGTATCGATTCCTCTATCTAAATCCTTTCCCTGACTAAAAAGTTTCAAACTTAAGTTCGTAAATTAGAACGTAGCCGATAGGGGTTGTGTGGATGAAAGAGTCGTACTTCGATTAGGATATTTTTAGGGCTAAAAGACGTGAAGGAAAGGAGAGGTGGCCAGAGATGAGCACATGAGGGAGTTGTTGGGAAATTTATTGTGGTTCGGCATGGTTCTCTCGTGCTAAACGAGATTGGAGGGAAAAAATAATGGAGGAGCAGGAGTTGGCTCGAATGCCGAACAGTATGGTTCGGCGTGACTCGTCGAACGATTCGGCCTCGTTGTTCGGTATGGATGGAGGAAGGAAAGAAAAATGAAGCCATTGGTAGGGACGGAGTGCCAAACGTTGAGGCTTGGCGTAACTTGGGTTTCGCAGGATTCGCCACATGCCGAGAAGTGGAATGGAAGGATAAGAAAGAAGTACGAGTTAGGTAGGATGCCGAACGTTATTTCGGCCGAACAGAACTTAGGCCGGACAATACTTTGTCCGAACGACACTTAGGCTGAACAATGTCTTGGCTGAACGTAACCTAGGCCGAAAACAATTTTTTGACCAAACGATACCCAGGCCGAATAGTGTTTTGGTCGAACGATACCTAGGCCGACCAATATTCTCACCTTGCCTACTCATAAGACAGAAACAAAATCATGGACCTAAGCATACTGGCATATCGAACTAACCTGAACTGATAACTTCCTAGTTCCTATTATTCATAAGCCTGAACTGAAGTCGATAAAAACAGATAAAAGCTTTCAACATACAATGTCAATGTCCGAGTCCAAAATTGAAAACATTGCCAGGCTTACTTTCGGAGACGGTCAGCGATGACAGTCTTTGAGAATGACAGTCCAAAGTTCAACTTTATACCATCAACTATGCGACCTATAATTTCTCAGCGTTTATATTTGAATGATTGCACTAGATCACACACCGCACGAGGGGGGGCATTTCTGTTGTTAAGTCTAATGCCAATTATTTTTCAAGTATAGTTCAAACAGGTGCTCTGCCACATTCAGTATTTATCGGATATGTCTAAGAAGTCTAGCTCCACCACGATCTCAGATAGACCTGGGTCGTCTTCAAAACAAGAAGTCGTGGTTATTTCAAATCCGTCAACCTCCCCTGTCCATAACTTGGCTCCCGATGCTCTGGAGGCAGCGGTTCTCTTGGATAACCCTATTGATTCACAGGCTTCGAAGGTCAATGAAGTTGCGCTCCAGCGAATATGTTATATCCATGGAATCCCTTTCGAGGACGTGGTGGTTCCATCGGGGCACAATCGTCCACACTTGCCCCCAGTTGGATTAACGGCGTGTAATAAATTCATGTGCTGGGTTGGCAGCGTGCCACCATTCAATTTATTTCTTCGGGATGTGCGGCAATACATTGACATTGCCCCGTCGCAACTACACCCGAACGACCATGCATTTATCTACGGTACCTTCATCCTCTTCATGACCGTCCTCTCTAGGCCCAAAACTCTGGGTGACATTATATATATATATATATATATATATGTATATATATATATATGAACAAGAAGGGGAGAGATGGCCCCTCTTTTGTGTTCCTCGAGCCACACCATAAATGCCACATTTTAACCGGGGCATGGAGCAAATTTTCCCTGTACAAACAGGAATGGTTCTATGTGCGTTGCCCTCCTGGTTTCGCGAGGAGATGGGTTGAAGGAAGTAAGTCTTTTCTCTGCATCGATGTTTGTGCTTGGTCGGGGCTATGCCTTTTCTAAACTTTGTTTCATCCTTTCATGTATCAACCCGCGTCCTGATGGTCGCGGATACTCTGAGGCCGTCGAGGCTATTCGAGCCCTTCCTATCGAAGAAAGAGACATTCGGACTCTCATTTCGAATGAGTCCCTTGCAAGGTTTTGGCTGTTGGCAGCAGGCCGTCAGATAAGCCTTCCTCAAGGCGCTACCGTACCCAAGCCTACCTCTGGCAAAGGGATAAGATTAGCTGGGTCATCAACACGTCATACTCCTGACGCACCAGAAGAGGGGGAAATCAAAGGGAATGAAACACCCGAGGCACAAGGTAAGAACGTGGGTCCCACTCAGGATCCGATAGTCAAAGTGCACGACATTGAAATGTCATCTTCCCCTTCGAAGAGGAAAAAGGGATTGACGTACAGGATTAGGAAGGAGAAGGTTTGCGGAACTTCAAAAGTTATGCTCATTCCAACGGAGAAACAGGCTTCTTCACAGCATGTAGAAAGTTCTTTAAAGGGCCTATCGAACCTCTCCATTCCCGATGACCTGCTCAATTATGACTTCGACGATCCAGAAGCATTTAAACTTCATTCGCCCATCAGAGGTGATGCGGGTGCTCTAGCCTAAAGTCAGGGAGAAAAAACTCACACTAGCAAAGCAACTGGTCCGTCGGGGAGAAACACTAGGAAACGCACGAACACATGCACTTCAATTTGCACTTAGATTTTCATCGTCACGCTACTCTTTGCTAATTCGTTGTTATTTAAATTCTGTGCAGTTGAAATGGGGCATTCACACGGATTCGATCGCCTTCGTGGTTCGTCTATCTTTTATCAACCTGGGCGGGACTCGGGTTTCGGAAGACGTCGGGACAGGGATGATGACGGCGATAGAGATTATCACTCCCGGGGCTTGTCATCTTGGAAGAAGACTTACTATCAGCCAAAGTACCACCAGGATACCTCTACTCTCCCGGAGCAAATCAATGATAAGCGCGGCCATAAGGGGTCGCAATCTGATGTCCCCTAGGACCAACACTCTGATTCTTCTTCCACTCGACAGTCCCAAGATCCTCATAGGAGAGCCGAACTTTCAAAGCCATCTCCTCCTGCTCCTGCAACAGATCCAACCGTATCGGAGAGGCTGGCTGAGCTTAAAGATAAATTTCCAAAAATCTGCTTCGATGGCCTGAAATTCTTCCTGGCGATTCATCCTATTCCCGGACATGTCAAGCAGAGCGTCATCGCCTGTACCAACGACGTCTATGTTCAACATGATGCGTTTGTTCATTTGGCTGAAAAACTTTCTGAAGTCTCCATGGAGCGCCAACATGAGATCGATCGCCTGAAGCTTGAGGCTATCCACGACAAGGATATCATTAAAGCTCAGGACGAAGAGATTGCGACTTATAGATCTCAGCTTGAGGCCGCCCGGCAGAGCGCTCAAGACACTGCCGAAGTCGTGACTCGTCTGGAATCGACACATAAAAAAGAGATCGACGAGGCAGTACAACGCTGTGGGGCCCTAGCACTAGAGAAGGGCTCAGTCCAAAAAGAGAGGGACACATTCAGCCTCCGAGTCAAGGAACTTGAGGAGCAGCTCCGTAGAGAGAAGGAAGAGAAAACGGCTGCCCAAGAAGAATCACAACGATACTATGATGAGATCGTTGCTACTCGACTCTTAAAAGAAAAATTTGAGGACGGGCTTTCCAAAGTTGAGGCGATAAAGAGTGAAGCCCGTGAAGAGGGAAAGAAGATAGCGTTTGCGAACATCGAATCCCATCTTGAGGCGACTAGAGAAGAAGGTAGGGAAGAGGTCAAAAGCATGTTTGACCCGCTAATCGCTGAATTCAATGCCCACGTTCTCATACACCGAGACTTAACTTTTTTGGGCGAGAGCTGTCTTGAATCTTTAGCCGAGGCATGGGAGGCCTTGATAGAAATCAGGAAGGCCGAGCACGGTGCCGAAGAGATTGATGAGGGGGCCTTGATAAAAGAATTCCTCAAGGGAAATGAGCCTTCGAACTTGTCAGCAGCTAAAGCTATTTATTGCAAAGGCTCCCCCTCAAGAAAAGGGAAAGAAGTTATTACCGGTCCATCCGGGGTCGTGCCTCCAGCTCACGTGCCTACTCAATCGGCCGATCGGCCGATAGTCAACCCATTTAAGCAGCATATCGGTTATAATCTGGAGGACCCCGGCCTTGGCGTCCATATTCTGTCGCCCGTTCCGGAGGGTGAGACCCCCTTGACGGCTGAGAGCCTGCCAGAGCCTGGTAGATAACCCTTCACTTTGATATTTTAAAAGTCGTCATTCGTTATGAAGGATTATTGTATTCTAACGCTTGTTTTTTATGGTTTCGCGCAGGCCATTCTGATCCCAGGCCCACTCCGAGGAGCGATGTCGCCAAGGAGGTGGAGGGAAAGATAAGTGAGGCCACTCATGCAGGAGAGGCTCCCAGGCCAGAAGCTCAGGTGATTGGAGCGCTGGATGAGGACAAATCCGAGACTTCTTCTCCCATCGATGGGAGTTATGAAGTAGAAATTACAGGTGCCTCCGAACACACATCTTAGCTGAGTATAAAGGAGCGGCTTGAGGAGGAGGAGAGAGAGACAGCCAAGATCAAGGCCGAGCCTCGAGTTGTGGACCTGGACGACCCTTTGAATAACCCGTTGAAGGTCATCCTTCCTGGCGGGTCCAAGCCCATGGATGTTCCCCGTACTTCTTTAGTTGCTACCCCTCCATCAAAAAAGAGTACCAAGGGTAAACGCATAGGAGAGGAGCCGTCCGAGAAGACAACGGAGGTGAAGAAGTCGAAGAAACACAAGAAGTGATCATTACTCTCGTTCAACTAGAGTTAATTTAAGTTATGTAATCATTTTCATCTACTTCCGTAATCTTTGTAAATAGATTGTCGACTCTGAACTTTGGAGGGCTTGTAGTAGAAATTTTTTCTAAATAAAGCTTAGTTCCTTTTTCCGTCTTTCAAAAGGCTCTTGTCGTTCAATTTTTGTATGATTGTGATTTAAATCTAAGCTGTTGTGAACAACATGGACTTCTCAGTTCACCTTCATATAGCTCGGAGATTCTTTGAGAGTTGTTCATTTTTCCTTCCGCACTTCAAGCACTTAGAATATTTTTTAGTCTGCACATCGGGGACTTAGAGTAGTCCAGTCCACACTCTGGGGACTTAGAGATTTGATTCATTTATACTCGAGTCTGCTCTCCGGGGACTTAGAGTACTCCAGTCCGCGCTATGGGGACTTGGAGATTTGAGTCGTTTATACTCAAGTCCGGGCTCTGGGGACTTAGAGTTCTCCAATCCGCCCTCTGGAGACTTGGATATTTGAGTTGTTTATACTTAAGTCCACGCTCTGGGGACTTAGAGTACTCCGGTCCGTATTCTGGGGACTTGGAGATTTGAGTCGTTTATACTCGAGTCCACGCTCTGGGGACTTAGAGGACTCCAGTCCGCACTCTAGGAACTTGGAGATTTGAGTCGTTTATACTCGAGTCCGCGCTCTGGGGCTTAGAGTACTCCTGTCCGCAATTTGGGGACTTGGAGATTTTGAGTCGTTTACACTCGAGTCCGCACTCTGGTGATATAGAGTACTCCCGTCCGCACTCTGGGAACTTGGAGATTTTGAGTCATTTATACTCGAGTCCACGCTTTGGGGACGTAGAGTAATCCAGTCCGCACTATGGGGACTTGGAGATTTTGAGTCGTTTATACTCGAGTCCACGCTCCAGGGACATAGAGTACTCCAGTCCGCACATTGGGGACTTGGAGATTTGAGTCGTTTATACTCGAGTCCGCTCTCCGGGGACTTACAGTACTCCAGTCCGCACTTTGGGGACTTGGAGATTTGAGTCCTTTATAATCGAGTCTGCACTCTGGGGACTTAGAGTACTCCAGTCCACACTCTGGGGACTTGGAGATTTTGAGTCGTTTATACTCGAGTCCATACTCTGGGGACTTAGAGTACTCCAGTCCGCACTCCGGGGACTTGGAGATTTTGAGTCGTTTATACTCGAGTCCACGCTCCGGGGACTTAGAGTACTCCAGTCCGCACTCCGGGGACTTGGAGCTTTTGGTGTTTGTATGTGTTCATACGTCAGCTAGAATAATATAATTTCATTTTCCTGTCACAGGATCATCATACGTAGAAACATTAGTAATTCATGGAAAAGATGGCTTTAAGCCTTTATAACGAAAGTAAGCTAAATTGTCTTACTACATGCTAGGAACTAGAAATAAAAGCGTACTGGAAATAAATGCAACTAATACATGAAAGAAATAGACTAAGTGTAATAATGCCGCAAGTGCTCGCTGTTCCATGCTCGGGGGAGTGACGCACCATCGACGATCGCTAACTTGAAAGTTCCTTCTCTAAGCTTCTGTTCGATGACGTATGGACCTTCCCATGCAGGATTCATATGAGATGGGATCGGAAAACCTCATTTCAAAACAAGGTCTCCCACACCAAATATTCTCGGTCAAACCTTTTCGTTATAATATTTAGCGACTCTATGTCTGTATGCGGCCGCTCTCAAATTGGCTTCTTCGCATTTTTCATCAATGAAGTCCAACGATTCCAATAAAAGTTTCTGGTTCGACTCGGGGCCGTAATAAGTTACCCGATGTGATGGAACTTCAAGTTCCACGGGTATGACAGCTTCCATGCCATATGCCAATGCGAATGGAGTGTGGCCAGTCGCGATCTTGTGGGTGGTCCTGTAGGCCCAAAGCGCCGTTGGAAGTTCATCCACCTACTTACCTCTAGCCTTTTTCAGAAGCTTTTTCGATATGGACTTGATTATCTTGTTTACGGCTTCCACTTGTCCATTGGCTTTCGGGTGAGCAACCGCTGCAAGCTTCTTCTTAATGCCATATTTCTGACAAAATTCTTTGAACTCCTTGCTCTCGAATTGAGTCCCATTGTCTGTAATGATGGTCCATGGAAGGCCAAAACGGCATATGATATTTCATACGATGAAATTAATAACCTTCTTGGTGGTTATTGTGGCCAGAGGCTCTACTTCTGCCCATTTAGTAAAGTAGTCGACCGCAACTATTGCATATTTCGCTCCACCTTTGGCCATGGGTAAAGAACCAACTAGGTCGATCCCCCACATTGCGAATGGCCAGGGACTAACCATTTGCGTGAGTTCCGTCGGCGGAGCTCTTGGGATTTTTGCATATATCTAGCATTTGTCACATCTTCTCACATAGTCTGCAGCATCTCGATTCACCGTTGGCCAGTGGTATCCATAATGGAGGACTTTCTTTGCTAACGTCTGCCACCCAGTATGGTCACCACACTCTCCCTCATGGACTTCCTTTAATACTCGTTTTGTCATCGCGGGCCACGCACCGGAGTAAGGGGGTCGAGAATCCCATTCGGTACGACACCCCATCATGTATTATATATCGTGAAGCCTTACGAAGGACTTGTCGTCTTTCACTCCTTTCTTCGGGTAAGATCTCGAATAGCAAGTGCTACTTGATTGGGGTCATCCACGATTCCTTCTCGATTTTTGTTTCTAACACGAAATCTACCTCCATCATATTTATACTCGAAACATGTAAGGTTTCGACAGGAAACAATCCCGTCTGTTGTGTATCACTAGTGCTTGCGAATTTTGCCAATGAATCGGCTGCTCTGTTTTGCATACGCGGGACATGTGAAATATCATAAAACTCGAGATTCGCTGGCACCTCCTGAACCCGGACCAAATATGGGGCAAGTCTCTGCCCCTTGCTTGATAGTCTTCTCGCACTTGGTACACCACCAGCTGCGAGTCGCTAAAAATTTCAACCGATTTCACTCCCAATTCTTTGATAAGTCTTAAGTCGGCTATCAACGCTTCATATTCGGCTTCGTTATTCATTGATGTGAATTCGAGCTTCAAAGAGTAGCAAACTGATCGATTCTTAGGAGTTACAAGAACTATGCCAACCCCCGAAAAACGGTCGTTAGATGCCCCATCGGTGTACATCTTCCATCAAACTGGAGGTATGACATTATGGTCGTTTGATTCGTCCGATATAGTAAATTCAGCAATGGAGCCAGCTAGTGCTTGTCCTTGTATGGCCCTTCGCGGTAGGTAATCAATATCGAATTGACTTAATTCGATATTCCACTTTAACATCCTTCAGGAAGTTTCCGATCGTTGGAGTACCTATCGCAGGGGTTGATCAGTGTAAACACCAATTGAGTGTGCCTGGAAGTATGGGCGAAGCTTTTGTGATGCAATCACTAAGCAATAAACTAATTTCTCGATCTTGGGATAATTTCTTTCTACCCCCGTCAAGCGTTTACTGACATAATATACTAGCTTTTGAACTCGGTCCTCCTCGCGAACCAGAGCCATACTGATAGCGTGCTGGGATACTGCCAAGTATACATACAGCCTTTCATGGTCGATTGGTTTCGATAGTACCGAGGGGCTCTCCAAATGCCTTACCAGAGCTCGAAATGCTTCCTCACAGTCGGATGTCCACTCGAAATTCCTTTTCCCCTTCTTTATCACGTCGAAGAAGGGAATGCATTTATCTGTGGCTCTGGATATGAATCGGCTCAGCGCTGCCACCTTTCCGTTCAGGCTTTGTACTTGCTTTATAGTTCTGGGCACTTATATGTCTCGAATAGCTTGAATCTTCTCCTGGTTAGCCTCGATTCCCCGTGCATTCACAATGAAACCGAGAAACTTTCCTGACGCTACGTCGAATGAACACTTCAAATGATTGATCTTCATTCCATAATGTCTGAATATATCAAACATTTCTGCTATGTCTCGAATGTGGTCGTTTGACTGCCATGACTTCGCGAGCATGTCATCCACATAGACTTCCTCGTCTTACCTATCTGGTCTTTAAACATTCGATTCACCAGACGTGATAAGTTGCTCCCACGTTTTTCAATCCAAAGGTCATTACTACATAGCATTATAGCCCCATATTCGTGACAAAACTAGTGTGCTCTCGGTCTGGAATATGCATCGGGATCTGATTGTTTCCTGAATATGCATCCATAAATGACAATAATTCGTGTCCAGCGGTAGAGCCGACGAGCTGGTCGATTCTAGGTAAATGGAAACTATCCTTCGGGCATGCTTTATTCAGATTGGAGTAATCAACACAAGTTCTCCACTTTCCATTTGCTTTCTTTACTAGCACTGGGTTAGATACCCATTCAGGATAGAGGGCGTCGCGGACGAACCCATTGGCTTTGAGTTTGTCCACCTCCTCTTTCAGAGCCGCAGACCTCTTCGGGTCCATACCTCTCCTTTTCTATTTTACGGGAACGTACTTCGGGTCTATGTTCAACATATGTCTCGCAATTGTTGAAGAACGCACATATCAGAGTGTGTCCAAGCGAAAACATCTAGATTCGCTCGGAGGAAGTCAGTGAGGCTCTCGGCCGCCACGGGGTCAAGTCGTGATCCAATTTTAAGAATTCGTGACGGATCATCCCGGCTGATTGGGACGTCAATTGTTAGTTCATCCGGTGCTGCATTTGTTTCCCTAGGTCCCGCATCATCATCTCTCGGATCTATGTCTCTATAGATCCAAGAATGTTGCCCGAGCCAGGGCTCGGGCGCTACTTGTCAATCATCATATTTTCAAATGCGGACAGAGCTGTCCGCAACCTTTCCTTTCTCTCTACACCGAGCCTCTCTCATCTCAGCCACATTGCATGCACGTCTGGTCGCCGGATCACCGTCTAACACTCCAACACCTCCGTCTGTTGGAAATTTTGACGTCAGACACTAAGGGGCCAATGCTGCCCTAAATTCTGCCAGGGCTGGACATCCTAGAAATACGTTATATGCAGAGTCAACATCCAACACTATGAACGGTAGTATTTGCACCCTCCTATGCTCGCCTTGCCCCAGTTCAACTGGTAACTCCACATATCTCACTACATCCGCTGCTGCGCCATTAAAGCCATGGATTCTGGCTTTGGACGGTTTCAAATCCTTGGTCTCCAGCTTCATTTGGTCGTGTGATTTCTTGAAGATGATGTTAATGGAACTTCCGCAATCAATTAGAATTCTCTTCACGAACGCCGGCCCGGTTGTCGTATATATGACCATCAGGTCGATGATAGGAGCCTCCACCTTATCCACATCTATGCTCCTGAATACAATATCATCATTCATCGTGCGCTGCTGCTTTGCAGGGGTCCCATCCTCCACATTCAAACAATACTCATACTCCGCATGTCTTAAAGAGTTAGCATATCACTCCATCTCTTGCCAATTCTTATCCGCAGGGTGAGGTCTGCCAGCAATCGTGTTAATAACCAATCTATCCACAGTTCGAGCAGGCTGTTCTGGTTGGCGTGGAGCTGGCCCGCGTCCGGGGTCCGATGTCTCTTGCCTTCCTCCTTGTGGGTCTTTGACAAATTCCTGCAGCTTCTTCTGTCCAATCAACTTTTAAATGGCGTTATGGAGGTGTCTACACTCCTCTGTGTTGTGCCCATAAGACTCGTGAAAGCGGCAACACTTCCTAGTCCGCTTCTGTTCCTCTGTTGATTCCTTTGGGCGTGGTTTTCTATATTGAAAAGTGTTTCAAGTTGACAAATAGATGTTCTCAAGAGATGCGTTCAGCGGGGTGTATTCATTGTAGGTCGGGATCCTTGACTTCCATTTCCCCGTCTCTCTTTTCTTTCCGGGATTTCCACCTCCGGATCCTTTAGACTACCCAGGCTTGTTTTGGATGTTGACTTGAGCTTTTCGAGAATTATCGCCGGTTTTCTTAATGGCGACGGTACTTTTCACAGTCTCCTGAGCAGGCCTTGGTGCCTTGTCTCGTCTTGTCCATCGGGTTTCTTCCCTCCTTATGAACTGATGAGCTTTCGAATAAAAACGCTCCAGCATAGCTTGGGGCTTTCCCACCAACCAATCTCCAAATTCAGAATCTGGATCCACTCCATGCATTACCGCCATCAAAATTGCATGATCATTAGGATTACTTACTTCAGTAGCAGCAACATGAAATCTCTACATGTATTCTTCCAATGACTCCCCCGGAGCTTGGATTACGCTCGATAAGGACATCGCATCCATTGGGCGAGTGGTGTGTATCCTAAATTGTTTATGAATTTCATTGCCAATTCGTCAAAGCTGGATATAGATCGTGGGGGAAGTTGAGTAAACCACATCGTGGCAATTCCGGACAGAGTGATTGGAAAGCACCTACACTTGGTCGCATCATTGGTTCTTGCGGAATCCATCATCCATCCGTACCTCATCACCTATTGTCTGGGATCAGTCTTCCCTTTAGAAAACTCAGGTTTGATTTTTTTTTTGAACCTGGTTTAAATTCAGGTTTGAATTTTGAAATTTAGGTTTAAATTTAAAATTTCAGATTTTAAATAAAGTTTTAAAATTTTAACTTAATTAACTACTTTACTTTGCTAATAGTAGTTGAACTTTTTGAAATTTGAAGTTCTTGTTAATATAAGAGCAAGCTTAAATGAAGTTTAAAATCTGGAAATTTAAAATTGAATTTCAATTTGAAAATTTTAAAAGAAGGTTTAAATTTGAAGGATTTAAACTAAATATAATATTGAAGTTAGTGAAATTGAAATGAATTTTTGTTTTCAAATTTTTTATGAGTTTAAATTCTAAGACAAACTTTTGTTTTGTCTTGAAATTTAAATTTTTTTTAAATTATTTAAACTTTGATAAGTTTAAAATGCTCTTATTTTAAAACTTGAATTTAAAATGGAATTTTAAAGGAAATTTTCAAAAGTACTTTGTTTTAAATAAATTTTGTTTTTAAAAAAAACATAATTTAGAAATGTTTCATCTTAATTAATTAAGATTAACGTTTTGAAAATTTATTTAATTAATAAGGTAATTAAGGAATGGTTAATTAATTTAATTAATTAACGATTTAAAATTAATGAATATTGATTAATGATTAATCAATTTATAATTAAGATCATTAATTTGATTTTTTTTAAATTAATGATAAATGAATTATTAATTATGTAATTAAGTTTTAAATCAAGATTAATTTATTTAATAATTAACTTTAATTAATGGATAATTAAAGATAATTTAATTTGTAATTAATCTAAGTTAATTACTTAATGAAAATAATTAGAGGATGGTTAATGAAGATCATTAACCAGGATTAATTAACAATTAATTAATATAGTTAATTTTTATAATTAATTAGATTAATTATAAAAATAATAATCATTTGTGAATGGTTTGAGTACAACTAATTAAGGTAATTAATTAAGTTAAATGGGATAGTTTAATTTAATTAATTAAGTCTAATTAAATCTTAAACACTTGGTTTTAAAGATAATTACTAAATGTAATTAATGGATTGGAAAATTACTTAGTTAAGTGATTGATTAATTATTACAGGTTGTAATTTATTAAAGATGTTTAGTTATGAAGTAATTTGGATTAAATTACTTGTAATTAATCAAAGGATTTATTAAGAAATTAATTAGGGAATAATTAATTTTTTTAATGAAGTAATTAAGTTAATTAATTATTGAATGTAATTAATCTGGGAGATTAATAATTATGAGTCAATTACTTAAGGTAATTAAATTAAGAAATAATTAAAGGTCATTAATTATTTTAATTAATGATGTAAATGAAGTTGATTAATTAAGATTAATTAATCAATGATAAGTAATTAAAGGTTAATTACTGTTGGTTGAGAATTATTAATTTGTGAAATTAATTAAGGATAATTACATGAATGTAATTAAGGGTAATTAATCAAGGGTGATTAATTAAGATGATTAATAATGATTTATTGATTGAAATCAATTAAATCTGGATAAGCAAGATTTATATTGGTGAAGTAGTTAATTTAACTTATTTTAAATTAATCATAAATAAGGTAATTAATTTAATTCATTTTAAATTAATTAGAGATAGAGATAGTTAATTTAATTCATTTTAAATTAATTATTTTGTGATGAAATAAATCATTGCTTATATATGAATGGATGGCGTTGATTGTCTTGGATGCTTTGTGATCTCAGAAATGAGACAGGTTGTGTGGCATGAATGCTTGGTTGCATTTTGATGATAATATAAATTATCTATTGTGATGGTAATATATGGATTATCTATTTTGATATTGATGATATGGATTACCTGTTATTTGACAATGTTGATTATCAATTGTGATTTGTGAGTCATCTATCTGTGTGTATATAGATACTGTATTAAATTATTTTAAACTTTAAAACAACTTGGACCTAAAAGACACGCTTTGGATTTCGATGAGACCGGGATCGGGTTTCCATATTTGGATATCCGAAAACCACATCGATTCCAATTAAACGTTAGGTCGTGAATCAAAGTAGAGCTTTGTGAAGACTCGAGGTGTAAGGACTATACGTCAGTATAACTCTGTGGGTGATTCCGTAATGAGTTTGACGGAATAGTACTTATAGGTTCGAGATGGTGGTTCAGAGTGCAAGGGTTATCGTCTTTAACTCTGAGGGTGATTCCGAAATGAGTGTAACGAGATAATGTGTTCGGTTTCGTTCGAACCCGGAACGAACTTGTATGGATTGAATGCTTTCAGAACATCGTCAGGTGGACGATGCGCATTCTAAGTGATGTATTCACTAAAGGTAATCGTAGCCTCAAGCCTCATCAACCGGGAATGGATAAAACAGGGGAGGTGCAGCAAGGCTTCGTGGGTAGCCCCCACTTGAGAGTGAGATTTACCCCTGTCTGGAGGTCCTTTTTATTTCGGGTGTGTGGACGGTTTTGATCTCCAACCGTCGGGGTTATCTTGTTCAGAACTGTTTAGTAAGGAATGGGTCCGGCCTTGTGTTATAGGGGAGCGGGCGTACTCCTCGGTACGGTGATCTAGGCCACGTACTGTGACGGGCGGTACCCAGTAGCCCTGCCATTGCATGGAATCCAAAATCCAATAAGTGTCAACGGTTTTGATTGTATTACCCACTTTTGTGGCTAGTAGCTGGAATTTAATAAATGTAACAATTTTGGCTGTTTCTTATTTATTTGAAACCCCTAGACACTATTATAATATCATCGGATTTCCTATCAAATGTTTTGGTTAGCGTAAGGTAAAAACTTTTCCATGTGTATGTGTGGGAAGTCTTACGTTATACCTTTATTCTCAAAAGGTTTTTAAAAGTTAAGCAACTTTAACTTGTTACTCACACCAGACCCATGTCTGACCCGGAGTTTATTCTGTTTTCTTAAACTCTTGGGTACTCAAATTTTTACGAGTAGCCAAGGGATTCGGGTTAGCTTTGACGAATTTTGGAGGAGAAGTGTAGCAGGAGGCTTCTGCGTTAGATATATAGTATTATGTTGTGTGTTCTGTGTTGTCTCTGAATTTTATTGAGATGCAATAACTAGACAGGTGTTTATAACAGTCTAGTATGCGATGTATATCTATGTAACTCTCATAGTGGTTGTAAACTACGTAATGTATATGTTATTAATATAATGTATTCCTTCCCTTTTTTTAGATTCTGATGTTTTTTCTTTCTTCTCTTCTTTCTTTTGTAACTCCTTTCTGTAACGACCCGCCATCCCTCTCCACAGAATGACGCATCATTTATAACAAAGAAAGGGATAGAAAGAGAAAAGAAGAGAAGAGAAGAAAGAAACAACATCAGAATCTAAAAAAAAGCGGAATGAATAAATTATATTAATTACATATACATTACATAGTTTACAACCACTATCAGAGCTACATAGATATACATCACATACTAGACAGTTATAAACACCTGTCTAGTTATTACATCTCAATACAATTTAGAGACAACACAGAACACACATCGAAATACTATATATCTAACGCAGAAGCCTCCTGCTCCATTTCTCCTCCAAAATTCATCAAAGCTAACCTGAATCCCTTGGCTACTCGTTAAAATTTGAGTACCCAAGAGTTTAAGAAAACAGAATAAACTCCGGGTCAGACATGGGTCTGGTGTGAGTAACATGTTAAAGTTGCTTAACTTTTAAAAACCTTTTGAAAAGAAAGGTATCACATAAGAATTCCCACACATAAACATGGAAAAGTTTTTACCTTACGCTAACCAAAACATTTGATAGGAAATCCGATGATATTATAATAGTGTCAGGGTTTTCAAATAAATAAGAAATAGCCAAAATTGTTACAATTATTAAATTCCAGCTACTAGCCACAAAAGTGGGTAATACAATCAAAACCGTTGGCACTTATTGGATTTTGGATTCCATACAATGGCAGGGCTACTGGGGTACCGCCCGTCACAGTACGTGGCCTAGATCACCGTACCGGGGAGTACGCCCGCTCCTCTGCAACACAAGGCTGGACCCATTCCTTACTGAACAGTTCCGAACAAAATAACCCCGACGGTTGGCGCTCAAAACCGTACACACAGCCGAAATAAAAAGGGACCTCTAGACAGGGGTAAATCTCACTCTTAAGTGGGGGCTACCCACGAAGCCTTGCTACACCTCCCCTGTTTTAGCCATTCCTGGTTGATTAGGCTTGAGGCTATTTCCTTTAGTGAATACATCACTTAGAATGTGCATCGTCCACCTGATGATGTTCTGAAAGCATTCAATCCATACAGGTTCGTTCCGGGTTCGAACGAAACCGAAGACATTATCTCGTTACACTCATTTCGGAATCATCCTCAGAGTTAACGACGATAACCCTTGCACTATGAACCACCATCTCGAACCTATAAGTACTATTCCGTCAAACTCATTAAGAAATCACCCACAGAGTTATACTGACGTATAGTCCTTACACCTCGAGTCTTCACAAAGCTCCACTTTGATTCACGACCTAACGTTTAGTTGGAATCGATGTGGTTTTCGGATATCCAAATATGGAAACCCGATCCCGATCTCATCGAAATCCAAAGCGTGTCTTTTAGGTCTAAGTTGTTTTAAAGTTTAAAACAATTTAATAAAGTATCTATATACACACAGATAGATGACTCACAAATCACAATTGATAATCAACATTATCAAATAACAGGTAATCCATATCATCAATATCAAAATAGATAATCCATATATTACTATCACAATAGATAATCTATATTATCATCAAAATGCAACCAAGCATCCATGCCACACAACCTGTCTCATTTCTGAGATCACAAAGCATCCAAGACAATCAATGCCATCCATTCATATATAAGCAATGATTTATTTCATCACATAATAATTAATTTAAAATGAATTAAATTAATTATCTCTATCTCTAATTAATTTAAAATGAATTAAATTAATTACCTTATCTATAATTAATTTAAAATAAGTTAAATTAATTACTTCACATATAAATCTTGCTTATCCAAATTTAATTGATTTCAATCAATAAATCATTATTAATCATCTTAATTAATCACCCTTGATTAATTACCCTTAATTACATTCATGTAATTATCCTTAATTAATTTCACAAATTAATAATTCTCAACCAACAGTAATTATCCTTTAATTACTTAAATTAATTAATTAACTATAATTAATTTCCTTAATTCTTAATTAATTACATTAATAAATTTCCTTTAATTACTTATCATTGATTAATTAATCTTAATTAATCAACTTCAATTACATCATTAATTAAAATAATTAATGATCTTTAATTATTTCTTAATTTAATTACCTTAAGTAATTAACTCATAATTATTAATCTCCCAGATTAATTACATTCAGTAATTAACTAAATTAATTACTTCATTAAAACAAATTAATTATTCCCTAATTAATTTCTTAATAAATCCTTTGATTAATTACAAGTAATTTAATCCAAATTACTTCATAATTAAACATCTTTAATAAATTACAACCTGTAATTATTAATCAATCACTTAACTAAGTAATTTTCCAATCGAATAATTACATTCAGTAATTATCTTTAAAACCAAGTGTCTAAGATTTAATTAAACATAATTAATTAAATTAAACAATCCCATTTAACTTAATTAATTACCTTAATTAATAATTTTCTTAATTACTTCTTAAAGTAATCATACTCAAACCGTTCACAAATGATTATCATTTTTATAATTAATCTAATTAATTATAAAAATTAACCATATTAATTAATTGTTAAATAATCCTGGTTAGTGATCTTCATTAACCATACTCTAATTATTTTCATTAAGTAATTAACTTAGATTAATTACAAATTAAATTATCTTTAATTATCCATTAATTAAAGTTAATTATTGAATAAATTAATCATGATTTAAAACTTAATTACATAACTAATAATTCATTTATCGTTAATTTAAAAAAATCAAATTAATGATCTTAATTATAAATTGATTAATCAATAATCAATATTCATTAAATTCAAATCATTAATTAATTAAATTAATTAACCATTCCTTAATTACCTTATTAATTAAATAAATTTTCAAAACATTAATCTTAATTAATTAAGATAAAACATTTCTAAATTATGTTTTTTTTAAAAACAAAATTTATTTAAAACAAAGTACTTTTGAAAATTTCCTTTAAAATTCCATTTTAAATTCAAGTTTTAAAATAAGAGTAATTTAAACTTATCAAAGATTAAATAATTTAAAACTTTTTAAATTTCAAGACAAAACAAAAGTTTGTCTTAGAATTTAAACACATAAAAATTTTGAAAACAAAAATTCATTTCAATTTCACTAACTTCAGTATTATATTTAGTTTAAATCCTTCAAATTTAAACCTTCTTTTAAAATTTTCAAACTGAAATTCAATTTTAAATTTCCAGATTTTAAACTTCATTTAAGCTTGCTCTTATATTAACAAGAACTTCAAATTTCAAAAAGTTCAACTACTATTAACAAAGTAAAGTAGTTAATTAAGTTAAATTTTTAAAACTTTATTTAAAATCTGAGATTTTAAATTTAAACCTAAATTTCAAAATTCAAACCTGAATTTAAACCAGGTTCAAAAAAAAATCAAACCTGAGTTTCAAAAATTAAAAAAAAAACACATCAGGTTGTAAAAAAAAAAAATAGTGTACAGGTTTATCCAAACCTGTAACGTCACAAGAAACCCGAGTCTTCCCAACCTGCTTCGAGATAAACACCCCTCTTCCCCGAGTAACCTACCCATTGACCTCGAATCCAACCAAAATTTACTCGAATCACTCCAGTACCCAAAAAAACTTCAACACCTAACTGTGCACCGTGTATGTGCACTGTGCCGATGGTCATCTTCGATCATCAACGGCGATCTTCTCCCATCCCAAACATCATTCAGACCCCTAACCTGATTCACCAGATTCCTTAGCTCACCCTGAAATTGAATTAGAGACCACATATAAACCTGGAAACAGAAGAATCAGGTTTTCTTCAAAACCTGTCAACGGCAAGTTCACATCGCTCCGACCACCTGAGAGTCAGCGACTTTGGCCATGGCTTCAACTACGATCATTCTACCCATTCCCAAAATATCAAAGCACTCGGTCACTTGTTCATATCAAAGAGTTCAATTCTTCATTCCCATTTCAAAACTAGGGTTCAAAAGAAACTTTCCCTACCGCAACTACTCTGATGACTATCATCATCAATCAGCATTTTTCCTAGCTTCTCCTACCTCTCTTCCATCACCAGGAAGAACCCCAAGCCTTCACTATCCATAGATCATCAGCAAATCCAAATAAACCCAATTCCAGTCAAAATCCAACTGCACCTTCATCCTAATTCTAAAAATCTTAATTTTTGATTTGAAAATCAAGCTTTAGTTGATGCTTTTGATTTATGATGCTGAATTTGTAAATTAACATGTTTGAAATTTACAGTGATTTGAATTTTCCTGTTAAAGTCTTATTTCCAGAACCATTATAGTTAAATTTAAGTTAAATAAATTCTTAAATTTTAGCTTATAATCAAACAACATTGTTTAATTAGATCCTATGTCTTAAGAATCTATGAATCAAAAAGAAAATGATTTTTAAAAAAAAAAACTGGGCTTGACATATAGAACAGAGATGTTCTACAGATTTTTTTTTCCTAAACTCATACAAGCATCACGTATCACAGGTACACAATAAATTCCAACATATATGTATACCAATTACCACTTATTAAAGCATAGATCAGACAAGCATATTAAATCTTTAAGTTAAAAGGAGTTACTCACATATTTGAAGATGACAAATCTCCCCAGATTTGTGAAGAAGCCTTTGAAATTTAATTTCAGAAAACATAATGTCTCTGCCCTTTTTGATTTTAAAACAGGTTGCATGTCTCCAAAAAGAATGCTTTTGAAGCTTAGCTTTTTAAACTTTAATTTGCTTTTTAAAAAAAACTTTCATCTGTATTTACTGCAAATGTTTGCTCCAGCTTTCTTTTGCAGGCTTCCAAAAATGCATGCAGGCATTGAATGTTGTTTTTAAAGCAGAAAAGGACTGCAGGCCCTTTTGGATGAAGTTGCAATTTTTTTTCCAGGTTTACATGCATTTCAGATTTGACGAGGGTATTTGATTTTGTATATGTGCAGGAATTTGAAGATGCAAGATTTTGATATGAGGATGAGTTTTGATTTTGAAGAGGTGTTTTAAAGTTTTTCTCTTTTGATTTTAGGAAAATGAGAAAACAAAATAAATATGAAATGCAAGTTTATATATATGTAATTTTCAGATTTAATTAAATAAAAGAAAATTAAAACCAAAATGTGCCACTTGCAAAAATTATCTACATTTGTCAACTTAATGTTTAATCTTATTACACTTGTCTTTTAAAAGTTGTTTGTATTTACAAGTCAACATATGTATTAAGCTAAATTTTAATTTCTTAATTTAATATGTATATAAACTTATAAAGGAACTAAAAACAACTTGTACTTATAAAGAAAGCTTATACATATGGAAATTAATACAATTTAAAATTTATACTTAGGAATTTAAATTCAAAGTCAATTATTTAAAAATCAAGTTATAAATATAAATTTAATTTGAAATAACAATTGCAAATTTTATTCAAAATCTATTTGTAAAACAATACATTGTTAATACTGTATTTAAAATGTCTCATTATTAAAGTAAAACCATTTTAAAGGAAATTATATTTTTATTAATAAATTATCTATTTAAATAAGCTATAAAACTCCTTTGTAAATTTAATTAAATTTAAAACTCAAGCTCAAACTATTTTAAAACATTTAAATACTTTTCCTTATCAATATTAAAATCATATATTTATTTATTATATAGCTTGAAAACTTAATGTTTAATTAAAATCAAAATTACTAAATTATTAATGTATATATTAGAATTTTTAAATCATGATTCATTTATTAATTTAAACCAAGATCATTTATTTTATAACTTTGAAAAGCTATTATTAAATAAAACAAATTCTCAAATTACTAAAAATGTTAGAATTAGAAAAATATGTTTTATTTATTAAATTTTAAACAATGCTATTATATTTACAACATAAACTATATATTTATATTATAAATAGAAATCAATTTATTATTTTAGAAAGATAAAATAACCAATTGAATATTTATTAAAGAAGAAATTTTAAATCAATTTGAATTATGATTAACAAGAATATCAATTTAATTTTTAATACAAATTATTAAATTGATATTGTTAAAAATTCCGGGATATTACAATCCTTCCCCCTTAAAAGAATTCCGTCCCGAAAATTTAAAACAAAGGTAAATTAATAATTTCATTAAAATTTTAAAACACAAGCATATATCAAACATATGCTAACAGTCAAAACAACCAATTCAACAAATCAAACAAATCTAATTATCCAGACAAATTCTAGATAGAATTTCTTCGAGTTTCCCAAGTATATATATATATATATATATATATATATATATATATATATACACACACACACCCGGATACTCGCTCTAGAGAATCCAAACAATCAATACTATGAAGCTACAAAGCTCATATTCATCTATATCTATAACACTAGACAAGCTATCAGACTACAAACAAGTCTGACTCAACAACCAAGACTCCCAAACTGCTAGTTCCCCAACCAGAGATAGATCATACACGTACTCACTCAGAGATATGTGAAACTCATCGAATCCCAGTTATCCAAACTGGCAATCAGATCTTGTAGATCAATCTCTTAACCTTCAAGATCATAGAAAAGAATCCAAAACTCTGCAGAGCTAGCTTCCCAGCCTTACTCAAACTTATAGCTCCTTTTCGATCAGAGAAAACTTATCTAAAATTAAATCTTCGACTTCGGAATCCAAATTCCTTCGTCTCAAATCCACAAAACTCTTCAGACGATCCTGTGCTGCCCACAACCTTACTGATAAACTCATCCCTTGTTGATGCCTCTAGAAACAAACTAGACCAATCAACTCAACAAAATGATCTCCTCAAGATCAACCAGAACCAAGAACTCAAACTCTACTCCTCAACATCAGAAGACAACAACTTCTTCTGTCCAGAAAAGAAAAGCAGATACACTTCCCAAACTGCTTCCGCTGCTCAACTCTGATCCGAAGTAGAAGAGAATGCTAAAGAAGAACACGAGCACAACTCAACAACACATCCATAAATATGGTTCAATAAATCCATAAGAAAAATTCAGAAGTTTCTCCAAAACTCTGAGCTGCTACACCAACTCAATCTCTTGGAACATTCTTCTATAAAGCTGAACCACTGGTACCACTCCTGGAATTCCATTCGATAAGAAAGCTCAATCTCCAGATGCGGACGAAACTTTGACTTTCTGAAGACATTCGGAAAAATCAAATAACCCAAGAGAACATTCAAACAATCGCAAGTCACTTTTGTGATCCACCAAACTAAATCCAAGGAAAACTGTTCTCCCTTAACAAAACAGAACAACTTAAACTTAATTAGCCAACCCATCGAAGAAACGGGTCCACTTAACTGCTTCTGAACTCCACTTCAGAAAAACTGCTAAACCAGAAGATCTCTTGCCAACACCGAGAAAACTCCAAGCTGCACTACTGCCACAGATGCCCAAGAATTCCAAATCAAAGCTCTCCGAGAAACTCGGACCTCAAGGCAAACGGAAACACCGACTGAACACAGCCAAAACACTGAAGCAGACTCACCTCCTTAACTTGTTTCGAAGAAAAAATCTTCGGGAACATCCATAGTAACTGCGTCTCATCACACAGCTACTACTCCCTGATGTATCAAAATACCATCACTCGCTTCTGCTCAATCAACAAATCCAAATTCTACTCATCTACTTCAAAAATGAACTCTGAACCTTAACAGGTTTCCTTTAGAGATCAATGAAATTCTTCGTCACTACAGAACTCACTCGAGATGGTATTAGGTCTACAGTCTCGACAGATACACTTCCAACTTCAAACATTCAAACTCCAACCAATGGTAGTCGTGTTAAACACACCACTGCCCCATCTACCTTTATAACTTATACTGGAAAATCTGAACAGGTAACCCAACAGATAGGTAGAAATAAATATATTTATATATACAAAAATTTCAAATACGCTCTCTCAAGATAAACACCACTACAGAGCCTAGGTATTCACTCAACCTAATGCTCTGATACCACAGTAACGACCCGCCATCCGTCTGCACAGAATGACGCATCATTTATAAGAAAGAAAGGGATAGAAAGAGAAAAGAAAGAAGAGAAGAAAGAAACAACATCAGAATCTAAAAAAAAGCAGAATGAATAAATTATATTAATAACATATACATTACATAGTTTACAACCACTATAAGAGTTACACAGATATACATCAAATACTAGACAGTTATAAACATCTGTCTAGATATTACATCTCTATACAATTCAGAGACAACACAGAACACACAACGGAATACTATATATCTAATGCAGAAGCCTCCTGATCCATTTCTCCTCCAAAATTCGTCAAAGCTAACCTGAATCCCTTGGCTACTCGTAAAAATTTGAGTACCCAAGAGATTAAGAAAACAGAATAAACTCCGGGTCAGACATGGGTCTGGTGTGAGTAACAGGTTAAAGTTGCTTAACTTTTAAAAACCTTTTGAAAAGAAAGGTATCACGTAAGACTTCCCACACATAAACATGGAAAAGTTTTTACCTTACGCTAACCAAAACATTTGATAGGAAATCCGATGATCTTATAATAGTGTCTAGGCTTTTCAAATAAATAAGAAATAGCCAAAATTGTTACATTTATTAAATTCCAGCTACTAGATATAAAAGTGGGTAATACAATCAAAACCGTTGGCACTTATTGGATTTTGGATTCCATACAATGGCAGGGCTACTAGGGTACCGCCCGTCACAGTACGTGGCCTAGATCACCATACCGAGGAGTACGCCCGCTCCCCTGCAACACAAGACCGGACCCATTCCTTACTGAATAGTTCCGAACAAGATAACCCCGACGGTTGGAGCTCAAAACCGTCCACACAACCGAAATAAAAAGGGACCTCTAGACAGGGGTAAATCTCACTCTCAAGTGGGGGCTACCCACGAAGCCTTGTTGCACCTCCCCTGTTTTAGCCATTCTAGGTTGATGAGGCTTGAGGATACGATTACCTTTAGTGAATACATCACTTAGAATGCGCATCATCCACCTGACGATGTTCTGAAAGCATTCAATCCATACAAGTTCGTTCCGGGTTCGAACGAAACCGAAGACATTATCTCGTTACACTCATTTCGGAATCATCCTCAGAGTTAACGACGATAACCCTTGCACTATGAACCACCATCTCGAACCTATAAGTACTATTCCGTCAAACTCATTAAGAAATCACCCACAGAGTTATACTGACGTATAGTCCTTACACCTCGAGTCTTCACAAAGCTCCACTTTGATTCACGACCTAACGTTTAGTTGGAATCGATGTGGTTTTCGGATATCCAAATATGGAAACCCGATCCCGATCTCATCGAAATCCAAAGCGTGTCTTTTAGGTCTAAGTTGTTTTAAAGTTTAAAACAATTTAATAAAGTATCTATATACACACAGATAGATGACTCACAAATCACAATTGATAATCAACATTATCAAATAACAGGTAATCCATATCATCAATATCAAAATAGATAATCCATATATTACTATCACAATAGATAATCTATATTATCATCAAAATGCAACCAAGCATCCATGCCACACAACCTGTCTCATTTCTGAGATCACAAAGCATCCAAGACAATCAATGCCATCCATTCATATATAAGCAATGATTTATTTCATCACATAATAATTAATTTAAAATGAATTAAATTAATTATCTCTATCTCTAATTAATTTAAAATGAATTAAATTAATTACCTTATCTATAATTAATTTAAAATAAGTTAAATTAATTACTTCACCAATATAAATCTTTCTTATCCAAATTTAATTGATTTCAATCAATAAATCATTATTAATCATCTTAATTAATCACCCTTAATTAATTACCCTTAATTACATTCATGTAATTATCCTTAATTAATTTCACAAATTAATAATTCTCAACCAACAGTAATTAACCTTTAATTACTTAAATTAATTAATTAACTATAATTAATTTCCTTAATTCTTAATTAATTACATTAATTAATTTCCTTTAATTACTTATCATTGATTAATTAATCTAATTAATCAACTTCAATTACATCATTAATTAAAATAATTAATGATCTTTAATTATTTCTTAATTTAATTACCTTAGGTAATTAACTCATAATTATTAATCTCCCAGATTAATTACATTCAGTAATTAACTAACTTAATTACTTCATTAAAACAAATTAATTATTCCCTAATTAATTTCTTAATAAATCCTTTGATTAATTACAAGTAATTTAATCCAAATTACTTCATAATTAAACATCTTTAATAAATTACAACCTTTAATTATTAATCAATCATTTAACTAAGTAATTTTCCATTCCATTAATTACATTCAGTAATTATCTTTAAAACCAAGTTTTTAAGATTTAATTAAACTTAATTAATTAAATTAAATAATCCCATTTAACTGAATTAATTACCTTAATTAATTATTTTCTTAATTACTTCTTAAAGTAATCATACTCAAACCATTCACAAATGATTATTATTTTTATAATTAATCTAATTAATTATAAAAATTAACCATATTAATTAATTGTTAAATAATCCTGGTTAATGATCTTCATTAACTATCCTCTAATTATTTTCATTAAGTAATTAACTTAGATTAATTATAAATTAAATTATCTATAATTATCCATTAATTAAAGTTAAATATTAAATAAATTAATCTTGATTTAAAACTTAATTACATAATTAATAATTCATTTATCATTAATTTAAAAAAAATCAAATTAATGATCTTAATTATAAATTGATTAATCATTAATCAATATTCATTAATTTCAAATCATTAATTAATTAAATTAATTAACCATTCCTTAATTACTTTATTAATTAAATAAATTTTCAAAACATTAATCTTAATTAATTAAGATAAAACTTTCTAAATTATGTTTTTATTTAAAAAACAAAATTTATTTAAATCAAATTACTATTGAAAATTTCCTTCAAAATTCCATTTTAAATTCAAGTTTTAAAATAAGAGTAATTTAAACTTATCAAAGTTTAAATAATTTAAAACTTTTTAAATTTCAAGACAAAACAAAAGTTTGTCTTAGAATTTAAACTCATAAAAAATTTGAAAACAAAAATTCATTTCAATTTCACTAACTTCAATATTATATTTAGTTTAAATCCTTCAAATTTAAACCTTCTTTTAAATTTTCAAACTGAAATTTAATTTTAAATTTCCAGGTTTTAAACTTCATTTAAGCTTGCTCTTATATTAACAAGAACTTCAATTTCAAAAAGTTCAACTACTATTAACAAAGTAAAGTAGTCAATTAAGTTAAATTTTTAAAACTTTATTTAAAATCCGAGATTTGAAATTTAAACCTAAATTTCAAAATTCAAACCTGAATTAAAACCAGGTTCAAAAAAAATCAAACCTGAGTTTCAAAAATTAAAAAAAAAACACATCAGGTTCTAAAAAAAAAAACCAGTGTACAGGTTTATCAAAACCTGTAACATCACAAGAAACCCGAGTCTTCCCAACCTGCTTCGAGCTAAACACCCCTCTTCCCCGAGCAACCTACCCATTGACCTCGAGTCCAACCAAAATTTACTCGAGTCACTCTAGTACCCAAAACAACTTCAACCCTAACTGTGCACCGTGTATGTGCACTGTGCCGATGATCATCGAGATCATCAACGGTGATCTTCTCCCATCCCAAACATCATTCAGACCCCTAACCTGATTCCCTAGATTCCTTAGCTCACCCTGAAATTGAATTCGAGATCACATATAAACCTGGAAATAGAAGAATCAGGTTTTCTTCAAAACCTGTCAACGGAAAGTTCGCATCGCTCTGACCACCTGAGAGTCAGCGACTTTGCCCATGGCTTCAACTACGATCATTCTACCCATTCCCAAAATATCAAAGCACTCGGTCACTTGTTCAGATCAAAGAGTTCGATTCTTCATTCCCATTTCAAAACTAGGGTTCAAAAGAAACTTTCCCTACCGCAACTACTCTGATGACTTTCATCATCAATCGGCATTTTTCCTAGCTTCTCCTACCTCTCTTCCATCACCAGGAAGAACCCCAAGCCTTCACTATCCATAGATCATCAGCAAATCCAAATAAACCCAATTCCCGTCAAAACCGTACTTCACCTTCATCCTAATTCTAAAAATCTTAATTTTTGATTTGAAAATCAAGCTTTAGTTGATGCTTTTGATTTATGATGCTGAATTTGTAAATTAAAATGTTTGAAATTTATAGTGATTTGAATTTTCCTGTTAAAGTCTTATTTCCAAAACCATTATAGTTAAATTTAAGTTAAATAAATTCTTAAAGTTTAGCTTATAATCAAACAACAATGTTTAATTAGATCCTATGTCTTAAGAATCTATGAATAAAAAAGAAAATGATTTTAAAAAAAAAACTGGGCTTGACATCTAGAACAGAGATGTTCTACAGATTTTTTTCCCCCAAAATCATACAAGCATCACATATCACAGGTACACAAGAAATTCGAACATATATATATACCAATTACCACTTATTAAAGCATAGATCAGACAAGCATATTAAATCTTTAAGTTAAAAGGAGTTACTCACATATTTGAAGATGACAAATCTCCCCAGATTTGTGAAGAAGCCTTTGAAATTTAATTTCAGAAAACAAAATGTCTCTGCCCCTTTTGATTTTAAAACAACTTGCATGTCTCCAAAAAGAATGCTTTTGAAGCTTAGCTTTTTAAACTTTAATTTGCTTTTTTTTTTTTAAAACTTCCATCTGTATTTACTGCAAATGTTTGCTCCAGTTTTCATTTGCAGGCTTCCAAAAATGCATGCGGGCATTGGATGTTGTTTTTAAAGCAGAAAAGGACTGCAGGCCCTTTTGGATGAAGTTGCAATTTTTTTTTCAGGTTTACATGCATTTCAGATTTGAATAGGGTATTTGATTTTGTATATGTGCAGGAATTTGAAGATGCAAGATTTTGATATGAGGATGAATTCTGATTTTGAAGAGGTGTTTTAAAGTTTTTCTCTTTTGATTTTAGAAAAATGAGAAAACAAAATAAATATGAAATGCAAGTTTATATATATATGTAATTTTCAGATTTAACTAAATAAAAGAAAATTAAAACCAAAATGTGCCACTTATAAAAATTATCTACATTTGTCAACTTAATGTTTAATCTTATTACACTTGTCTTTTAAAAGTAGTTTGTATTTACAAGTCAACATATATATTAAGCTAAATTTTAATTTATTAATTTAATATGTATATAAACTTATAAAGGAACTAAAAACAACTTATACTTATAAATAAAGCTTATACATATGGAAATTAATACAATTTAAAATTTATACTTAGGAATTTAAATTCAAAGTCAATTATTTAAAAATCAAGTTATAAATATAAATTTAATTTGAAATAACAATTGCAAATTTTATTCAAAATCTATTTAAAAAACAATACATTGTTAATATTGTATTTAAAATGTCTCATTGTTAAATTAAAACCATTTTAAAGGAAATTATATTTTTATTAATAAATTATCTATTTAAATAAGCTATAAAACTCCTTTGTAAATTTAATTAAATTGAAAACTCAAGCTAAAACTATTTTAAAACATTTAAATACTTTTCCTTATCAATATTAAAATCATGTATTTATTTATTATATAGTTTTGAAAATTTAATATTTAATTAAAATCAAAATTACTAAATTATTAATGTATATATTAGAATTTTAAATCATGATTCATTTATTAATTTAAACCAAGATCATTTATTTTATAACTTTGAAAAGCTATTATTAAATAAAAACAAATTCTCAAATTACTAAAAATATTAGAATCAGAAAAATATGTTTTATTTATTAAATTTTAAACAATGCTATTCTATTTACAACATAAACTACATATTTATATTATAAATAGAAATCGGTTTATTTTTTTTGAAAGATAAAATAACCAATTGAATATTTATTAAAGAAGAAATTTTAAATCAATTTGAATTATGATTAACAAGAATATCAATTTAATTTTTAATATAAATTATTAAATTGATATTGTTAAAAATTCCGGGATATTACAATTAACTGTAGACGACCCGACTTCCTAGCTCTAGGAAATCGCATCATCTTGAAGAAAGAAAGGGATAGAAGAAGAAAGAAAGAGAAAGAAGAAAGACAACAATATCAGAGAACTCACAGCGGAACGAATAAAATATAATATATCACATAAAATATTACATAGTATCATATTACATCAGAGTAAACAATATGTACAACACATATTAGACAGTTATAAACATCTGTCTAACTATGCAACTCAAGAACAACAGATATAGATACCAAACAAACACAGCGGAACCAATATATATCTACACGTGGAAGCCTCCTGCTCCATATCTCCTCCAGAATTTGTCAAGCTAACCTGAATCACTTGACTACTCAGACATAATATGAGTACCCAAGAGTTTAATAAAACAGAAAATAAACACTCGGGTCAGACAGGGGTCTGGTGTGAGTAAATGGTTTAAGACTGCTTAACTTTAGAAAATCCTTTGAAAATAAAAGGTATCACGTAAGACTTCCCACACATAAACATGGAAAAGTTTTTACCTTACACTAAAACCGTAGGGTCTCGTAGGAAGAATGGGTTTCCATCAATGACAGGGCTACTGGGGTACCGCCCGTCACAGTATGTGGCCTAGATCACTGTACCGAGGAGCCACCCTAACTCCCCTGCAACCAAGGCCGGGACCATTCCTTACTGAACCGTCCCGAACAAGACAACCCCTGCGGTTGTCCGGAATTCAACCGCCCCACACAGCCGAATAAAAAGGGACTTCTAGACAGGGATAAATCTTGCTCTCCAGTAGGAGGTACCCACGAAGCCTTGCTGCGCCTCCCTTGTTTTAGCCATTCCCGGTTGATGAGCTTGAGGCTGCGATTACCTTTATAAAACACATCTATCCTAGAATGCTCATCGTCCACCTGACGATGTTCTGAAAGCATTAAATCCATACAAGTTCGTTCCGGGTTCGAGCGAAACCGAAGGCACTATCTCGTTGCACTCATTTTGGAATCACCCTCAGAATCAACGACCATAGCTCTTGCAATCTGGATCACCATCTCGAACCTATAAGTACTATTTCGTCAAACTCATTACGGAATCACCCATAGAGTTATACTGACGTATAGCCCTTACACCTCGAGTCTTCACTTGCTCCACTTGGATTCACGACCTAACGTTTAGTTGGAATCGATGTGGTTTTCGGATCCCAAATATGGAAACCCGATCCCGGTCTCACCGAAACCAAACGCCATTTTAATGTCCAAGTTGTACTTAAGGGTTTAAACAATTAACTTATATACAAGATGATATAAACAGATAAATGAATCACATTATCATAATAGATAATTCCTAACAACATTCATCTCACAACAGCATATCACATAACAAAGATATCTAGTATCAACCCGTATCAAACAAACACCCAATATCAATCATCCAATATTAGTCATCAAATATTGATCATCCAATATCATTAAATCAACCAATATTAATCAATCAACCCATATTAATCAATCATCCAAACAGAATTGATTATCTCTTAATCGACTGGATTATCATAATACTTCTTCATTACTTATTATTCCAAATAAATAAATTAATCATCTCTAATGATCTTCCTTGATTAATTATACTTTAATTACATTCAAGTAATTATCCTTATCCATATTCAATAATTAACCTTTAATTACTATCATTAATTACAATAATTAATGATCATATATTTACTTCATTTATTAATCAATCATAATTAATTACAATTAATTAATTAATCACACTTAAATTAAATCACTTATATTAATCAACCTTGATTAATTAACAAATGATCCTTATTAATTAATAATTACTTTAATCAATTAAATACTTAACTTATAATTAATCATTCGTTAATCGTAATCAGTAATTAACAATTTGTAATTACTTATCTTAATTAATTAACTTCTAATTTAATTATATTAATCCTTGATTAATTAATCCAATTAATTAATCCTTAATTACTTCATTAAGTAATTATTAATCAATTTAAATTAACAATTAATCCTTAATTAATTACTTTATTAATTATTACAATTTTAATTAATTACACTTAGTAATTAATCTTAAGTTAAATCCATTCATTAATTAATTTAATCACATTAATTAATTAACTAAATAATTAAGTAATTAACTCTTAATTACTTAACAGGTAATTATCTCTAATTACTTCATTAATAAATCTTGATTACTCACTTAATTCATTACTTAACAAATAATTAATTCCATTATTAAACAATCCCTAATTCATTAATTAATTAATTACTCCATAATTAATTAATTTCTATGATTATATTAATCAATTCTTTAATTGATATCATTAAGTGATTAACCAACAATCACTTCCATTAAAATACTCCCATGAGTAATCATCATTAATTACTTTCATAAGTAATTTACTTTCTTAATTACATTCAAAAATTAACCATTAATTACTTTATTAAGTAATTACACCTAATTAACCCATAATTAAGCAATTATTTAAAATTAAATAGACAATTAACTAATTATTTAAAATTAATTAAATAATTAATTAATTAACTTCTTATATTTTAAAATCCTTAATTAATTAAGAAAACATTAATCTTAATTAATATTTTACTTATTATCAAATCATATTAATTTAGTATTCTTACATTCATAACAAAAATAAATTAACCTTATTTATCTTTATAAATAAATCATTTGAAATTAATTTTATTAACCTTAAAGACAAATTTATTCAGTTTGGTTTTCCAAAATCATAACAATAACCTTATTTTGAAAATAAGTATTTAGAAAACAATTTGAAATTTAAAAAACACTTTTAATCATCAAATTTAAACATATTCATTTTCAATATAATTTTGAAAACTTAGTTTTTATGATATTACTTAAAAAATTTGATTTAATGGTTAAATTCAAAAAATTCTTTTTAAATTAAAATTCAAACTTTAATTAAGTTAAATTATTTTCATGGAAATCATCATAACATTTAAATTTGAAAATAAGTTCACTTTACATTTTAAAGTTTGATAAACTTAATTTCAAACAACAAATTTTAACATTATACATTTGTTTCTTTTATCAAACTTGTTATAACATTTTAAAACTTACCTCCAATTATCCAATTACAAGTTAAATTTGCAACCTATATTTCATTAACAGGTTTTAATTCAGCAACCCACCACTACAGAACAATCAGAACCCACGACCCAAACACTCAAGCAAAACACAGCATCATCACGAGCCTGCCCCGAGACACGAACCATATGTCACTGCTTTGAGTCGTTCCCCTTGAAAACGCGAGAGCCTCTTCGGGTTCAACTCGTCCTTCCCCAGTTCAAAACTTCCCCGTGCACACAACTGTGCTTGGTACACCTAGCACACCACCAACGACGGTCATCACGACCATCCATGACAAACAGACGAACCCCTACTACCTCGACCGAACGCCCAGATTTATCTATAACCATGCGTATCAATATTCGAGCATACGCAATGAAAACTTCAGCAAACATCAAACCAAATTCCCATCGCCTCCCATAATCGCCACCGCCGGCAGCTCCAACGACCACCCCAGAACATCGCTGCAACATTCACGCCACTAATTCCAAGTCGCGATCAACTCCGGTTCGATATTCATGTCACCACTTCCACTACAGTCAAGCCCAAGTCGAAACCCACCAAAACCCTAATTCGATCCCATTCGAACAATTTACTCATTAGAAAAAATTCTCTTGTATTTTTCCTTTGATCCTTAACTCAAAAGCTTACTTCACCCACAAATTCGATTCAAAACAACAATCGAATCAACGGCAATTCACCAAAGTTCCAAAAACATTCAAACCCAAAATTCGAATAAATTACCACACTAAAAATTACAAACTTCATATCTAAATTCATGATTTTACATCAAGATTACATATATGTAGTCAAATTTTGAATTTAAGATAATATATTTTTAACCAAAATTCAAATTCCTCTGTAAATTTTTATTTTAATCATGATTTATGATATTTCAAATTTCCAGACTATTTTAAAATCTTTATTATACAGTAACAAATCTATTTCATTCAAATACTAAAGACTAATATGGATTTGAGTTGTTGGTATTGAATTTTTTTGAATGGGAATGAACCTAAACATAGAACAGTGATGTAAATATTCACATATACAGACTTTTGCACAACATAGCATACATACATACATACATACATGCATTCAAATTCAGGCATACATGTAAACATTTCATATCACTTTACTTCAAGATTTTATTCATATTTTCCAAATAAATTTTAAATGTGAAACTGTTTTTGAAATAAAAATTTACTCACCTTAATATATATGCAAAGCAGTTTTATTTACTTCCAGGATTTGATATGCTGAAGAAAATCCATTTGCATGCCTTTAAATCTGATGCTTGCAGATAAAATTGAATTCTTGCATGCCAGATCTCTGATTTTAAATGCTTGAAACTGATGTTAATCTTTTATTTGAGTTGCAGGTTGAGATTGCAGTAGGTTAAGTTGCTAGTAAAAACTTGATTGTTGGTTTGATTTTAGTTTCAGGGTTTGGGAATAATTTTAGGTTTTTGAAAAAGGGTTTTTGGTCTACCATTTTTTTTAAAAGAATGAATAAAGGGAAAAGAATAGAAATGAGAAGAGGGTGAAGGTTTGGAAATTGAAAAAGAAAAAAACAGTTTTCTCTATAGGTTTTAAATGAATTATGTTAATAAAAATTAAAGAAATTAAATTTCAAAACAAAGACACTTGTCACTATATAGCTTAATTTATCAACACACGTTATTAAATTGGCTTAATTGCTTTACATATGTCATACACAAGTTAGTGTGTTTACATTTGTACTTAAGCATTTATTTATTAATTTTTTTCTTACTTTAAATGTAAATATAACTCCCGAAGTATGTGTTTGGCAGGCACATACTTCCCTAGAGTTTACAAGCGAAGCTTGGTTCTCTAGGTAATTCAAAAAAAAATGTAAATATAACTTACATATTTTAATTTCTTAATTAATAAATGTTCACAAATATATAAATAAATTCGCTTTTAAAAGAAATTATTCTAAAACTAATTATAATATAAATATATTTTTATACATGTATTTAAAAAAAACTAAAACATTTATACATACATTTATAACTATTTTATAATAAGCAAAATAAAGAAAACAAAACAAAATGTTTAAATCTTTTTAAATTATCATATTAAAAATAAACAACAATTATCTTATATATTAAAAACAATTGAATTAGTCTTTAAATTAGCTTTTAAAGGATATTAAAAAAAATTTTAACAAAGCTTTAAATTATAATTTCATATATATACAAATTATTAATTGATTAAATTAATTTTCAAAACAATTCCAAATCATAACATATGCAAACATATATATTACAATTTAAAAATTCATCTTTTATTTAAAACACAAGATCTTCTATTCACAATATATATCAAATGTATATATTATAAACAGAATAAAATTTGATTAGCTTTGAATATCTTATCAATATTTTAAATTGCTAAAAAGATATTGATCACAATTATCATATCAAATATTTATTAACCATAAAAAGATTAAATTTATCAGTTTGAATTAAAATTATAAAGAAAATTACCAAACCAATTAAATTATTTATATAGATTATTAAATTTATATTGCCCAAAATTCCGGGTTGTTACACTCAGCCTGTAGGATATCATCTATGAAGGGAGCATGACTTCTGGACACTCCCCAATCTTCATTGGTCAAGCCTTGGCTCTCTCTCATCAACTTCCTGACCATAGCTATTAAGTCCGGAGTTTGTATGGAGGATGGAAGGTTAGGTTCCGTTCCACGGGACCGTGCGAGTTGATGTCACACCTGATTTGGGTCTTGGAGATTCGGGCGTCTGGTCTCCTTACGGGCTTGATCCCTAGTCGATCGATCTGCGACACCTGCCTGTGCACCTTCATCCTTACGGCGCCTATGCCTAGGAGATTCATCAGCTGAGTTTGAACTATCAGATTCAGAATAAGGGGCAGGGTTACCTCTAGCATTCTGACGCTGCAGCTGAGTGAGCTGAGTCATGAGGTTAGTGTTGGCTTGAATCTTCTTAGCAAGTTGCCTTCTACTTTCCTTGAGTTCTCTTATCAAGTCGTTGAACTCTGTTGGGGAAACAACTTCCGCTTGGTTTTGGGTGGAGGGTCCTGCACCTCGAGCTGCTTGCTGATTTCTAGGTCCAACTTGTTGCACGCTAGCAGTCTCATGGACATCTGCGTTGTGAGAGGCCGATCTAGTTCGTGTTCTCCCCATGGTAGAGTTGTTGGTTATAACTCTAAATAGAATCAACAGATACCTGGTTAATGATCTTGGATCTCCTTTGGGTGATTTATGCAATCCAATAGCTACAAAGCAGATCCTAACGGCTTGAGCATTCGATTCTCAGTGAAAGCACCAAAATGTTAGCACCAAAATTGGCCACTAACACCCTTAAGAAAGATTATGTAGAGATATTAATGAAGATAGTAAATAAAAACAGAAGACAATATGTAAATTTAAATGTAGAGAACAAGAACACCAAATTTATAGTGGTTCGGCGTAACTGCCTACGTCCACTTTGAAGTTGATTTCTATTGCTATCCTTGATAGTTGATTACAGATACAATCAGTTTTCGATTACTTGAATACAATTGCAAAGTAAAAGATTAAGTCTTGAGTTGGTGTTGAATGCGGCAGAGTTTCCCCAATGTTCTAAAAAAAACTGATCATTTTCACTGTGCCCCTGCCTCTCTATTTATAGACGAAGGTGGGTTGGACTTCCCTAATAGACCTGGTAGCTGAATACCTCGGCCCAAATGGAGTAAGCTCTACGTGCCGACCCGAACATGCCGAACGCCAAATGCTGAACCATCATCTTCATGCCGAACGATGCGGTGTATTGAGCGAGGTGCGTAGGCCGAATATGGCTGGAATGCCGAACAGTCTATGGAAGCCGAACGTTCCTTGTATGCCGAATGTCCCTGGATTACCAAACACTCCTGGATGCCGAGCGCTCCCGGATGCCAAGCGCTCCTGAATGCCGAGCGCTCCTGGATGCCAAACGATAAGTAAATGCCGAGTACTCTAGAATGCTATTCGAACGTGAATTCCAGATGAACCATTTATGCCGAGCGCTTTTGGATGCCGAACGGTAAGTAAATGACGAGTACTCTCGAATGCTATTCGAACGTGAATTCCAAATGAACCATTTATGCCGAGCGCTTCTGGATGCCGAACGGTAAGTAAATGTCGAACGATCCATAAATAGTCGAACAGTGTGCAAATGCCGAGTACCAAGTTGCTTGGTTAATCCTCCAGGAAACCGTGATTTAATTAATTAATTGTTAATTTATTTAATTAATGTAAAAATAGCCATTTTGGCCTTGGACTCGGATTTCGGTGAAACCAGTTTCAACGGATCCGTAACGGTGAAGAATTATAGGATTTCAAGTTTCATAACGATCGGACCTGTCATTTGATCGTACGGACTCGAAACGCCTTAAAATAAATTTAATTGAAATCAATTGAAATCAATTTGAAAAATATTGATTTTTGCATAAATTCTTCATACGATGGAATTTGGACTTGAAACTTGCTCCATCGCGTTTAAATATTTAAAAATATCTATTTTGATATATGGGTTGACCCAATTTCGTTCCGGAGTCAGAACGGGATTTTCGGACCATTCATCGTTCAGCGCATTCACAAATCGGGTCCACCTATTCTATTTCAACCTTGCCTATATATACCCTATTATAAACCCTAACCTACCACTAATTCTCATTTGTCTGTACGTATAATTATGATGTTCCTCCTCCTCAATGGCAAAACAAAATTCCCTATTCAAATTCCAAATCAAATCCAAAGCGAAAATTTCAAACTCCTCAAAAAAATTTAGAAAAATTATATATCGAAGCTCTTGATGTACGCATCTCGGATCTACAGTTCGTTTTTTGTTTTGAATCACCCTTTGTCCGAAAATCGTGAATCATTCTTGGCTGTTCGTACTGGATTTTTGACGATCCAACGGTGGATCATCGGCTGTTTGTCGATCGGAGGTTGTTGCTGCGTAGCTCGTGACGAGCAGCACACGGATCTGATGGTCATTCGTCCTCAGATGGTCGTGGATCACCGAAAATTGCATTCAAAGCACGGCGATGATATGATCTTTTGGAGGTGTCGTTCATAGCCGCGAGTTGGGGATAGGGTCGGCCGGAGGAGACCTACGTAGTGGCATGTCTAGATCGTGGTTTATCTCAACGTGGTTGCGGTGGTAATTGCTCAAAGAGCGGCGGCTTCTAGGGTTTCGAGCAAAGCATGGCTGGTAATGGCTCGTGCACGTGCGATTTGAGGATGATGACGTGGCCGCCTCTGTTTAGGTGATCCCTTTTATTTATTTATTTTTATTTCAATTTCAATTCAAACGTTCTAACTTTAATAACTCTCGCATACGATATTCGATTTACGCGCAGTTTCTTTTGTTAGGATCGTATTGAAATTCGAGACATTTTGACGCTGGTTTAGACGGATTCCGAGACTGTTAAATTTTTGGGTTTAAATTGGATTTACATTCAATTTAAATTCAAAAGGAGAGTGTTTTAACCCACTCACAACTTCTAAAAATTCTTATGTTTGTTAAATTTAATTTATGTCGTGATTTTAAATTTATTTATGACTGTTTGTATATTTTTAAATCATCATCTCAGTTAATTGCATTTATATAAATTAAATTGTTATTTAATTTATCATTGGATATAACTGCCAGTTAAATACTTGTTATCTATTATCAGTTATCTATTGATACTGCTTGATAGTTTTGGATGATGGTTGGGATGGATGTGTGAATTGATGATGGATGAATGGATGTTTATTTTATATCATTAAAATCTGCAAGTTCTTTATTGATTTGTTATTATTGATTTGGGATTACGGTTTGAAATGATATACAACCGCATTTTTATTTTTTAAAATTGCGGATTGAAATGATAAATATCCGTAGCACTTGACCATAGGATAGAAAATTTTATACAGACATCGTTGGTCTATATATAAAAATATTTTGAAATGATTTCCATGGTTTCGTAAAGAAATATATGATTTTATGAGATATTGATTTGGATATTTTGTAAATGTTATTTTATATATAGTTAAATTCTTGGTTTTAAGCTACGAATAAAATTGTTTAAAGTATAAAATAAGTTTAATAATAAAGTTTGATTTTATTAAAATATAATATGGATAAGGATTTGCTTAAATTATATTTTAATATAGAGTTTATGTTGATTTTTATAAATCAAGGTTGAGAAGATAATTCGAAATGGATTGAGATTTTATCTAATTAAGTACTATATTTAATAAGAATCCATTTGGAACTTAATTTAAAAGAATATGATTTTATAACTCAATTCGGGTTTAAGGTGATTAAGTGAATCAATTGAGGAATATTCAGTTTTGAAATTTGAAGTTTTATTTAAAGGATATTAGTTTTAGTAAGCAAATATTTCAAAATTAAATAATAGAAAAAGTGAAATTTGTATATAAATGAATTATAAAATTTAGTTTTGAAATATTGAATATTTAAGCTTTGAAATATATTAAATTTATAAATCTAGAAAATCGGGTTGTTTTGGAATTGATTTGTGAAAATTAAAGAAGCTAATTTGGTTATATTAAGTATTTTAAATATTTAAACCACATCAATGGTGGAAGTTATGAGTTTCGAGGTAGTATAAATTGAAAGGGTTATATTTCTAGCATTTTGATTTCGAAGTGTTGTAATGTTGAAAATGTTATGATTTTTTGAAAAGGATATATTTGAAATAAAATGATATTATATTAATTTGGGTTTTTATAAAAATAATATCGTATGGATTTGGTTTTAAAATGGAAATGATATCATATTTATGGTTTTGAAATGGATATTTATTCTGGTTTTGAAGTATAAATTATTTTGAATGACCGCGGTGTTATAATAACGTTTGGTTGTTGAAGACATTGGGATCGGGAGTCGTCATACTCTCTGCCAACTCCGAAAACCACTTTAACAACCGTGTACGCGGTTGAGATTCCTGAATGAAGTAGGATGGTGGCGGCGTTTCCTTTGAGGTAAATACATGGACCCGACTCCCGTGAGTTGGTATAAGGTGGCTAAAACAGGAGCGATTCTCGGGCCAAGGAGGTAGCCCCTCTTATCGGACACATCCCTCCGATATTATACTCTGACTTTTGGATTTATTCGGTGGCCACTTTTGATTTTTGATTTGGGGTTGTGGCTCGAGGTGGGCGGTAGGTGCGCGCTACGCGTTACCACCAGCCCGGATAGCAACTGGTATATCTACCCTGGCATTGCCTAGTTGTGCCATGTCACCTACCCTATCGCGCCTTGTATGATTTTGGTTTTCTCCCGTTGCCCGTGTGGTATCCTCTGGTGACTTCCCGATTAGGAGGGACTATGATATTGGATGGACTACTGGGACTATTACGTTAAGGGGAATATTGGGTCACTCCTTAGTGCTATTTAAAAGTATGTTTATTTTACTGTAGTCATTATTATAATAGCGAAATATTACTACATAGTAAATAGTTTAACGGATCCTTAGAAGATGTGAATCCTGAACATCTCTTAAGTTACTACACTCACGTTTGACAATGGATAGAAGATGTCAAATCCCGTAAACATCTATGACGCCGTTCCTCTCATATTTTACCATTGATTTAACTTGCATAAGATCTTTTAGTTCTGACTCGAGTGTTTTGTCTTTTCAATTCGCTCGGGTCAGCCTAAGCATTTCAGGATTTGAAGACCTTACTTCTGGAGGACGATGACGAAGATTTTATTACTATTATATATTATATTAGTCCACCGCATCACATTTGCTCCGCTGCATTATTATTTGAATCTCTGGTATGTGTAACTCTGATATGTATTATCTAAATAAAATCAAATATTTTGTAAACAGCTTCATGAACTCTTTATTTGATTATTATATTTTATCGTTCCACTGCAAGATTTTGTTTTGTTTCATTTCTTTCTCTGCTTTTTCTTATTTGTCTCATAATAATCCGCCCTTCTGTATGGTTTAAGCCTGACGTGGTTGGTTTATCGTTGATTTAAATCGTACGAAAAGGCGAGACGTTACATTAAAACCATAACTTTTGTTGAAACATCTAAGTACTGTAAAACTATTTATTAATTGGGTCAACCCATAAATATTATTTGTTTTAACACCCTGAGTAGAAAAGGTTAATAGGTTGACTCGAATTTAAGAAATCATAAATTTCTTTGATCTCCACCTGGATCTTTGAAAAAGTAAAAAAAAAATATGTATTCTCAGGATATACAAGAATTTATACAAGTAAAAAAAGTGAAGTAAGTCATGACTTGATGTTTTATAAAGAAATAACTTTATAAGGTATTTTAAAACTTGGGTGAGAAATTATGAGAGAACTAATAAATAATTTTAGTATTGAATAAAATACTAGGTGAAAATATTAGTGAATCAAAAAAATTTATTGTAATTAAGAATGTAATAAAATATAACTTTCCATTTTGTCAAAGTGAATTTGGATAAACATTCTAAGAAATAACCGAAGGCTAATGAACAAAACGGTACACAGAGATAATTATCTATATTTTTGGACAATCAAGAAGTTTTGAACCTAAGTTAAAATTTGTTTATTAGCCATTTGACATTTCGAAACAATGTTAAGTGATAAGTTTTCCCTTATAGGATTTGATTGACTGTTAGTGTTAGTTTATTCCTTTATGGAATTTGATTGATTGAATTGAATTGGTTGGTTGTGTGATTGCATAGACCATTGTTTATAAAGTTTAAATTTGTAAGAAAAATATTTTTAGTTATGGTTATTAAGACCTAAATCCTGGTGATTTCGAAAAAGGAGATTTTTGAAGATTTTGGGAAAGGAAAAGATATTTATTCACTTTAGTTGATGTTTTTGGAGGAAGCGGAATACCACTGGACACTCTATGTTGTTTTAGTTCTAGAGTTTCACCATCATTTATTTGGAGGGATCCCTTCTCGTCATTTTGATTTTGAGATTTGATTTTCTCGGCTGAGAAATTAGAAAAAAATTTGGTTGAAAAATTGGGGTATTTAAATCTAAATTGATCATCTGAAAATAATTGGATGTGTAGCATCTATAATAGAATATCCGCTTGTTTGTTGCATATAATTGAGATATGGTTGTTGGTAGCATGTTGGTTTATATCAGACTAGTTTTGCATGTAAAGTTACATCACATTGCTTTTGTTAGTCTAATTTTTCTTTTTAGATTTCATAAGTACAGCTATGCAAGATGTCGCTATTTGATTGTTGTGCACATGCATTTGCATAGAAGATAACAAATTGCTTGCCAAAATATAAATCAAAACGCGAAAAAGGTGCGTACTGAACTTAGAAAATTAAAACTGGTTGATGGTTTTATGCCCTAGAAATGGAAGGCCGCTTGGCTTTCGTTTTCTTTGATTGGTTTGGAGCCTGTTGAAGCGATTTGTAGTCGTATTGATCGAGCCACGCAATGGAGACGCTGGGAAATTTTTGGAAAATTTAAGAGCTAGAAATTTTTTAAGAATTGTGGAAAACTTTTGATAACTAAAAATTTGACTTTCAAGTTATATCTTGGAATGAATGTAAGGGGACTAGTTGTAGTAGGCGAATTGATTTAAAAGATTTGAAAATTTTGGATTCTATTCCAAAATTTGTTTTGAAAAGTTAATAAGTTTAATGATTCATTTCAATTAATAGTTGTAGACTTAAGGGTTTGGAAATGTTTTCTCCCTTAGGAATTTCGAGGATGAAATTCATTAAAGGGGGAGAATATAACAATCCAAAATATTAGTCATCTGATTTTAAATGTTTGATTAATTTTAAAATATTTAAATAATTGGATTTTGGAATTTAATAGGTTTTAATTCACATATAGGGAATGTTTAAATATTTGATTTGTTGAATTAAATCTTAATTATATGAATTTAATAATTTCATTTAACTCCTTTTTAAATTAATAAATAATATTGCTGAACTCAATTTGTATATTTATTTCTAAGTGTAAATAGACCGGATAAATATCGATAATTAAATACTTAAATCTGTGAAATTAGCCTTCCAAGGCATAGTCTTGGATTCCAACGAAGCCTTTTTTATCGAATCCGTAAAATTGAATTATTATAGGATTTCAAGTTTCATAGCGATCAGACTTATCATTTGGTCGCGCGAGATTGAAATGCGTTGAAATTAATATCGAAAATTTAATATAATAACTGGGTCTAAAAACCCACCTTTTGCATACGATCGAATTAGGTCTCGAAACAAGTTCCATTGTGTTCGAAATAGGAGTATAACATATAGAATGCCAGGTGGCATGCCTCGTTCAGAGTTCGAAATTTTGCGGTATGTTTTATTGAAAATTAAAAAATAACAATAACAAAATAAAATAAATATAGGTCAACACATCACATCAGCCCACAAAAATTTTTCCTTATTTCTTGCATTGTTCCTTTGCCTTTATCCTTGTTTCTGTAAAACAAAGAGGCTTGTTCCTTTTAAATTCAAGAATTCAAAGTCAAAATCTAAATGTTTACTGGATGAAAAATCATGAACCCAATTTTAAATTCAATGAGAGCTTCGTCTGTGCATACTTTGGGGATGTTTATCCATGGTTTGGATTGGGGGTCGTGTGCTTAATAGTGATAGGGTTGGGTTTTGTGGAGCGTATGGTCGTCGATTGGTGAATTGGAGCTTGGATTTGAGTTCGAGAGGTCGATAGCACCTAGTGCTGAAGTTTTATGGAGTTTGATAGTCGTTTGGTGGGTCTGTCGCTTTAAGGAGCTGTAAAGGGCTGCTTCAGGTCGGATTTTTTTAGGGCATGTGGAGGTGGATTCGAGGTGTTGAGGTCGAAGCTTGCACGAAGATAGTCGCGTTGGTGAGAGCGGAAGGTCGTTTCGTTAAGAAACGAATGAGATATGGCCGTTTTAAGTTATGACCACGGTGGGTTTGTGCATTTACTGTACGTGCACATTTTAAGAAGGGAGGAAGATGATTAGAGGGAGAGAGGATGATTAATTTGGTAATTAGTATGTTAATTAAGTTATTAATCAATTTAATTTAGCCTATAATTTATAATTTGAATAATTTTGCGCACGAGGTCGGATTCGGCCGCCGTTTGTTACGTTGGACTCGTGTCGTCAAGATCTTCACAATGGATTTGGTTTGGTTAGATTTGGAGCAAGTGGAAATTTACGCTGAGATCAGACAATCGTTCGGTTTTAGTCCAAAATTGGGGCGTTTCGGTAGAAACGAAAATCAATGTGAGTTTAACTCATATTTAAATTTATCATATCATATCGATGATGTTATAATCGTTTATTAATTATTTTGATGTTACTTAAATATTTTGATTGCTTGATTGGTTGAATTTCCACTTGGTGGATGACATATTAAATTGATGATTATAAACCCATATTATTATCTATTTATTATCCATAACCATCGTTTTACAGGGAAAATATATAGATGATGAAATTAACTTATTATCTATTTATTATCCATAACCATTGTTTAGATATTATTATCTATTTATTATCCATATTTATTATCCGTAAGGGGGTTTCTCGCCCACAAATTATTTATTTGCATCCATATGCTGCTATTAATGGTTTATTGAAATTAATTTCTAATATTCCATTTAATAGTTTTAAATGCCGTTATAGCGATTATCGCTATACAGTCATTTATTGAATTTCATCACAAAGCCCTATCGTATGAACTCGAGCTTGTGTTTCCTCTAAAAAGCATATTGAAAATTTATTTACCCCTTGATTAATTATAATTTAAATTAATCAATTTGAGATTAATTAATCAATTTAATAAATGATGATTAAAATTGGTTTATCTTTAGATTGAATTAATCATTATTGCTAATGATGTTTTATACTTAATTACTCGTTTAAACTAATGATTATCTGAGTTTAATTAATTAATTAGTTCGATAAATGATATTGGAGTTTATTTAACTAAAAAAATAATTAATGACAATTGAAATTAATAATCATTTTAATTAATGATATTTAAAGTAATTAATCATTTTTAAATAATGATATTTGAATTTAATTAATCATTTTAATCAATGATTATTCTTTTAATTTAATTAACTGGTTTAACTAATGATTTTTAGAACTTAGTCAAATCGGCTTAATTAATGATGTTTATAATTAAATAAATAATTTTAACAAATGATGTTTTAATGAATGGTAGATAATGGAGTTTGAATTTAATCCGATTAATTTATGATTAATTTAAAATTCATTAGTTGTTTTAAATAATGGAATTTAAAATTACTTACCATTTTAATTAATGATGTTTGAGACTAATTATTCATTTAATTAATGGTGAATTTAATAAATCCTTTTAATTAATTGATTTTTTTTCTTTCTTTCCTTTTTCTTATTCACCCCAATAATAATCCGCCCTTCTGTATGGTTTGAGTCTGGCGCGTGTGGTTTATCGTCGATTTAAAGCGTATAAAAACGCGCGCCATTGCATTTGGTATCAGAGCTTTGATTTAGCGATAAACCTTAGCTTTGTGGGGTCTGACTCTTTATTAATAGGGTAGTAATACCCTATGAAGAGTCGTTGAGCGTATATATACGAGAGAGCGTATTTGTTAGTGTTATAAAAAGGTTTTAATATTGTGTTAATTTGTACCATTTCGTATTTAAAAATTCTGGTTGGTGCATAGGACGCTATAACACCAACAAGGATTTCTAAACACTTAATAGGACAGACTGACACAATATTTGTTTTGAAATATAGGTAAATGAAATAATTTTGCCTATCATATTTTCTGCATATAAAGTAATAAATTTATAAAGTTATATTTGGTTGTAATATATTGGTTGTAAGGTATTGAAATTTATAAATATTGATTGGAATCAAGATTTGAAGAAAATAAAATAAATGAAAATTTGAAATTTTAGAACTTTAAGTTTCGGGATGTTCGGAAACTGCTTTCAAAGGATTTTGGAATATATAATAGTGTTTATAAGTATTTTTTGATATAAATATTTCAATATGATTTGAAGGAATTGTTTTAAAAAAACTTTGAAAACAAATAAGTTCTGTACTCCCCTCTATGTCGCTGGGAAATAATTTCGGTGATGAGTGCACGCATCATTGACATTTCATTTTTGAGTTTCAAAGTGGGAAGGCCACTGTAGTAGTTTTACTACAGATTTATTTTGATAAACAAATAAAAATTTCAAATTCTTATAAATATAATCGGATATATAAATTGTAAGTGTATACATCTATCTATTATTTTAAAATGATTTGAAATTTAACCCAGTATTTAATTCTTAAGTTCCCTTAATTAATAGTTTCAATTATTGTAGTGAAATGGAATATAAATAATTAATAATTGGAACCCCTAATTAAAATAAGAGATTAAATGCTAGGTTATAAATGAAATTACAAGAAAGTTGAAATTAGTAACCTATAAAACAAAAGATATGATTACTGAACATTAAATCTATTAAGAGAAATGAGATAAACTTGTATAATATACAATCGTATACTTAAAAAGCATATATATAACTTACCAAATATTAAAAATTGTAATGTTTAATATGAAAATGTAATAGGACATTATAAAAGTAAAACTTGAGCTAATGAAAGTGTTCGATGAAATCCTTTTATTAATAAGAATTTGATGTTATAAGTAATTATAAACGTAAGTAAATGAACTGAAATGCTAGGGAATTGAATGGAACATGAACACTATTGATAAATGAATGTAAATAAACGAAATCAAGTAATGCATGAAGTAATGAAATAAAAAGAAAATTTACTTGATATGAATAAATGAAAATGAATTTATGTAAGTATAACTGCAAATAAAGGAAATGAAGCAATAAATGTGTGAAATAAAATTAATAAGAATGAACTTAATTCATGCTTGGGGCCATTGTTTGTTTGGTTTATAGTTGTTTGGGAAAGGATACTCTAAAATTGTTTGGATGTATGAATAATCTATTCAGTTTCATCTTAGGATGTTGAGTAAATGATGCAATTAGTAGTTTATTTTCCATTCTGTACAATTTAAAGTTTTTGAACCCGAAGAACTATTTGTTTTGTATGATATGAATGGATAATCAACTGATGTGGATTTTATGTGATAATTGTATGCTGTGGTTGCAAGTGATTGTTGTTGTTTGACATTGATTTGGTTGTTAGTGGATGAAACAACTTTAATTTTTCAATTTATATAATTATTAACTCCTTTTGGATTATATAAGTGAAATACAGGTATGGATGCAATTGCTACTGCTTTTGGTTTCATAATTAAGCGTTAATTGCCCGAAAAATAGGTAAGTTCTCATATTACGATTTTATAGCGTTATTATATTGTTTTCCTGTTTTTGGAAGAAATTATTTTGAAATATTGTGATATGTATTGCTTTATTTGATATTAAAGAAAATTTCGAGCCTCCCGGTGCAAAGGAGACTCTGCCAAAATTTTCCGTAAATTTTGGACTTAGAAAAATTTTGAAAAATGTTTTTCGAACTTTATTAATTTGAGTATAAAAGATTTAATGGTTATAAATTGGTTAATTTGATTTAAATTATTTGGTTTTGTAAATTCATTGTTTATATAGTTAATATTTTTGAATAAGATGTATTGTTTACTCAATTCTTTCTTTTCCCTTCTTTTCCTTTTCAGGGACGAAAAGTTTTGAGGGGGGGAGAGTGTAACAACCCATAGGTTTCCATAAGTAAATTGGTTAATTTAATAAGATTTTTTTAAATTAAATTTAGAAAGAAATAAATACTTTATAATCTATAATGAAGCGAATGTTAGAAATGAAATGTACCAATGGTAATTAAAATTAATTATTGACCATTGGAGTGAAATCCTAATAATGAAATTGTGTAAATTGTTGCACTTGGTTATAAAATTGAAAATAAGTAAATAAAAGTAAGTATTGAATTTACCAATGAAATAATATATTGATTAATAGTAACTGAATGTAAATTAAAGTAATAATGTTAATGCAAGTTGATAAATAACTAACTTAGTGCAATCCCAATTAATTTAAACAATTGTAAGGTTATAATTGATTGTAATTAGTAAATTGGGAAATAAATATAAAGTTATATTAGTTGATGAAATAAACACGTAATAAATTGTAATCTGATAGAATCAATGCTAGATATGTAATTATAATAATTGTTGGTTGATAATAAAGTATGAATGGGATTAAATTAGGCAAATAATGATAATTATTAATTGTTTACCCATTTATTTAATTTATTAAATTAGAAGTAAATCCATTGCAATTAAACGTAATTAAAAACTATGTTAATATGAATTTAGTTGATGAGTAAAAATATTAGGGTAATTGGATATATACTAATGTTAAATTTATCCATAAAGTAATAATTGGGAAAAGAATAAAACTAAGGTAAATTAATTAATTGATTTTAAAGCCTTAATTAATGTGTGTGATTGACAAGATTACAAACTTTTGGAAATATAGTCATTAACAAATATAAGATGTAAATAGTGTATATTAATGTAATGGAATATGAAACTAATGTAACTAGGTTTATAGTGTAATAATGGACTTAATATAAAGATTGGAATTGAATTAAATCAAATTTATTGGGATTAATTGTAATTGATAAATTTATTAAAATTGAAATTAAAAACATAAATGGGTATAATTAAACTTGAATTTGATATCTAAACTATTCAAAGTATTATAATTGTTTAAGAAATCAAAAATGATAAGATTTGTTAATTTTGGAATTGGAATCTGAAACTTTTGATTTAATTGATTTAATATTTATTTATTTAATTGACTGAAATATAGCCATTTTGGCCACTGACTCGGATTTCGACGAAACTAGTTTCTTCGGATCCGTAACAGTAAATTATTGTACGATTTGTAGTTTCATAACGATCGTACTTGTCGTTTGATCGTACGGGCTCGAAACGCATAGAAATCAACTTAATGGAAATCAATTGAAATCAATTTTAAACAACTTGATTTTAGCATAACTTCTTCTTCATACGATGGAATTTGGACTTGAAACCTGTTCCACTGCGTTTAAAATATTTAAAAACATCTATTTTGATATATGGTTTGACTTATTTTCGTTCCGGAGTCAGAACGGGCTTTTCGAGCCACTTATCGTTCAACTTTCGATCTAAATCAATCCGGTCCAATCTAATTTCAGCTTTGCCTATATATTCCTCGTTATAAAATTTAGTCTGTTTCTTATGTTCATTATTCTGTATGTACAATTCAGTTTCTCCTTCTCATTCTAATGGCAGACAAAACCAAGATTCCAATTGCCATTTCAAATAAAATTCAAAGCCAAAAATTCAAACTCCTCAATACCTATCAAATTATATATCTATTTGAAGCTATCGATGTGTGCAAGTCAATTCTGCTATTCATTTTTGGATCTAGATTTTTGGCTTGGCTGGAATTGGTAGATTTAGTCACGGTCGTTCGTTTCATCGTGATGGACATCGATGGATCGTCAAATCGACAATGCCATTGCGGAGAGAGGGTCGAGTGGAGGCCATCGGTATCATTCATTCTGTCAATCAACGGCTGGACTAGTCAAATCAATTCAATTTAGGTTAGCTTTTTACCGATGGCTGTGATTTTTTCCGACCTCGAGAGGATAGGCAAGTGGCATCGTGTGGCTTCGGGGTACAGCGCAGGAGAAGACGCCGACTCAGGCATGTCGTTGTGGCTGGGTGCAATCGTAGACGAGCATGGCAAGTTTGAACGAAGGTGGCGACTAGGGTTAGGTCGCGTGTTGTGTTTCTTGAACAAGGCTAGGGTGCGAATTGAGGTGACGTGGCATATATATTTTATTTTTATTTTTTTGATTTCAATCTGAATCATGTAACTACAAATTTTAATATCTTTTGCATGCGAGCTCGGATTTGGGCACGGCTTCTTGCACTAGGATCGTATCAAAATTTCGGACATTTTGACGCTGGTTTGGACAAATTATGAGACAGTTTGAATTTTGGGTTTAAACTGGATTTAAATTCAATTTAAATTCAAAAGGTGAGTGTTTTAACCCACTCACAGCTTCTAAAATTTCTTATGTTTATTAAATTGATTTATGATATGATTAGAAATTTATTTATGACTGTTTGGCATATTTTGAATCATCATCTCAACTTATTTGAATTTATTTGGATAAAAATAGTTATTTAATTTATTATTGAATATAAACTGCCAGTAAATACCTGTTATTTATTATCTGTTCTATATTGATGTTATTGATTGAATTGGATGATGATTGTGATAAATGTTTGATGATTGATATTGGATGGATGGATGTTGTTGTTATGGATTTTTATTTCATTCGGGATTGCGGTTTGAAATGATATACAACCATATTTATATTTTAAATTACGGATTGAAATGATAAATATCCGTATCACTTGAACATGGGATAAAAAATTATATACAGACACCGTGGTCTATATATAAAAGTATTTTGAAATGATTTTTATGGTTTTGTAAAGAAATATATGGTTTTAGATAAAAATTGATTTTTGATATTATATAAATGTTATTTTATCCTTGATTTTAAGCTATGTATAATTTGTTTTAATATAGAATAAGCTTAATAATAAGTTTGATTTTTATTGAAGAAAATATGTTAAGTATTTAAATTATATTTCAATATAGAGTTTATAATGATTTAAATAAATTAAGGTTGGAAGATAAATTTGAGATTTATTTGAAATTGAAATTATTTAAAAATTAAACTCAGATAAGTTTGATGTGAAATTTATTAAATTTGAAATTTTAGAAGGTATGATTTTTATAGCTTGATTTTGGTTTAAGAGGAATTAAGCGAATATTTCAAGTATAAATAAATTGAACGAAATATTTAGTTATTTGTAGTTTGAGTTTTATTTAAATGATAATGGATTTATTATGTAAAATATATCAAAACTAAATAATAGAAAATTGAATTGTTGAATCGTAATTACCAAACATAGTTTTGAAATTGTTTAATAATTAAAGTTTGAAATATATTGAATTTGAAATGGTTTATTCTGTGGATCAAATCTGTTTTGGAATCGATAAAATTTGGAATAGTTTATTTGGAAACTGAATCGTATTGAAATTTATTCTTTGGGATAGGGTTAAAATTAAAATTTAGAAATTCGAGTTGTTTCGGAATTGATTTGTGAAATTGAAGAAGCTAGTTTATTATATAAAGTATTTTAATATTTAAACCATTTAATTGATGGAAGTTATGTTTCAAAGTTACGATTTCAAAGTATTATGATTTGAAAGTGTTATATTTCAAGTGTTTTGATTTCGAAGTGTTATAACGTTGAAAGTGCGATGATTTTGGAAAAGGATATATTTGAAATAAACATGATATTATATTGATTTGGTTCTGAAGGGGAAATGATATCATATTGATTTGGTTTTTGAAATGGAAATGATATCGTATTTATATGGTTCTGAAATGGATATTATATTCTGTTTTGAAGTATAAGTTATTTTGAAATGGCCACGGTGTTATAATAACGTTTGGTTGTTAAAGTGACCGGGATCGGAAGTTGTCATACTCTCTACCAACTTCGAAAACCACTTTAACAACCGTGTACGCGATGGGGATTTCAGAATGAAGTAGGATGGTGGCGGCGTTCCTTTGAGGTATATACGTGGACCCAACTCCCGTGAGTTGGCATAAGGTGGCTAAAACAGGAGTGATTCCTGGCCAGTGAGGTAGCTCCTCTTATCGGACACACTCCTTCGATATCATTCTATTACTTTGTGATTGATAGGGCCTTTGATTTTTTTGGGGGATGTAGCTCGAGGTGGGCGGTTGATGTGCGCTATGCGTCACCATCAGTCCGTATAGTAATTGGTATATCTACCTCGGCATTGCCTAGTTGTGCAGTGTCACCTACCCTAGCGCGCCTTGTACGAGTTTGGTTTTCTCCCATAGCCCATGGAGTATCCTCTGATGGCTTCCCGATCAGAAGGGACCATGATACTGGATGGACTACTGGGATTATTTTTGTGTTAAAGGGGAGAGTAGGTAACTCCTTAACGCTATTTAATAGTACTTTTATTTTACTATAGATGTTATTATAATAGCGAAATAATACTACATAGTAGATAGTTTAACGGATCCTTAGGAGATGTGAATCCCGAGCATCTCTTAAGTTACTACACTCTCGACAGAATTGGATAGGAGATGTCAAACCCCGTAAACATCTTTGATGTCGTTCCACTCATATTATTTACCGTCGATTTAACTTACATAAGATCTTGTAGTTCTAACTCGAGTGTTTTGTCCTTTCAATTCGCTTAGGTAAGCCTGAGCATTTCAGGGTTTGAAGACCTTGCTTCTGGAGGACGAAGACAAAGATTGTATTACTATTATTTACTATATTGTTCCACTACATCATATTGTTCCGCTGCACTATTATTTATTATTCTTTGGTATGTGTAGCTCTGATTCTGTGTTGTATAAGTATAATCTAAGGTTTTGTAAACAACTTCATGAACTGTTTATTTGATTATTATATTTTGTCGTTCTGCTACAAGATTCTATTTTTTTTTTCCTTTCTTTGTTTTTCTTATTCACCCCAATAACAATCCACCCTTCTATCTGGTTTGAGTCTGACATGTGTGGTTTATCGTCGATTTAAAGTGTACAAAAAGGTGGGCTGTTGCATTTGGTATCAGAGCTTTGGTTTAGCAATAAACCTTAGCTTTGAGGGGTCTGACTCTTTATTAATAGGTTAATAATACCCTATGATGAGTCGCTAAGCGTTTATATATGAGAGAGCGTATTTGTTAGTGTTATAAAAAGGTTTTAATATTGTGTTAATTTGTTCCATTTTGTATTTAAAAGTTTTGGTTGGTGCATAGGACGCTATGACATCAATAGGGATTTCTAAACACTTAATAAGACAGACTGACACAATATTTGTTTTGAAACATGGGTGAATGAAATAATTTTGCCTATCATATTTTCTGTATATAAAGTAATAAATTTTATAAAGTTATATTTGGTTGTAATATATTGGTTGTTAGGTAGTGAAATTTATAAATATTGATTGGAAACAAGATTTGAAGAAAATAAAATAAATGAAAATTTGAAATTTTAGAACTTAAGTTCCGGGATGTTTGAAAACTGCTTTTAAAGGATTTTGGAATATTACAATATTGTTTATAAGTATTTTTTGATATAAATATTTCAATATGATTTGAAAGAATTGTTTTAAAGAAACATTGGAAAGAAATAAGTTCTGTACTCCCCTCTATGTCGCTGGAAAATAACTTCGGTAATGAGTGCATGCATTATCGACATTCATTTTCGAGTTTCAAAGTGGGAAGACCATTGTAGTAGTTTTACTACAGATTTATTTTGATAAATAAATAAAAATTTCAAAATGTTAAAATATAATCGGATATATAAATTGTAAGTGTATACATCTATCCATTATTCTAAAATGATTTGAAATTTAACCCGGTATTTAGTTCTTAAGTTCCCGTTAATTAATAGTTTCAATTATTGTAGTGAAATGGAATGTAACTAATTAATAATTGGAATCCCTAATTAAAATAAGATATTAAATGCTAGGTCATACATGAAATTACAAGAAAGTTGAAATTAGTAACCTATAAAACAAAAGATATGATTAATGAACATTAAATCTATTAAGAGAAATGAGATAAACTTGTATAATTTTCAATCGTATACTTAAAAAGCATATATATAACTTACCAAATATTAAAAGTTGTAATGTTTAATATGAAAATGAAATAGGACATTATACAAGTAAAACTTGATCTAATGAAAGTATTCAATGAAATCCTTTTATAAATAAGAACTTGATGTTATAAGTAATTATAAACTTAAGTAAATCAATTGAAATGCTAAGGAATTGAATGGAACATGAATACTATTGATAAATGAATGTAAATAAATGAAATTAAGTAATGCATGAAGTAATGCAATAAAAAGAAAATTTACTTGATATGAATAAATGAAAATGAATTTATGTAAGTATAACTGCAAATAAAGGAAATAAAGCAATAAATATTGAAATAAAATTAATAAGAATGAACTTAATTCATGCTTGGGGTCATTGTTTGTTTGGTTTATGGTTGTTTGGGCAAGGATACTTTAAAATTGTTTGGATGTATGAATAATCTATTTAGTTTCATCTTAAGCTGTTGAGTAAATGATGCACTTAGTAGTTTATTTTCCATTCTGTACAATTTAAAGTTTTTGAACCCGAAGAACTATTTGTTTTGTTTGATATGAATAGATAATCAACTGATGTGGATTTTATGTGATAATTGTATGCTGTGGTTGCAAGTGATTGTTGTTGTTTGACATTGATTTGGTTGTTAGTGGATGAAACAACTTCAATTTTTCAATTTATATAATTATTAACTCCTTTTGGATTATATAAGTGAAATACAGGTATAGAAGCAATTGCTACTGCTTTTGGTTTCATAATTAAGCGTTAATTGCCCGAAAAATAGGTACGTTCTCATATTACGATTTTATAGCGTTATTATATTGTTTTCCTGTTGTTGGAAGAAATTATTTTGAAATGAATGGATAATCGACTGGTGTTGATTTTATGTGATAATTGTATACTGTGGTTGCAAGTGATTGTTGTTGTTTGACATTGATTTGGTTGTTAGTGGATGAAACGACTTTAATATTTCATTTTTTATAATTATTAAATCTTTTTGGATTATATAAGTGCATTACAGGTATGGAAGCAATTGCTACTGCTTTTGGTTTCATAATTAAGCGTTAATTGCGCGACAAATAGGTACGTTCTCATATTATAGTTTTATAGCATTATTATATTGTTTTTCCTGTTGTTGGGAGATATTATTTTAAGATACTGTGATATATATTGTTATATTTGATATTATATTTTCTTCCGAGCCTCTCCGTACAAAGAAGACTTTGCCAGTAAATTTTTGACTTAGAAAAATTCTGAAAAATATTTTCCAAACTTTATTAGTTTGAGTATAAAAAGATTTAATGGTTATAAATTGGTATATTTGATTTAAATTATTTGGTTTCGTAAATTCATTATTTATATAGTTAATATTTTTGAATAAGATGTATTGTTTACTCAATTCTTTCTTTTCCCTTCTTCTCCTTCTCGGGGATGAAAAGTTTTGAATGGGGGAGAGTGTAACAACCTGTAGGTTTCGTTAAGTAAATTGGTTAATTTAATAAGATTTTTGTAATTGAATTTAGAGAGAAATAAAAACAAAATTATAATTTATAATGAAGCGAATGTTAGAAATGAAATGTAGCAATGGTAATTAAAATCAATTATCGACAATTGGAGTGAAATCCTAATAATGAAATAGTGTAAATTGTTGCACTAGGTTATAAAATTGAAAATAAGTAAATAAAAGTAAGTATTGAATTTACCAATGAAATAATATATTGATTAATAGTAACTGAATGTAAATTAAAGTAATAATGTTAATGCAAGTTGATAAATAACTAATTTTGTGCAATCCCAATTAATTTAAACAATTTAAAGGTTATAATTGATTGTAATTAGTAAATTGGAAAATAAATTCAAAGTTATATTAATTGATGGAATAACACGTAATAAATTGTAATTTGATAGAATCAATGCTAGATAAGTAATTATAATAATTGTTGGTTGATAATAAAGTATCAATTGGATTAAATTAGAAAAATAGTGATAATTTTTAATTGTTTACCCATTTATTTAATTTATTGAATTAGATCTAAATCCATTGCAATTAAACGTAATTAAAAACTACGTTAATATGAATTTAGTTGATGACTATAAAAATATTAGGACAATTGGATATATATATATATATATATATATATATATATATATAATGTTAAATGTATCCATAAAGTAATAATTGGGAAAAGAATAAATCTAACGTAAATTAATTAATTGATTTTGAAACCTTAATTAATGTGTGTGATTGACAAGATTACACATTTTTGGAAAAATAGTCATTGATACAAATATAAGATGTAAATAGTGTATATTAATGTAATGGAATATAAAACTAATGTAACTAGGCTTATAGAGTAATAATGGACTTAATATAAAGATTGGAATTGAGTTAAATCAAATTTATTGGGATTAATTATAATTAATAAATTTATTAAATTTGAAATTAAATACGGAAATGGGTAAATAATTAAATTTGAATTTGATATCGAAACTTTTTAAAGTATTGTAATTGTTTAAGAAATCAAAAATGATAAGATTTGTTAGTTTTGGAATTGGAATCTGAAATTTTTGATTTAATTGATTTAACATTTAATTATTTATTTGACTGAAATATAGCCATTTTGGCTACTGACTCGGATTTTGATGAAACCAGTTTCATCGGATTCGTAACAGTGAATTATTGTAGGATTTCAAGTTTTGTAACGATTGGACTTGTCGTTTGATCGTACGGGCTCGAAACGCCTAGAAATCAACTTAATGGAAATCAATTGAAATCAATTTGAAATAACTTGATTTTAACACAACTTCTTCATATGATGGAAATTGGACACGAAACCTATTCCATTGCATTTAAAATATTTAAAAACATCTATTTTGATATATGGGTTGGCTCATTTTCGTTTCGGAGTCAAAACGGGCCTTTCGGGCCACTTACCGTTCAACTTTCGATCCAAATCAATCCACAGCTTTGCCTGTATAAACTTTGTTATAAACCCTAGCCTATTTCTTATGTTCATTATTCTATACGTAAAATTCTAGTTGCTCCTCCTCATTCTAATGGTAGACAAAACCAAAATTCCAATTACAACTTCAAATAAAATTCAAATCCGAAAATTCAAACACCTCAATACCTATCAAATTATATATCTGCTTGAAGCTCTCGACGAGCGCAAGTCAATTCTGCTATTCATTTTTGGATCTAGATTTCTTGCCTGGCTGGAATTGGTAGATTTAGTCACAGTCATTCGTTTCATCGTGATGGACTTTGATGGATCGTCAAATCGACAATACCATTGCGGAGAGAGGGTCGAGTGGAGGCCATCGGTATCATTCATTATGTCGATCAACGGCCGGATCGGTCAAATCAATTCAATTAAGGTTAGTTTTTACCGGCGGCTGCGACTTTTTCCGACCACGAGAGGATCGGCGAGTGGCGTCGCATGGTTTCGGGATGAGGCGTAGGAGGAGGCGTCGACTCAGGCATGTCATTGTGGCTGGGTGCGATCGTCGGCGAGCGCGGCGGGTTTGAACGAAGGTGTCAGCTAGGGTTAGGTTGCGTGCTGTGTTTTTGGAACAAGGATAGGGTGCGAATCGAGGTGATGTGGCATATATATTTTATTTTTATTTTTTTGATTTCAATCTAAATCGTGTAACTTCAAATTTTAATATCTTTTGCATGCGAGCTCTGATTTGGGCATGGTTTCTTGCGCAAGGATTGTATCAAAATTCTGGACATTTTGACGCGGGTTTGGACAAATTATGAGAATGTTTGAATTTTGGGTTTAAATTGGTTTTAAATTCAATTTAAATTCAAAAGGTGAGTGTTTTAACCCACTCACAACTTCTAAAATTTCTTATGTTTGTTAAATTGATTTATGATATGATTAGAAATTTATTATGACTATTTGGCATATTTTGAATCATCATCTCGGTTTATTTGAATTTATTCGTATAAAATAGTTACTTAATTTATTATTGAATATAAACTGTCGTAGCCTGTGATGTTATGGATTGAATTGGATGATGATTGTGATAAATGTTTGATGATTGATATTGAATGGATGGATGTTGTTGTTATGGATTTTTATTTCATTTGGGATTGCGGCTTGAAATGATATATAACCGTATTTATATTTTAAATTACAGATTGAAATGATAAATATCTGTATCACTTGACCATAGGATAGAAAATTATATACAAACGCCATGGTCTATATATAAAAATATTTTGAAATGATTTCTATGGTTTTGTAAAGAAATATATGATTTTAGATAAAAAATTGTTTTTTGATATTATATAAATGTTATTTTATCCTTGATTTTAAGCTATGTATAATTTGTTTTAATATAGAATAAGCTTAATAATAAGTTTGATTTTTATTGAAGAAAATATGGTTAAGTATCTAAATTATATTTCAATATAGAGTTTATAATGATTTAAATAAATTAAGGTTGGAAAATAAATTTGAGATTTATTTGAAATTGAAATTATTTAAAAATTAAAATCAAATAAGTTTGATGTGAAATTTATTAAATTTGAAATTTTAGAAGGTATGATTTTTATAACTTGATTTTGGTTTAAGATGAATTAAATGAATATTTCAAGTATAAATAAATTCAAGGAAATATTTAGTTATTTGTAATTTTGGTTTTATTTAAATGATAATGGATTTATTATGTAAAATATTTCAAAACTAAATAATAGAAATTTGAATTGTTGAATCGTAATTACCAAACTTAGTTTTGAAATTGTTTAGTACTTAAAGTTTGAAAAATATTGAATTTGAAATGGTTTATTTTATGGATCAAATCTGTTTTGGAATCGATAAAATTTGGAATAGTTTATTTGTAAACTGAATCGTATTGAAATTTATGAGTGGGGATTTGGTTAAAATTAAAATTTAAAAATTCGAGTTGTTTTGTAATTGATTTGTGAAATTGAAGAAGCTAGTTTATTATATAAAGTATTTTAATATTTAAACCATTTAGGTGGTGGAAGTTATGTTTCGAAGTTATGAGTTTCAAAGTACTATGATTTGAATGCATTATATTTTAAGTGTTTTGATTTTGAAGTGTTATAACGTTGAAAGTGCGATGATTTTGGAAAAGGATATATTTGAAATAAACATGATATTATATTGATTTGGTTTCAAAGGGGAAATGATACCATATTGATTTGGTTTTTGAAATGGAAATGATATCTATTTATATGGTTTTGAAATGGATATTATATTCTAGTTTGAAGTATAAGTTATTTTGAAATAGTCGCGGTGTTATAATAACGTTTGCTTGTTAAAGAGACCGGGATCGAAAGTTGTCATACTCTCTGCCAACTCCGAAAACCACTTTAACAACCGTGTACACGGTGGAGATTCCAGAATGAAATAGGATGGTGGCGGCATTCCTTTGAGGTATATACTTGAACCCGACTCCCGTGAGTTGGCATAAGGTGGCTAAAACAGGAGCGATTCTGGACCAGTGAGGTAGCTTCTCTTATCGGACACACTCCTTCGATACCATTCAATTACTTTGTGATTGATTGGGGCCCTTTGATTTTTTTTAGGGGTGTGGCTCGAGGTGGGCGGTAGCTGCGCGCTATGCGTCACCACCAGTCCGGATTGTAATCGGTATATCTACCCTGGCATTGCCTAGTTGTACCGTGTCACGTACCCTAGTGCGCCTTGTACAAGTTTGGTTTTCTCTCGTAGCATGTGGAGTATCCTCTAGTGGCTTCCCGATCAGGAGGGACCATGATATTGGATGGACTACTGAGACTATTATTGTGTTAAGGGGGAGATTGGGTAACTCCTTAATGCTATTTAAAAGTAAGTTTATTTTACTATAGACATTATTATAATAGCGAAATATTACTACATAGTAGATAATTTAACGGATCCTTAGGAGATGTGAATCCCGAGCATCTCTTAAGTTACTGCACTCACGATAGACACTGGATATGAGATGTCAAATCCCGTAAACATCTCTGACGTCGTTCCACTCATATTATTTACCGTTGATTTAACTCACATAAGATCTTTTAGTTCTGACTCGAGTGTTTTTCCCTTTCAATTCGCTCGGGTCAGCCTGAGCATTTCTGGGTTTGAAGACCTTACTTCTGGAGGACGAAGACGAAGATTGTATTATTATTATTTACTATATTGTTCCACTGCATCATACTGTTCCGCTGCTTTGTTATTATTATTCTTTAGTATGTGTAACTCTGATTCTGTGTTGTATAAGTATAATCAAAGGTTTTGTAAACAACTTCATGAACTGTTTATTTGATTATCATATTTTGTCGTTCCACTGCAAGATTCTATTTTACTTTTTTCTTTCTTTGCTTTTTCTTATTCACCCCAATAACAATCTGCCATTCTGTATGGTTTGAGTCTGACGTTTGTGGTTTATCGTCGATTTAAAGCATACAAGGCGGTTACCTATAACATCCAACTGAAAATAATTTATCAACCCATTCAATAAACCAGTAAATAATTTTAACATTTTTAAATTAAAACCAATAACCCAAATGAGTGAGATTTACTCACATTCATTTTTCTGTTGTTGCCAATGCGTTCTAGTTTGGAAAGACTTTAGTTTTAGCACAAATTTTCACAGTCTCTAAATCCATCCAAACTAGTTTCTTTGCGAAGCTCTCGTCATCACGATCGCAATGCAAAAAGTTTCGACCTAATCGGACCTCGTATGTGCAAGATACGAATTTTATATGTTAACGATACAATTTTTAAATTAAAACAAAATAAACTAATATAACTTTATTTAAATTACAAGATTGCCACCACCTCATCTTCCCCAAATTCCCAACCGTGCACAGCCTGATATATCTACCCAAACTCGCGTGCATCGAATTCACCGATACGGAGCTAGAGACCTCCGTTCGACAAATTGGCTTTACCAACGACTTCCTCTTCCCGATCTCCACCTACCTGCACCCAAGTCGACAACTCCGGAGCCATTGTAAAAATTACAACCTGCTACCATTCATTGCCGCTGCAACATGTTGTAACCCCCTATTTGCAGCCGAGCTCTACCACATCACCACCCAAGATTTCAATTTCCACCACGAATCCAAAAACGGTATCCAAATCGCCAAACTCTCCCTTCATTAGCCACAAACCCAAGCCATAGTTCTTGCCCAAGCTCTGTCTCATCCACGAAATAGCGTTGGATCCTTCAATAAGCACACCAGGTTGATTCTCTTGCCACAATGAGAATTTGCTAATTCGTTTCGGATTTTTTAATTATGTAAAAGTTGAGAAATGTTTTTTTTAAAGTCACTGCCGGTGTACATCTACTTTTATATATGGTCTGGAAAGAAGAAGCAACGTAGGGTGGCTGAAACAGCTGATATGAAGGATTGACTTTTAAAATTTATAATACTATTTAATTCAAAATATCTCATTTAAAGCAACTTAAAATCCCAAACTCCTATCGAGGCATGCCATCTGGCATTCCTAATGTTATATCTCTATTCCAAACGCAATGAAACAAGTTTTAAGACATAACGATCGTATAGAGAAGATAGCTTTTTGAACCTAATTATTGTATTAATTTTCGATATTAAATTCAACTCATTTCTGTTCCATATGACCAAACGATACATTTGAGCGCTACAAAATTTGATGGCGTATTATAATTCATTATTACGGACCCAATGACATTGATTTGGTCGAAATCCGAGACTGTGCCTAGGAAGACTTTTTTCACTCGTTAATTAAAACAAGTTGTTTTTAAAAAATCGAGTAAGTCACTTATAAATCCAATTTAAAAAATTTATTATCTTCCTTCTTATTAATACAAATTTAATAAGCCTTTAAATCATTTTCATCCAAATAAAATCCAAGGTTTCAGTTATTTAAATGATTTTCAATTATTAAATTCAACAATTAAATTATTACATAAATCGCTATATTTTTGAAATTCAAGTTATTAAATTTATAAATTTAACTTTCAAATATTTAAAATCAATTAAATATTTCAATTTCAATTAACCAAAATTATGGGTCTTTACATTCTTCCTCTCTTAAAAGAATTTCCTCCCCGAAATTGCCAAGGTAGGAGAAATGTCCGAACCTATTTTTCTAAAACAATTTAGTCGAAATATTTTTCCAAATTAATTTGAGCCCTTAGCTTTTCGAATTTCAGTTTGAAACCTTGTTATTACTTCTATTAAGTTTCCAAATTCATTCATAGATTCTAAAGAACATTATCCATATTTTCATTTCAGGTTATAACTCAAAAATCAAATTTTAGTTATTAAAATTTCTTTAGAATTTCTAACTCTTTAAATTTTTGAAAAGTTTCGACAACATCTCATTTGCATGGCTTGATCAGAACAACTACAATCACCATCATGGGTCCAAATTAGCAAAAGAAAACAAAAGCCAAGTGGCTCAGCCATAAAATCACCAAATCAATCAACAATATAGACATGTGACTTTTTATCGTGCAACCCAATTTTCTTATGAAATCAAAGGCATCAAATTTACTCTTGCTTTTATATACGTGCATCTTATTTACCCATGAAATCCAATCATATATATCAAAATCATATTATTTTGTATCTTCAATTTCCAATATTTGTTTTATTTAAGCCCATACGATATACATATATCATCTGTATGCAATATCAAATCTGATCGCTCATTTGATCACAGTATTTCACTTCCGAACTAGTATTGTTCACACTACTCTCTAGTGCGGACTTTGATCCATTTCCCTGATTAGAAACCGTCATTCTCATTGCATAGCCATATGATTTGATAGAGAACTCCAAAATCAATCACAAATTCATATCCAGTGTTCGCCGTCGAGAATCGAGTGAAAAATTCTAACTTGGATCGATATAAATTATCCTGATATCCTATGCTCGAATTTGGATCAAACCGTTATGGAAATAAAATAATATACGTAAAACTTTCGCATTTATATCCATTTATTTTTATATAATTTATCTACATTCAATTTTTTTTACAATAACTTATTCACAATCGCTATTCACGTTGCCTTATTCACATTCCTTAATTCACATTCACTTATTTACTCACATTCACTTCTTTACATAGTATATTCACTACAAGAACGGCACCAGGTAGCGACGGCTTTTAGCCGTCGCCGGCCGTCGCTAGCCGTTGCTAAAAGCCGTCGCTATATTGGTCGTCGCCCAATAGTATAGCGACGGCTCCGTCACATAAATAGCGACGGCTCGCGACTACAAATGTGCCACATGGAAACTTTTTCAACGTCTAAATGACGTCGCTAGCCGTCGCTAACCTGAACCAATTGGCCGTCGCTAGCCGTCGCTAAACTAAACCAATTGGTCGTCGTTAGCCGTCGCTAAACTGAACAAATTGGCCGTCGCTAGGCGTCGCTAACCTGGGTAAATTTCTGTGCACCTGCACAGCCCATATACACTTCAACCAATCTGAACCAAACAACCGCTATACAGTATATTCATCAACTATAACCATTATATATCCATCATATAACATCACTATACGTTCAAACAATATAAAATCCAACCAAATCTCATTTTAAATCCAACCAAATCTCATTTTCAAATCCAACCAAATCCATTAACCAGAATATGTACATAGTAAACCGAAATTTCTACATAATATCCCGACATATATATACATAATATCCAACCAAATCCATCAACTAGAAGTCATCAAAATATATACATAATATCCTGAAATATATATACACCAAACCAACCAAAATGTGTATGTACCAAACTATAAGCAAACAAACATACCTACTCCTCGCCATCGCTGCCGTTCTCTCCAGGCATCCTCCCATGCTGTTGCAAATAAGCCGCAATCCGCTCATCCAGCTGTTGCTCAAAGCAACTCGTCCTTCAATCATTTATTTCTTCCACTTTCGCCCTCAACTGGGCAATCTCCGCCTCTTGCTGCGACCTCCTGTATGCACTCTGCATTCTCATCGCCTGTAAAATAATTCATAATTATTTATATATTAGTATATATATAATATTATTAAAATTATTTAACTATTCATATGCATAAGTAAATTTATATATTAGTACATGTCAAAATTTACCTCCACATTTCCATAGCTATACCGTCGACTGGTCCGAGAAGGCTGGTCAATAATAGCATCCCAAATATAGCTCTCCTCCTCTAACATAAGCTCTTCCCGACAGTGGACTGTGCTACACGAGCCCGTTCTGCTTCGTACCTCTCCTGCGATTACAAACAATTGTTTTACACAATAAAAACCGAATTTCAAAATTTTGAAAATAAAATAAGACAAAATATTGTTATTAACAGTAAATTAATTTACCATTACGGATTGTGATTTGTCATCCGTCCACTCGTACGAAACATTGCCCTCTTCGTCTGTCCTCTCCACGGCATGCGTGGCCTTGAACAGCTCGGCCATAGTAGGCTCGCGGTTGTATCTCGCGGCCTGAAAATATATAAATATTATTGCTAATATGATTATAAAATATTGTAATAAAATGTAAACACAGTTTATAAATTTAATTATCAGCTCTCTCTTGTGCTCCTGAAAGGATTTGGAGCCACCACGGTGCAATGCAGGGTTTTTATTCCTGTTTGCCCGGTTTCGCACAGATAACTCCTACAAATTAAGATAAATTATCACGTATATATCTTGAGAGATTTATATTAGACTTAAATAACAAAGAAAACATATTTTACTTACTATTACCGCCGGACTGTTCCAAAGCTGAAGAAATTCATTCCATACACCCTCACCCATCCAGTTCGGCTTTTTCCCTACATTCTTAGCCTTGGACAATGTATCCCTGTAATTTTTCCTCATTCGTTTGTTCCAGTGATTTAAAAAAATGTCCAAGTCATCAGGGTCAACGCGGACTGCAGCTTGTAAATTAAAATTATTTTAAGTTATATAGATTATATTAATTTACAACTGAAATTCAAGCTACTACTTACAAGTAAATCCGCCTGTATAGCGTTCTTGACATGAGGGGAGATGTCGTCCCAGCGAGGCCAACAACCATCCATCCGGCTCTGAAATTCCTTTCTCGAAACCTGTAAAATATAATCTGATGGTTCCACCTCAAAGCCACTGCAAAAGTTATGATATACATGTTTAGTGAATTTTAAAACTTATACTTTAAATAAAATTGATACTTACCCAGCACTTCTAGGAACAACTTCTGCAATCGGACGTAAGTCCGTTGCAGTGCCACTATCACCTGCACCGGGAGATGAGGATGGCGTGCCACCACCACCTACACTCCGTCTCCTGCCAGACATATCTGCTATAGAAAAACAATATCATCAGAGAACAATTATAGAAATTCAGTACTACATAGCATGTTTCAATCACTTTCACAGAAACAATTATAAAAATTTACTAGTACAAAACATGGATAAAAATTATATAAATAATCATCACAGAACCATAATAGAAATTCACTACTACATAGCATGTTTCAATCACTTTCACAGAACAATTATAAAAATTTACTAGTACAAAACATGGATAAAAATTATATAAATAATCATCACAGAACCATAATAGAAATTCACTACTACATAGCATGTTTCAATCACTTTCACAGAACAATTATAAAAATTTACTAGTACAAAACATGGATAAAAATTAACTAAATGATCATCACAGAACAATTACAGAAATTTACTATTACATCGCATGTTTCAATCACTATCACATAACAATTATATCAATAACGATCAATCTTCATCGTTTTCTGATTTAGATTCAGTCTCGTATTCTATCTCATTTTCTTCGGTACTTTCGAATGCATCAAATAGGATGTTCGATTCATCATTCAAAGGCCCTGCATCAATATCATCAGTTATTATCATTTCTGTATTTGATTCAAGATCGGCTTGATATGCTGCTTCATCTGGAATATTATTTCCATCAAACGTAAACCATGGTTTCGTTTTGAAAACAGCGGACCAATCCGCTTTATCTCTTTTCAAAGATGGATACGGAACAAAATAAACTTGTAACGCTTGCTTGGCTAATATAAAAGGATCGTACTTATAGTAGTGTGATGTATGCCTTATTTCAATAAGTTTGTACTCTTTATGCACGTTGATTCCGGAACCAGGAACGTTACTGAACCAATTGCACTTAAATAAAAAAAACCTTTTTCTAAAGGTTCAACATAATATGTCAATTCTAGAATCTATGTTAAGATGCCGTTAAAATCTTTTAAATGCTCATCCGGATCATCACTGCCTTTGACAAATACCCCGCTGTTATATGTTAATTTTTCAGCACCGTAATCTTTTGTGTTGAACTTAAACCCGTTGACGAAGAATATTGGATAAGTCTTCACATTTCTTTTCGGTCCAATCGCAAGATGTCTTAAGCCTTCATCAACGAATTACAGTTTCTCGACTCATAAACATAGTTCAAAAAACATTTGGCAATGCTTCAACTATATCCGGTTTCCAATGCTTCAAATGTTGGCACTTACTACACGGGCAACAAATTTCTGTATTGTTTCGGTTATTAGATTTAGAAAATCTAATAAATTCGTGTACACCGTTGTAGAAATGTTGCTTTATTGATTCCTTCTTTCTAGTTCTGACTTCGTACGTCCAAGTACGGTCGAGAAAATAATTGAACATTTTTTCTGATTTGAAAATGTATGTTAGACAATTTAAATCATTAATTTTCAACCATTCTCTATTGTAAACAGTTCATCGTTGCAGAAAATTCAAAATATAAACTTCAGTTTATTTTTTTATTTTTTGGTATTTTGGTTTTCACTTCGGTGGTCAGTCATCCTACTTCCCATTACAAACACAATAATGTAATTACATTTTATAAATCATTTCAGATTAAACGGTTCAACAAAATTTCGGCAGCACTTCTCTTATGTTCCCTGTATCGTACACAAATGCGTGTACACAAGGAACGTAAAGGAAGTGCTGTCGAAATTTTGTAAACGTTTAAAATGAAATGATTTATATTATGTAATTACTTTATTGTGTTTGTAACTTGTCCAATACAAGGACAAATCCGACAAATATTGAATCGGATGAATATAAATGTCTGTTCCGTTACAAAACGAACATCCATATAACGATCATATACAACACTTGCCAGACGGGGCCAAAGCCAATCTAAGGGATAAAAAAAAAAATTAAATTTTATCAAACATTGTTGTTCTTCTCAAATTTTGACAATGTTTCAACTATTTATATTTTGTTTCAAAAATTTGTGTATTTAAATTTTAGTTCAACATTCAATTAACAATTTTAGTTCAATATTCATTTCTTTATTTTTTCACGACATAGATTTTATAATGTGACCATTTGTTATTGTTATATTCATTTCTTAATTTCTTTACTAAATCGATTTTTGTACAATATCAGTTGTTTCTAAAGTCATTTCCTAATTTTTTTTTTAAAAAAAAAATAGATATTTGTAGAATTTTTAATGTTCTCATATTCATTTTTTAATTTTCTTGTACAAACTTTATTTTTTACAATATATACAACCTTTTGCATTTTGGCCGTCGCTAGTCATCGCTAAAATTATTAAAATAGCCGTCGCTAGCCGTCGCTCAATCAACAGGATAACTAGAAGAATTATCAATGAATATAATTAGAAAACAACAAATTCTAATTATCAAATAGATAATTAGAAAACAATAAAAATCTAATTATTAAATAAAAATTTGTCAATTTAAATTCACTTAACAACTTAAATTTTTAATTTATTAATTTCATAAACTATGAAATACTTTCATGTAAATTTATCAATAACCAAGTTAATCATTAATATACACTATTTTTTCACCTAACACAACTAACCATGTTAATCGCCAATACTAATTATCTACATCAACCATTTATTCAACTTCATGATAAACTAATTAATGTAATACCTAATTCAAGTTCATGATAATAAACTAATTAATCTATCAAATCAACATACAACACTACTAATACCTAATTTAACAACACTACTAATACCTAATTTAACAACAAATCCCAATTTAACAACAAATCCTAATTGAATTAGGGTTTAAACTAAACCTAAAAACATCAAATTTACATTCAAACGAGAGATTAGGAGCATACCTATACGAATTTGGGTGATTTGGAGGCGTTGAAAGATGGAGCGGCGGCTGAGGTGACGGGGGCGGCGGATTGGGGGGAAGGAGATTGATTTTGGGGGAGGAAGATAGTGAATTTGCTGCTCTCGGCTTGGACCTGTATATTGCGTATAGTGACGGCTAGCGACGGCCGCTTTTTTTAGCCGTCGCCAGCCGTTGCTAGGCTCCGTCGCTATACGAAGCCTTCTAGCAGTGATTCTTAATACTATTATCACTTAAACCTCATTCCATAGAATTTGTTTACTTAAATTCATTTTAAAACATTTTATACAACTTAAGTCTATATCCATTTTAATCAAATTCAATTTCATTTTCCAGTTTCAAGATTCAATTTTATCCATCCACATTCCAAACCATATCCAATCCACTAATTATTTTAATTAGTTTATTTCATTAATTTATTTCCATCTTAATCAATTCCACTTTCAATTTTTTTTAGCAAAGCTAAGTGGGATTAACTAGGCCCCTAGTGGTTTATTGTGATAATAATAAAAGTGAAAATATACTGTAATATGCTACGATATAAAGAGGGAAAGAGTGGGAATTAAAAGGGAAAAAAGAAAAAAGAAAAACAGGCTAAGAGAGCCAAATGTTAGCAATATTATTTTCAAAGTAGCAAGAGCCATTGCTTATCCCATTTCTTGTATCATGAGTTAGATCAACCCAAATTTCCAACTTCGTTTTTGCTAGACCATTGAATAATCTTTCATTCCTTAGCCTCCATATGACAGATACAAATTTCATGAGAATCAGAAGCAACATCATTCCGCCATCATCCTTCCACCTCGTCGCCTTATACATATTACACCACTCTATATTGCTTATTCTTGAAATGTCAGACCTTCCGAACTTCAATATAATTCTTTCCCACATGTAAAAAACTACTTTGCAGTTAAAAAATAGATGTACATTAGTCCTAACTTCATCGTAGCAGTAAGCACATATGGGATTGATTTGCATTCCCAAAGTAAATAGTTTGCCATTAGTATTTACTATTTAGCGCATTCCTCAGCAATTTCCACAACAACAAATTATCTGCTTCCCTATAGTTTTGGTCCCAAACCCTACAACTCCATGCAAACTGGGTTCCATCACGAGAATTTAAACGGTTATATACTACTGAGACAGAGTGCTTCCTGAAAGCATGCGACCAACACCGAGTCAGATTGTTCCATAGGGTAGTGTTGTAGCATAATTTCATTCCAGAGTTATCTGATAATCTGATTTGAAGTATATGGCAATGAGATAGTTCCATTATTTATATATTGCTTCGCCTTAGCATCTCTATGTATACCAGTTTGCACTTGATGAGTGTAGGACAATAACTTCCCAAGAATTACACCTTGTCTACACCATGGATCATGCCAAAAACTTGTCCCTCCTTCCTGTGATGCTAATACTCTAATGTAGGGCAGTAAAACATATCTAAGTTTAAGAATAGATCGCCATGTCCAGCTATGACGCAGCGGATTAATCAAAATAAACTTCAATCGGTGAAAGTAGCAATCGGTGGATTGATGAATACCAAAATGCCCAAATTCGTTGATCCGAAGATACCGAATTCTAGCTATCTCAAACACGTTGATAGCGCACTATACCGTGTTCAAAGATCTACGATTCTTCGTACGTTGATCTAGCGCACTAGATACCGTGAATCGGCTTCTACGATCATTGAATCTAGCGCACTCGATTAACCAAAAGAGGAGATAGGAGATACCAATTTTAGAAGAAAGCACACAGCAATCAACAAGAAATTTTATTCCAAAATCAATCAACCCCCTAAAATGTACAACACACTCCCTATTTATAGTGTTTTCTCAACCTGAGCCTTAAGTCGTATACGACTTATCCTCCCCCACGACTCACGACTCATCTTCCCCTACGACTCACGACTCATCTTGAGTCGGTAGCGACTCATCAGCAGTAGACGACCCAACCACATACGACTCAATACATGACCATCATACGACTTAAAAATATACAACACATATTCACAACACTTAGGTCGTATACGACTTAACGATTTACGACTCAAAGACAAACGACCTACGACTTATAATATTTACAACACAAGACCGACTCAACACGACACATGGTCAACACGACCTAACGACACATGGAGGGACTCAAATCAGCGGCGTCAAGTGTTGTCTCTTCCCTCAGCCACATCTCCTTAAGTCGTTGCCGACTTAAGACCACTTCCTTAGGTCGTGGCCGACCTAAAACATGCTTCGGCTCCTGTAACTCGTTGTTAACTCGTGGCCGACCTAAATCCGAGGCTTCCTCCCACGACCTTAGGCCTTCCTCTCCTGCTTGACTCGTGAACGACTTAAGACCTAAACCCGAAGCTTGGTTAGCTCGTGTTGCCTTCCCCTGTGACTTGTTAGCTCTCCAGTTAAGTCGTAAACGACTTAAATCTACTCTGCTAAGTCGTGAACGACTTAAATACATGCTCTTATCTCGTATGCGACTTATACTTCTAGCCTGGGCTGCATCATCCTCTCCTGGTTGAGAAAAATTCGCTCTCGAATTTGTAATTTCTTCTATACCAGATTGTTCATCTCCATAATATGGCACAAGATGCTTAATATTGAATACGTCAGAAGTGTACACGTCCTCCGGTAGCTTCAACTTATAAGCATTTTCATTGATCCGTTTCACAACTTCTACTTGACCAATTTTTCTGGCTTTCAACTTTTTATAAGCGCCTACTGGAAAACGATCCTTCGTTAACACAGCATACACCAAATCTCCTTCGTTAAATTCAACATTTCGTCGCTTCAAGTCTGCAGTCTGCTTATATTTCTCATTTGCTCTCTCCAATCGTTTCTGCACGATTTTATGACATTCAGTCAATACATCAACAAAATCGACAGCTCGTTTAACCGTCCCCTTCGGTTGTGGTACTACTGCCAAATCCAACGGTCCCCTTGGCAAACTTGAATATACAATCTGAAATGGACTGAATCCCGTACTACGATTCACTGCGTGATTATGAGCAAACTCTACCTGGCATAACTTCATGTCCCAACTCTTCAGATTGTCCTGTACAAGACATCGTAACAAATTTTCCAATGATCTGTTAACAACTTCTGTCTGTCCATCTGTTTGCGGATGATAAGCACTACTAAATTTCAGCTTTGTTCCCACCATCTTCCACAAACTTAGCCAAAAGTGACTCAAAAATCTGGTATCCCTGTCCGAAACAATAGACTCTGGCAACCTATGTAAACGATAGATTTCTTTAAAGAACAACTGAGCAACACGAACAGCATCCGCCGTCTTCTTACAAGCAATAAAATGTGCCATTTTCGAAAATCTATCCACCACAACAAATATCGAATCATTTCCCCTTTGAGTTCTAGGCAAACCCAAAACAAAATCCATGCTGATATCAACCCACGGTTTAGATGGTACAGGTAACGGCATAAACAATCCTGCATTTGTCGCTGTTTCCTTCGAAACCTGACATATATGACATCTCTCCACAAATCTCTCTACCTCTTTCCTTATTGACGGCCAAAAATAAGTTTGAGAAATCAAATGCAATGTACGATCACGGCCCACATGTCCTTCCTCGTGCAAATCTTTGATAATCTTCATTCTCAAACTGCCCTCTGGAATACATAATCGATTTTCTTTAAACAAGAATCCATCAACCAACACAAATTCATCAGAACTCCCATCCTTAACTTTCTCAACAAACTTTGCAAAGTAAGGATCTTCGTCAATCAACTCTGGCAATAATTCAAACCCTATCACCTCAACTTTCATTGTAGTCAACAAATGATTTCTCCTACTCAAAGCATCAGCCACACGATTCGTTGCCCCAGATTTATGTTTCACGACAAAAGTAAACTGCTGCAAATAAGAAATCCATGATGCATGTCTCGCTGAAATTTTATCCTGCCCCTGCAAATGCTTCAAAGCTTCGTGGTCTGTGTAAAGAACGAACTCCTTATGGAATAGATAATGTCTCCAATGTTTCACTGCTTGCACAACAGCATAAAACTCAACATCGTATGTACTGTATCTCATCTTTGCCCCTGATAACTTCTCACTGAAATATGCAACAGGTCTTCCATTCTGACTCAACACTCCTCCAATCCCAACCTTTGATGCATCAGTGTGTAGCTCAAACAACAACTGAAAATCTGGTAATACAAGAATTGGTGCTGTCGTCAACAGTTCTTTGATTCGTTCAAAAGCAATCCCAGCTTCCTCTGTCCAAGAAAATTGTTTCCCTTTCATACAATCAGTAACCGGTGTCATCACGCTACTGAAGTGTGGAATGAATCTTCGGTAGAATGATGTCAATCCATGAAAACTTCTAACTTCAGTGATAGTTCTCGGCTGTGGCCAATTTCTAATAGCTTCAACTTTACTCCGGTCCACCTGGATTCCCTTCTCAGATACAGCATATCCCAAGAATAAAACACTTCCCGTCATGAACACACATTTCTTCGTAGCTGCATAAAATTGTTCCTCACGAAGGATAATTAACACCTTTCTCAAATGCTCTACATGCTCCTCCGTACTCCCGCTATATATCAGAATATCATCGAAATAAACCACCACGAACTTCCTAATGAATGGTCTAAAGATTTGATTCATCACTCGCATAAATGTACTAGGTGCATTTGATAAACCAAATGGCATAACCAACCATTCGTATAACCCCTCTCTCGTCTTGAATGCGGTTTTCCATTCATCTCCAGGTCTAATTCGAATTTGATGATAACCACTCTTCAAATCAATCTTCGAAAAGATAGTTGCCCCACTCAACTGATCCAGCAAGTCATCTAACCTTGGCATAGGAAATCTGTAACGTACAGTAATCTTGTTCAAAGCTCTACTATCTGTGCACATCCTCCATGTTCCATCCTTCTTCGGCACCAACAAAGCTGGTACTACACAAAGACTCAAGCTTTCCTGAACTCGTCCCTGCTCAAGTAATTCTTCCACCTGCCTTCGCAACTCCTCATGTTCCTTCGGACTCATACGGTAATGTGGTCGATGTGGTAAAACTGCTCCCGGAACAAGATCGATTTAATGTTGAATGTCCCTCAGTGGCGGTAACTGTTTCGGCAACTCTTTTGGAAATACATCTTCAAATTCTTTCAAAACTGGCTTCGCTTCTTCTGGAATTTCAACCTCTTCACTACACTCTCGCCCAATCAACAAAAAGACTTCAGGCTCCTCTTCAACCTCCTTGACAAACTCCTTCAAAGATAGCAAAATTTTCAGTTCTTCGATCTCCTCCAACTTGCTCTCCTTCTGTTGTTGCTTCTTAGGAACTAAAGTGATTTTAGTACCTTCGAACATAAAACTGTAACTATTAGCACGACCATCATGTTGCACCGCTCTATCAAACTGCCATGGTCTGCCCAACAACAGATGACACACATCCATGTCTACAACGTCACACCAAATTTCATCTTTGTACTTCTTCCCAATAGAAAAATTCACACAAGCTCTTCGACACACCTTCACTTCACCACCCTTCCTTAACCATGCTAGCTTGTACGGTTTAGGATGCTTCTCAGTTTTCAAATTCAACTTCCTTACTGCTTCTGTAGAGATAATATTATCACAGCTTCCAGCATTAATAACGAACTTGCAAACCTTTCCTAGAATAGTGCATGTCGACTGGAAAATATTGCTTCTCAACCAACTAGAATCCTCTTCTTGCTTTGGTGTAAGACATGACCTCCTCATCATAAGATTACAACCTTCATCTCCAGATAATTCTTCTTCCTCCTCAACATAAGGTGTATTTGAACACTCTGCCTCCTCACCATCATCCTCCTCAACTTCTGCAACCATTGCTCTCTTCTTCGGCTTCGGACATTCATTGCTTTTGTGACCCAACTCTTGACAATTGTAACATTTGAAACCACTGCTAACCTTTGCCTTCTCACCCTCCTTCATACTGGCTTATTGACAGGTTTAGGAACATTAGAACTCCCACTAACACCCTTCGCTTGATTATTGGAATTAGTAAACACACCACCTCCACACCTTCCTTGCTTCTCCTAAGCCAACGCTTTCTGATGTGCCTCCGCTACAGATCTAGGATCAAACATATTAACAATATCCTGGATCTGCATTCTCAATCCCCCAATGAATCTAGCAGTTAGGTGTTCTTCCATTTCCATAATATCATTCCTGGCAATGAGTTGGTAAAATTCATCAGCATAATCACTAACAGATTTCGTCCCTTGCCTCAGATTCTGCAACCTCTGGTACATAAGTGATTGATAGTTGTATGGTAAGAATGTAGTTCGCATCAACTTCTTCATCTTCTCCCATGATTCAATCTTTGACTTTCCCATTCTCTCTCTCGTAAGTTTAGTTTGCTGCCACCATGCCAAAGCTCTCCCCCTCAACCTAGTAGCAACTAGCTTCACCCTTATATTCTCCGGAACCTCCTTGAAATCAAAGATTTCCTCAACATTAGACAACCAATCTAAAAATTCCTTAGCTACCATTCCGCCTTTAAACTCCGGAATTTCCATCTTCATTCCTGATTCCCAACGTCGATCATCATCAATAACCCGATACTGACGTTGTCCCTGATCTCTATCTCTGTAATGAACACTTCCTCTTTCACCATCAAACTCCTCATCAAAGTCTGATGCATATCGTTGTCGTTCTCGTCCTCCAACATCTCTACCACCACTCCTACTACCAACAGCCCGTCTATCATGATCATCAACATTCCTCCTACTTCGATTGTCAACACTCCTAGGCTCTTGACTTTCTCTCCTCTCCCGTTCTGAATGTGATGACACTCTACTACCCCCACGGATGGATTCAGGTGAATTTCTTCTTCTACTTTGATTCATATCAATCATAAGCTTCTCCAACCTACCAATGCCTTCATCAACCTTCTCATGCATACGTTGTTCCATTTGATCGGCCTCTTCTCTCCGATATAAAGCTTCAACATTTTGATGGCGGTTAGCTCTCCTTGGCGGCATGATTGAAATTCACAAAATTTCAACAAATCGATACCAAAGTGATACTTCACAAGCAAATCACGGCTTCACAAGCTTCTACACAACTTCACAAGGCTCGGCCTTAACTCCTTAGCTCGAAACAAACTTCCAATGATCCTCCCTAGGCTCGGCTACTTCACTAGTATACACGGCCTACTTCAAATTCAAACACTTTCAACACTTTGATCCAAAATGGAATGGATCGAAAGTTCTCCCTCTTGTTGCAACTTCAATGTGAACACGATGAACAACTTCAAACTTCAACACTTGGCTCCAAGACCCGATTTAGCTATGATTGGCTAAAACAAGCTCTGATACCAAAACTGACGCAGCGGATTAATCAAAATAAACTTCAATCGGTGAAAGTAGCAATCGGTGGATTGATGAATACCAAAATGCCCAAATTCGTTGATCCGAAGATACCGAATTCTAGCTATCTCAAACACGTTGATAGCGCACTATACCGTGTTCAAAGATCTACGATTCTTCGTACGTTGATCTAGCGCACTAGATACCGTGAATCGGCTTCTACGATCATTGAATCGAGCGCACTCGATTAACCGAAAGAGGAGATAGGAGATTACACTCAACTAACAATTTTAGAATAAAGCACACAGCAATCAACAAGAAATTTTATTCCAAAATCAATCAACCCCCTAAAATGTACAACACACTCCCTATTTATAGTGTTTTCTCAACCTGAGCCTTAAGTCGTATACGACTCATCCTCCCCCACGACTCACGACTCATCTTCCCCTACGACTCACGACTCATCTTGAGTCGGTAGCGACTCATCAGCAGTAGACGACCCAACCACATACGACTCAATACATGACCATCATACGACTTAAAAATATACAACACATATTCACAACACTTAGGTCGTATACGAGTTAACGATTTACGACTCAAAGACAAACGACCTACGACTTATAATATTTACAACACAAGACCGACTCAACACGACACATGGTCAACACGACCTAACGACACATGGAGGGACTCAAATCAGCGGCGTCAAGTGTTGTCTCTTCCCTCAGCCACATCTCCTTAAGTCGTTGCCGACTTAAGACCACTTCCTTAGGTCGTGGCCGACCTAAAACATGCTTCGGCTCCTGTAACTCGTTGTTAACTCGTGGCCGACCTAAATCCGAGGCTTCCTCCCACGACCTTAGGCCTTCCTCTCCTGCTTGACTCGTGAACGACTTAAGAACTAAACCCGAAGCTTGGTTACCTCGTGTTGCCTTCCCCTGTGACTTGTTAGCTCTCCAGTTAAGTCGTAAACGACTTAAATCTACTCTCCTAAATCGTGAACGACTTAAATACATGCTCTTATCTCGTATGCGACTTATCCTTCTAGCCTGGGCTGCATCAAGCTACTACTAATTGGAATATCCATAGTCTAGAAATAATTTCCTTTTATATTGTATTTAATGGTCCATGCTACCCAAATATTATTTCTTCCAGACAAGAGGTTGTTGAACTGGGTGCTAAACGCAGCTTTGTTCTAGTTAAGTAAATTTAAAATACCAAGCCCTCCTTTCTTTTTCGTGTGCTCAACTTTGTGGAAGCTAATAGGTTTAAGCTTCCTGGAATGCACATTCCCAATACACAAAACTCTGTGAATCATCAGGATAAGTTTTTTAGGGAAAATGAACGTTCTACACTAATAAGTTGTATAGGATAAGAGGACCGATTTAATTATAGTAAGCCTACGCACTTATGTCATGTTCCTATTGGACCAATCATTCATTGCCTAAGTTGTTTTGTAATACAAGCTCATACAATCAGCAGTGGTAATCTGAGAGGTCACAAGTGGGGTACCAAGATATGTAGTAGAGTCATTAGAAAGAAGCAAACCAGATAGCTGGGACAACTCAATGCATGGCTCTATGATAAGGAACACCAGCCACCATGATGCTTGATTTATTAAAGTTGACAGCCAAGCACGAGAATTATGAAAGGTGGACAAAACTTTTAGAATACTGGTAAATGAATGATTAGTTGGCTTTTTAAATATGATCAAATCATTAGCAAACATGAGATTAGTTATCATAGGATCTTGACATTTTGGATGCAGTCAATTTTTTTTGCCAATTGCCTCATGATTGATTAATCTAGCAAGAACTTCCATAACCAATATGAAAAGGTACGAAGACATAGTGTAACCTTGTCTAATTCCTTGACTATTTTTAAAATATCATTTCATTAAGCCATTGTAGCATAATGAAAGATTAGCAATGGAGATGCATGTATATATCCAAGCACCAAAATGCACAGGAAATCCCATACTTGATATAACTCTGGTAATTGTAGTCCAGTGCAATGTGTCATACACTTTTCTTAGGTCCAACTTGATCATTGCTCTAGGAGAAATGGTATCCTTGTTGTAGTCCTTCAATTATTCATGAGTTAATAGTACATTGTCTAAGATGCATCTTCCACGAAGAAAAGCAACCTGATTATCTGATATTAAGGTTGGAAGCACTGTTTTAAGCCTAGAAGCAATGATCTTAGAAATACATTTATAGATTATATTACAGCAGGCACTTGGTCTGAAATCAATGAAACTAGTAGGATGTTCACATTTTGGAATATGAGACAAGTTTGTAGTGTTAATTCCAGACAACATTTTATTTCTTGAAAAGAAGCTATTAACAGCTTTAATTAAATCAGAACCAATAATCTCCCAGCACGCTATGAAAAATTTGGCATTAAAGCCATCAGGCCTACTACATGCCTCCCTATTCATATTGAAAATACAGTCATTGATTTCCTCTTTAGATATCATGGCAGATAAGGCTACTTTTTGATCCATAGATAAAGAAGGCATTGGCAGTTCATCAATTAAAGCAAGATCGGTGATAAAATTATCTGAGTTATCAAGTATATTGCAGAAATAATCTAAGAAGGCTCTATCAATGTTTTCAGGGTATCCGCATGGTTGACATGTTGGTTATTAATGAAGTGTATATGGGATTTTGACTATTTAATCTTTAAGCTATCATGGAATAGCCGAGTGTTTCTATTACCTTCAATATTCCACTTCAGTCTCAATTTCTGTCTATTCATTTCTTCTTTTGTTTGTAATGCATTCTTGTATTGTTCATGTAGTACGTACTCCTCCTTTGCCAGTGCTCCATTATATGGGTTAGCCATAGCATGTTGTTGTGCTTGAGCAAGAGCACTCTTGATTGATGATGATAGCACATTTCCTCTGCCAAATTTCTGAGCTGCCCAACAATCTAAAGCTTTCTTCACCTATTTCAATCTCTGTTGGAAAATAAACATGGGAGAACCATAAAAGTTAGTGTTCTAAGCAATATTAACAATATCAACGAAGTCGGTTTCATTAATCCAAACATTAAAAAATTTAAAAGAGGTACTTCTTTTCATGGCATCTAAGGCAAGCCTTATGATTTGTGGAGAGCGGTCAGATATAAAAGGGGGAGGAGGATAAGTAGTGATATGCGACCATAAGGATAAAGTAGGCAAGTCGCATAAGGTATGGTCAATCTTACTGTAAATTCTTCTTCCTGACCTACTCATGTTATTCCATTACACCACTAAATGGCACATGGATTAAATTTGAGTTACTAATGGCACAGTTAAAGGTGAGATGTCATTAAGTGTTAAAGGGGATCCTCCCATTCTATCATCAAAACCAAGAAGGCTGTTAAAGTCACCAGCCAAAATCCAAGGGTGGGAGTCTCAGGCTAGATGAGGAAAATAGTCATAAAGTTGTTGTCTTAAGGTTGGTTCGATTTTTGCATAAATTATGGTAAGGTACATGGATGTTGAAGAGGGGATATGAGTTAGGTGAGAATGAGTGAATTGCTTGTGTGATAAGATTGGTGACACAATAAAGTAGTTAGGATCAGATAAGATCATAATCCTACCATACGACGCTTCCAATAGATTATGGTGCAAATTCCAACTGGGATTAATTGTTCTTGCTGCTCTTGTAGTCAGTGCAAAGTTTAGCTTGGTTTCCAATATTGCTAGAAGTTGTATTTTGTGAATGTGTATGATGTCTTTAGCCTGAGTTAGTTTGATATCTTGGTGGGCTCCTTTGATATTCCATTTGTGTCATCATTCTACATTATGGTTTCGATTTTGGATGCTTTGCTTGCTTCTTGTTGAAGAGGATGGGGTGGAATTTTTTTCTGGAAGTATACTAGTTGTTTTTAGGATTGCTGGCTCATTGAAGTCCTTGTGTTTTTTGTTTTCTTTTTATTTCTTTGGAAGTTGTTGTTGGTAATGGAGTTGCTAGGAGGTAGACTGTTAGTGTCTTTTGCTTGGTAGTTGTGATGCTTTTTGACTAGATGTCTATTCTTGTATTAGGGTTTGTGGGATAGCCTACTAGTAAGTGGATATGATAATATGGTTCAGGTGAAGTAGGTAAAACATTGAGGAAATATCATCATGTTCTAGAGTATTGCTTTGAGTAGAAAGTGAAAGAGGTGGTATGCAACATGGACTGAGTCAAGAATGTTGGTGCGAGGGGTTAGTGAAGTTTGGGTGTTGGGTTGCACCACCATATGTTTTTGCATGGGTTTTGTTGTCTGTTCTGTTGGTGTTTCATTGCAATTTTCATTCACCAATGCTTGAATGCTCATTTCCTCATTCACAGTTTTTTGAGCATTCAAACCATAAGTGCAGTCCACTTCTAACCCATTATCATCACTTTCATCCCGAATTTACAAGGTACTAAAGGGATTCGAACTCATGTTATTGTCAGTCAACATAATGGGCCTACATGACTCATCAGGGATACAAGTCTTGCAGTTTCCACCATTTATTATTTGCTCTCCAACCAGTTGCTCTTTGTTGCTTTCACTCTCCTTAACATTATCCATTTGATTTCCTTCAGTATCATGCAATCCCACATCAATTTCACCAACTTTTGCTCTCCTTATTACATGCTTTTTCTTTATTGCCTTCCTCCACTGTTTTTCTTGATTTTGTATATTACCCATTTTTTCTGCCTTATCGTTGCCATTCTTCACAGTATATACCACCTCCTTTTTCTTAAGCTCCTGTTCATGTGACTTTTCACAACCATCCTCATCATGCCCAAAAACTTTGCAATTCAAACAAACATCTGCTTTCCATAAGTAGCTCACATAGACCATCTGTTCACCGCCATCAAGTAGCTTTACATGGAACTTATCAACAAGCTTTTGGTCAGGTCTCACTTCCACCATGCATTTAGCATAGGTAATTCTTTCTAGCCTTCAGTTGACTCATCCAAGCATAGCAAAGTCCCTGTATGAGAGGCTAACCAATTCAACACCGTGTGACCATGCATAAATTGGTATGTTTGTCATTTGCAAGCACATAGGGACAGCTGTAACATTTCCATAAATATTACCTGGTTTGGGTTTCCACTCCTGTATTACGCATATCTTATTTCTCATTATTATTGGATCAACATGCAAAACTATAGCTTTGTCCTCTTTACAAGAAAGTTGAAATAAAAATAACATGCAATCAAATTTAACTTTTACCAAACCCTTAAGCTTCCACGTTCTTTTGAGGTGCTCCACGACAGAGGTGAAGGATAACGGCTTATCCAGAAAAAACCAACAACATAATCACTCCTGATCGATGTACCAGCTTGGATGACTTCTTTAGGGGGTATGATTGCGTCACCATTTTTGACGACCCGCCTTCAAGACCCCAAAAAATCAACATAAATACGCTCATCATATAACATACCGAACGATCGAGTGCCAGAAAGACAAATTGTTAAGGAAAAAGAAAGTAGGTAGAATAAAGAAGAAATTAAACAAAACAGGATCTCACAGCGGACTGAATAATATATAATATTAATAGCTCTTTACACAAATCAAATCTGTAATATACATATTTCGCATCAAAGTACACAATTAACATTTACCATCCTGAACAGTTATAACAACCAGCCTCCATAATTTACTGGTAATTTCGAACAAAAACACTACAACGGAAATAAACAAGTACGAGAATACATCTCGGTTTCCAGCTCGTCTCCTTAGCTCCATAGCATCCTAACCTGAACCTAAAATACTTGGTCTAAGCCAAGCATTAAAATAAAATAACACTCAAGTCAGTCTGGAAAACCAATGTGAGAAAACACACTCAATTTGAGTTATTAAAGTTATTAAAATTCTTTGAAAATCAAAGGTATCTCGTAAGACCACGCCACAAATAAACACGACAGGTTTTCACCTTACGATAACCAAAACATTTTATATCAAAATCCTCTGATACTATAATAGTGTCAAAGTACAAATACTTATTCAGATAGCTGAAATGCTTTCATTTCAGTATAGTTGGGCACAATCAAAACCGTACAGTGCTTATTAGAGAATGGATTCCATCTAAATAACTAGGTACCGGGATACCACCTATCACAGTACGTGTCTAGAACAGCATACCGAGGACCACGTCGGGATCCCCTGCTACAAAAGACCGGCCTATCCCTGACCTGGATAAACCGAGTATGCTATCACCCCGGGTGTTCCCACCCTTTTTCAAGTTCCTTCCATAATCGTAGTAATAATATCCGAGAGTATCTAGAAACGTGATAAACATATCGTAATTGGATGCTACCCACTTAGCCTTGTTGTGTCCCCCTGCTTTTTAATCGTTCCCGATTAATGAGGCTAGAGGCTATGAATACCTTTTCAAGGAAATTTCACTTAGAATGCTCATTTTCCTCCAATGATAACGGACCGATAGCATTCATCCATATAAGTCCATTCTGGGTCCGAACGGGACCGAAGGCACTATTCCTGCTACATCCATTTTGAAATCACCCTCAGGATTAGTAGCGATTAGCCCTTGCATTTCACTGCTCCATCTTCGACTCCATGCTCTTGTCTTCATTTCGAAAACGTACTCATTGGATAGAAGTAGTTTTCGAATAACTTATCTGATCCCGATCTCTTCGAAAAAATGTTCGATATTTCCATTAAACTAAACCCCGGTTCTTTAGAAAATAAACGGACGAAGATAAAATCGGAGATCGCCTCCTAACCGTTAATGGATGTTTCCTTGTCATCGTCCCAAAAGAACAAAACGAGTTTATACGTACAGTATAGCACCTCGAACGGTAATTGTACCATATAATTCCATGCTTCTTCTAAATATTCCCAAAATTATACATAGGTCCAGATTTGATAGTCGGTTATTTAACTATCAAATAAAACGATCAATTCATTTTCACTGAAAAATATCAAGTCTTGTTTAAATTAAATTTTAAATAAACTAAATCTCTTTATCCAAAGTTTGTACTTATCTTATCGAATTCAGTATATTCACAAAGTAATTTTTTTAAAATATTTGAAAACCCTTTTAAAATAATATGGAAAGTACCACCGTGGTATCAAACCATGGCTCACAGCTCAATGGTTACGTCTCTAACTCAGAGAAATCCAAAACTTAACTGTAGGTACTCACTGCCTCCGACTAACGCCATGCGAGTATACCATTACTTTCCGAAAACTTTATTTCAAAAATTATCTCAAATAATGCTTGTAAATTCTGAAATAAATTTTAAGTTTAATCCAGGCAAATATACTTAGATAAATGTTATTATACAAAGCCATATTAATATTTAATAATTTTCCTTTAGCAAAATGCTGACCAATTCTGAATAAAATAATAAATCTTTAACCATTATTATAAAATAACCAATTAATAATTAAATATGTTTTAAACAATTTACAATAATTAAACAGCTAATTTTCTAGAATATTTTTAACACTTTTAGAATTACCGAGCTAATAATTAAAGATCCTCTTTTTAGAAATAAGCCAAATTCTCGATTCCAAGTTTGCATCGTAAATTTGGAAACCTTACTTGAGTTCAGTATAACTGATTTTATACTTATTTCCTAATTCACTTCTATTATTCCAAAATATTTAAAATCTCAATTTTAAAACCCTTTATATTTAAAGAAGTACCATTTAAGAATTTATTATTAAAATCCTTTTATATACTTTATTCTAAAATTCCATTTACAATATTCCGACAAAGTTAAGTACTATTAGCGCCAAAATTGGTCGCTAACACCCTAATCCAAGAGAAAGTACCAAACACAAGTCACAGATCACAGATAGAGTATATGTGGAGGAAATTAATACGAAGAATAGCTAAAAATTAAAAAGAAAGCAGTAATAACACATGATTTATAGTGGTTCGGCTGACTCCGACCTACGTCCACTGTAGAAATTTCTTTTTTTTTTGATGTTAGAATCAATTACAGTTACAATCCAGTGTTTTTGAAATGACAATGGCAGAGTAGCTTTAATGAGGAAGTAGAAGGAAAGCAGAATGTAGATCCCTTTTCTAAAGCCCCACATGCGGTATTTATGGGCAAATCCCGAGATATTGGGGTTCCTGAGTGTTCCGGGCCCGACAGGACCATAGCCGAGCCAACATCCTTCATCATGACCGATCCACACTACCATGCCGAGCGACCTATGCCGATCCACCCCATGCTCTAGTATGTCGATCCACTTCAACATGCCGACCACTCCATCGATTATCGAGCCACACCGTCCAGTCCGAACCACCAATGCCGATCCATGAAAACCACCAAGGCGACTTGAAGCATAGTCACCTTTTACTCAAAGCAGAGCATCCCTGGTCTCGAAGTAGGATGTAACAGATCTAGGTAAGCTGCTGACCCAAAATCCTTGAGGCCGACCTGAAGTTTTGAGCCATAGGACTCGAAGTGATTGAACCATATACTCATGTCGACCCACCTTGTATCATACCGATCCACGTTTTATAGTGCCGACCCGAAGTTACGAGCGCCTTGACTCGAAACCGCCGATCCATGTTTTTGCCGACCCATACTTTAACTACACCGAGCCATCATTCACAAAGCAGACCCGAAGCAGGTAGCTTGAAGACACAAAGCCGGCTCGATCGACCCACCTTGACGAACCACAATGCCGAGCGATAACCAAAGCCGACCCATGGTCTAACTAGGCCGAACCACCTTCCATGACGAGCCACCTATGCCAAACCATTTCCTACGCCGAACCACCTCAATGTCGATCCACTCCAGTCGATAACTAGCCTTTCTGCCAATCCAAACTATACCGATCCACCTTGACCGAACCATGTCCATCACACCGACCCACACCATCCAGACCGAACCAAAGCATGCCGAACCACTAGCCTATGCCGATCCCTACTTCACGCCGAGCCACATTTGGCCGAACCATACTAACAAGCCGAACCACCTTCCAAACGTGCTGCATTACCTCTCCATTCAATCGAGCCAAACCTATCGCATTCCATCCTCGTTAACTGAGAAATCGACTTAGTTAAATCCGCTTGCTTATGGCCTTGCCAAAAGACGGGTTAACATCTTTCCCCCTAAAACATGCCTTACAATAGGAAGGTGTATTTTGAATAGCTTTTAATCCATCGTCCAAAGTCCATACGTCATCCATAGCCATACCATCTGATCCATAATCCAATCCATTTTGTCCGAGTGCCATTGCTGTATCCTTATCCTAATATATGACTGCTTTGAGTCGATATTCAATTCCTATCCAGTAACCAAATCCTTATCCAATTCCACATCCATACGAAATCAATTGACCGAATCCACGGTCTCTCTGGATCATTTTATCCGAGTCCGGGACCTCTTCGAGTCCAAATCCTAAGCCGAGACCTCACCGGGCCCTAAAATCCATATCCGGGAACTTACTGGATCCATGCCCAAATCCCTAGTTGTTCATAGCCAATATCCAAATCCGTAACCTCTCCGGGTTCTTGCCAAGCGTAATCCACACTTGGCGACCTATGTTTAGCAATGCTTTGGTGTTCCTGATTTAGTGTCCGTGAACACTAAGTTATGCCATGGTTTAAGTCCTAAGCCGAAGTATGGTCGCTCCGGACCCTTTTTGAGCGTAGTCCACACTCGAAGACCTAAAATAGTAACTGATATATAATATGGGGCCTAATTCCTAGGCCAAATCCTGATCTCTCCAGACCCTTGCCGAGCATAGTTCATACTCGATGACCTTTTAGCCAAAAACTAGATAAAAGCCGACCAAAATTGAATCTAAAACCCAGATTCAAACCAGAAAACCAGAAATCCATATCAAAAGTCCAAATCAAAAATCAAGCATCCAAACCAAAATCCTAAACCAAGAAACCAACAAAACCGGAAGTTCAAACCGAACTTAGCAGAAAAGGTAAATGTCCAAGCTAAAAAGAAAAAAACTGTTTTCACAAACCGAAGCGTCTCGGTAAACCATCATCTTAGAGCATGCCTAAGGGTTATCTCCAACCTCGTACATGAGTAAGTGATTTAGTCGTTTTCCTGGAGTTTTTTACTTATTCCAAAGCATCACGATTAGTTGATGACCAACCGACCACAATTCATGGGCCTTGAGCCTTCATCGTTCAAGGTAGGCGGTGGCTGCTCCTGTTCCACCGCCGCATTTCGAGTTTTGACATATTGCCGCAACTGACCATTCCTTACATGTTCCTCGATTATATCCTTCAGATGTCGGCAGTTGTTGGTATCATGCTCGTCCAGGTCATGAAAAAGACAGTGCCTTGCGGATGCCCTTTCGCGTTCTAAGGGCTTCCTCCTTGCCGGCCTTCGATATGGAAGGCAATCTCAAGTATCCAACAATATCCGCTCCAATGTTGCATTCAATCCTGTGTAAGAGGAGAATTTTAGTTCTCCCCAGCGCTTCCTTTTCCTTTTATCCCTGTCTTTACCCGAGTTTTCACCAGGCGGTCCTCCATCCTTAACCATGTTTACTTCCTTTAACTTTATATCCAAACATGTATCCTCTTGTTGGAGAAACCTCTTGGCTTCATGAAAGAATTCCCCGAGTCTAGTGGTGGATCCTGTATCAATGATACATTGAAATCCGAATCATCCTTGACTCTTGACACTGCCGCCATCAAAACCATTGATGGTTCTGGCCGATCCACCGAAGAAACTACTGCATTAAACCGAGTCAAGAAAGTCCTGAGCGATTCATCCATCCTATGATCAATTGACGTCAGCGTCGTCACATTCTTTGGTCTTTTTATGTGAACTCGAAATTTACTTAAGAACTTATCTACCAGTTCTATCCATGTTCCAATGGATCCATCCTCCAGCTGTCTAAACCACATAGCGGCTATTACGGTCAAGTACATGGGAAACACCGGACCATAACCTCTTCCGATGCCCCTTGTATCTTTATATGCCTTGTGTACCTCATCAAGTGGTCAGTGGGATTCGTCTTACCATTGTACACTTCCAGAGCGGTTAACTTGAAACTAGATGGATTCCTAGCTATCCTGATGTTACGGACGAACAGACTTTTGTTTACTCCCTCCAAATCCCTATTTGTTAAACCTCTGCGGATAGTTTGCCTGATGATGTCGGCCAATCCATTCTTACCTACCAAGGGTTGCCTCCCATCTATATTTCCTAACTACCCTCTAAGTCCTCGAGGGAATTCCGGTACGTGCTCCTCGTTAAGTGCTTCTGTATTCCTGTTGGCGTCGGGCTGCGTTGCATCGTCTGGTATCCCTCCATGGATTCGCCCAGCATCACCTGGTGGAGTGGCCCCAAGTATAGGTCCATCCATATTGATAGCCATATTATGATTGGTGGCTGCCCCTGTTGAGCCACTCCATCTATTTTCCAATTGAGTCCTTCTGATCCAGCTCCGTGGATCTAAGCTCCTGTAGCTCTTGTTGTTCCTGCTTGTCCAAATTGTCTGAAAAGTGCCTGCATCATTTCCTCTTGCCTTTTCATCAACTTCTCCTGCATGGAATTCGTCATGACCTGCATCTCATCCTCAGTGATGTAGATGGAGGCTTGATTAGCTCCCGAGGAAGCCTCCTGACTTCCCTCTTGCTAACTTCTTTCGATCTTCTCTCCTAGTTGATTGCTTTGCCATAGTCTCCAATATTCAAGTTCCTAGCCTTTAAATACAAACTCTAAGCTTCTGAATCCCTGAGTGCTAGCTTTCTCAGTGAAAACACCAAAATGTTAGCGTCAAAATTGGTCACTAACACCCTAATCTAAGAGAAAGCACCAAACGCTGGTCACAGATCACAGATAGAATATATGTGGAGGATATTAATATGAAGAATAACTAAGAATTAAAAAGAAAGGAGTAATAACACAAGATTTATAGTGGTTCGGCTAACTCCGGCCTACGTCCACTCTAGAAATTTCCCTTTTATTGATGTTAGAATCAATTACACTTACAATCCAGTGTGTTAGGAAATCAAATCTACAGTTTCGATGACAACAACTATGCAATGGAAATCAAATATGCATATATATATACAGGTACTTGCAAGAATAACATCACTAGAAAGACAAGAACAAGGATCAAAGAAAACTATAAGAGACTACAAGTCGATAGGTACAAAGAAGCAACATAAAAGATGCATAAAACAGGCATGCACAAGTTTCAGACGTCTGGGTACACAAGCCAAACATCTGGAAATGTCCTTTGGAACAACAAACAGACTAAATTAGACGTCTGGTAGTAGCGCTTAGATGTCTAAAAATCTACTATATACAAAAAAAATATAGTATCAAACGTATGATACAAATACCAGATGCCTGATTTCGAACTTGGATTTTAAATTTAAACTTCAACTGCCACATTCGAATAGACAACTTCGCTTCTCTTCGTTGCAACTCTTCATCATCAACAGAAGCATCTGTAGAGCACTTGTAAATGGATGCAACTACTCAAGGAACCTCTCTACAACAATATATCATCAAGAATCAAGAGAACAAATCACCTTACTTACTTACGCTCTCTAATTACATACTCTATCATATACTCTTGATCTCTAGCCATCTATACTTGTATTTTACTCTTCCAAATATTCAGTTCTTCATAGACAATACTCTCTAGATATATATTGAAAGCGTTTGTACTAATTAGTCAATATCCGTGTTATAGAATGCACATTTGACAAGAATAATTTATTGTAACCAAGCATATTCCTCCGGGCAAACTGAAGATGTTCGATAGTCGAATTCCGAAGGGTAGCTTTGGGACTGGACGTAGGACGGGAGGTCCGAACTAGTATAAAATCCTAGTTTGCTTATTCTATATTTACTTAGATTAATATTGTTTTAGTTGCATTATATATTTTATCACATATACTTGCATATACGCTACACGATCCACACTGTAGACCTTCAATGGGTACCAAAGCAAGGTTTGATCAAAGTACAGTAACATGTTTTTGAATCACCTTAATATGGAAATTATTTTTCAAGAAGGTCAATCCACAGCACAACCCCCACTTTTTAAAGGTTCTAACTATGCATATTGGTCAACATGTAACGACCCTTAAATTTTCGATGTTTAAAATTTGTTAATTTAATAATACTGAGTTAATATTGAAAGCAAAAAAAAGAATTTTATTTATTTATTTATTTTAATAATGGAATAATAACTAAATTAAAATGAAACAATGTTAATACAAGTTAATTGTCAACAATCTTAATGAAACTCCAATTCATTGTATTTAAACATGCTATGCTTGGTTATAAAATCTAATAAGTAACAAATGTAAACATTTAATTATTGTATAAAATAGATTTTCAATGGTAATTAAAATTTACAATATAAAACTTATATTGCAATTAATTGAAATAGTGTAAATTGGCATACTTGGTTATAAGTTTAATATAAGAAACAAACGGGAATATTGAATTAACTAATGAAATGTTAATATCAAAGGAAGTTGAATGAATTCAATATTATGTAAGATAATTTAGTAATTGGTTGGAAATATAAAGTTAAGTATAATTGAAATGCTACTAGTTTAATATTATAAGAAGGAAAGTAATATAAACAAATGATTGTAAACTTTAGTAAATGAATTAATGTGCAAAGGAATTGAAATTAAACATGAATATCATGAATATTAATAAATGAAATTATGTAATAATTGATAAGTGGTGGCATTAATGAATGAAATAAGATTTGTAAGTATTAAAGGCTTGATAATCTTATTGTAGGTTACCTATTCATTTAGATGGATAATTGGAATTGGAGATAAATTGTAATAAATGAAAATAAATGTTACATTTGTGTGAATTGGAATACAATGGTTAGGAGTTGTTAGTATGGGTATATTAAAGTAATGAATGGGAAAAAACAAGGTAAATAAGTTTATATAGTAGCACTGAACGTAATAAAAATATTTGGATTAAAATGAATTAATTAATTATTTCTTTAGTATGTTGCATAAAATTTGGAAATCAAATTTGCAATTTAAGGAAATTAGGTAGTACGTTAATTGGAAATAAATTTAATAAATACATTAATGAAATGTATTATAATTCAATGTTATTTATACCCATAAAATGTTTATTTATTGAATAGCTAGATTTTTAAATCAATAAGCAAATTATTGAGGTTCCAATTAATAATTTATAACATTTACTGTGGAATCAATTATAATTAATTGACTTAAATTATGCAATTAGGGTAGATTTGATTTGTCATTGAAGAGGGTTAATTTTATAAGATGTAATTTATGCTAAGCCTATTTATTTTATGGAAATTTGTTGATTTAGAGATTTGGAAGCAAGATTTAAAAAATTCAATAATTGAATTTATTGCAAATAAATGATAATCAACCTTTAATATTAAGTTGATTGAAACTAGATGGGATGTGAAGATATTAGTATCATAGATTTTGAATTCAATATGAATTTTATCCGTGATAATAATGAAATGAAAAATAGAATGAAAAGTGAATTTAATAGAACTATCGGGAATTTCATTTATAATTTTGAATTTAATGAAATTGAGAATTTATATTGGAATTTATAATTAATCTTCTACAAATTGACATTTAAATTTGTTTAAATCATTTTAAATGTTTGAGAATTATAAAATTTATAAAATCGGTCAATTTTAGAAATTAAATTTAAAATTTGGATTTTATTAATTAATTGTTAATTTACTTAATTAATGTAAAAATAGCCTTTTTGGCCATTGGCTCGGATTTCGATGAAACAAGTTTCATCGGATCCGTAATGGTGAATTATTGCAGGTTTTCAAGTTTTTTATCGATCGGATTGGTCGTTTGATCGTATGGGCTTGAAACGTTTTGAAATCGATTAATTGAAACCAATTGAAAATCAATTTAAAAATATTGATTTTAGCATAACTTCTCCATATGATGGAATTTGGATCTGAAACCTTTTCCATTGCGTTTAAAATATTCGAAGTTGTCTGTTTTGATATATGGGTTGACCCAATTTTATTCCGGAGTCAGAACGGGCTTTCTGGGCCAACTATCGTTTAGCACGTTTATAAATCGGATCCATCTGTCTATTCCAACTTTATCTATAAATACCCTGCTAAACCCTAGCCTACGCCTATTCTCATTTGTCTGCGTATAAAATTTCATCAGCTCCTCCTCTTCCTCAATGGATGTAAACCCTAATCCAATTGCAAAATTCAAAAATCAAATGAAAATTCAAAGTCCTCAGAAAAATCTGGAAAAATTATATGTTGAAGCTCTCGACTAGCGTAATTCAATGGTGGTGTTCGTTTTTTGATTCATTTTATCGTTTGATCAGTAAAAATCATAGAAGTCTCGGCCGTTCATCACGTCGAAATCAAACTCGACGGATCGACGAACCGTTTCTAGGTTTGGAGAGGAAGCCGATGGGATCGCATCCAGGTAGTTAGCTTGTCGATTCGACGGTTAGATCATCGTCAAATCGTGATTTGGGTTTCAATTTTATTACAGCAGCTGCGCAAACTCAAGCACGGCTGTGGGGTTTCGACGACGTCAGGCGAGACGTGGGCCACGGTCGGCCATGGGTGAGAGGACGCGCGATGTGGTTTGTTGGTCGACGTCGTGCATTTCTTGGTGGCGACTGTAATGGTATCGCGTGCATTTCCGTGTTGTAGGGGTTTTCGTGCCTGGAAACAACGTGAGGGAGATGGATGTTATTGATGACGTGGCAAGAAAAGTGAGTGAATGTGTTCACTTTTTATTTATTTTTATAATTGTTTTCAATCGCATAAATCTTCATAACTTTTGCATACGAACTTCGTTTTACACACGGTTTCTTTTGTTAGGATCATATTGAAATTCCAGACTTGATGACGCTGGTTTGGACGAATTCTGAGACTATCGAATTTTTGGGTTTAAATTGGATTTGAATTCAATTAAATTTCAAAAGGTGCGTGTTTTAACCCACTCACAACTTCTAAGATTTCTTATGTTTGTTAAATTGATTTATGATGTGTTTAAAAATTTATTTATAGCTGTTTGACATATATTTCATCATTATCTCAGTTAAATTGCATTCATTTAATTTACCTGTGATTTAATTCATTATTGCATAAAAACTGCCAGTTAAATTATTATTTATTTGTTTCATTTAAACTGCCAGTAAACAGTTATAATTTATTTTTGAATATAACTGATAATTGATACCTGTTATTATCACCTGTTATATATTGATGTATTGTTTGAATTTAGATGATGATTTTGACAAATGGCTGATGGTTGATATTGGATGAATGGATGCTGTATTTTTTATTGTTATAAACTGCAAGTTATTATGCATTTTCATTTCATTCGGGATTGTGGTTTGAAATGATATTAATCATAATTTTTATTTTAAATTATGGATTAAAATGATAAATATCTGTATCACTTGACCATAGGATAGAAAATTTTATACAGCCACCGCGGTATATATATAAAATTATTTTTGAAATGATTTTTTATGGTTTTGGAAAGGAATATACAGTTTAATAAATATTAAATTTTAATGTTATATAAATATTATTTTATATATATAGTTAAACTCTCGAATTTAAGCTATGTATAAAATTGATTAATAAAAATGAGTTAATAATAAAGTTTGATTTCTTTCATACGAAATGGTAAGTATCCATTTAAATTCAATTGTAGATAGAGTTTATAATGATTCAAATAAAATGGAAGTTGGAAGAAAAATATGTAATTGGTTTGAATTGAATTATTTAAGAATTGTACTTGAATATATTAGATTTGGAATGTAAATAAATTGAGATTTGAAGGGTATGATTTTATAACTTGAATTTTGTTTAGAGGATTTAAATGAATATTAAATTGGTTTAAATGAATATTATCAAGTAAATTAAATTGAAAGAATATCCAGTTATTTGAAGTCTAAAATTTTTACTAAAATGATATTTGATTTATTTAGTAACGTTTCAAATCTAAATAATAGTAGATGAAATTTGATGTATATGAAATTATCAAAGAAAGTTTTGAAATGGTGGGAAAATTAAAGCTTTGAAATATATGGAAATTGAAATGGTTATTTGAGAAATTTAAATCTATATTTGGAATTTATTTGTAAAATTTAAAAAGCTATTTTATTATATAAAGTGGTTTAATATTTAAACCATTTAAGTATTAGAATTTTGTTTCAAAGCTGTGGGGTTTAAAATACATATATTTGGAAGTATTATGATTTTGGAAAAAGGATATATTTTTGTAATAAAATGATATCATATTGACTTGGGTTTAAACGGAAATGATATCGTATTTTTATGGTTTTGGAAATGAATATTTTATTCTGGTTTTAAAGTATAAAATATTTTAAAAGACCGCGGTGTTATAATAATGTTTGGTTGTTGAAGAGACCGGGATCGGAAGTTGTCATACTCTTTGCCAACTCCGAAAATCACTTTAACAACCATGTACGCGGTGAAGATTCCAGAATGAAGTAGGATAGTGGTGGCGTTTCCTTTGAGGTAAATACGTGGACCCAACTCCCGTGAGTTGGCATAAGGTGGCTAAAATAGGAGCGATTCTCGGGCCAATTGAGGTAGCACCTTTGATCGGACACATCCCTTCGATTTTATACTTTGACTTTTGGATTGATTCGGTGGCCACTTTTGATTTTCTTTTGGGGGTGTGGCTCGTGGTGGGCGGTAGCTGCGGCTACGCGTTACCACCAGCCCGGATGCTTAATTGGTATATCTACCCTGGCATTGCCTAGTTGTGCCGCGTCACTTACCCTATCGCGCCTTGTACGAGTTTGGTTTTCTCCCGTAGGCCGTGGAGTATTTAGGGCAGTCTCCAGATGTGGAGATGCGCTGATACTGGATGGACTACTAGGACTATTACGTGTTAAGGTGGAAAATGTAAAGCCTTAACGCTATTTAAAAGTGTAACAGCCCGCAGACCCGTACCCCTTGAGTCAACACTATTCTACCTAAATCAACTCGATGTGTACAGAAATGCGAACCATTTGGGTTAAAGAAGAATAGGTAGAAGAAGAAAATAGAAAACAACAATAGAATCTAACCATCGCAGCGGAATAAAATATAACAGATAAATAATACTCTTTACTCAAACATCAAATATCTTTGTTTATATATATTACATCATCAGAGTACATCAATCACAGCTTAACATCAATATCATACAAATGGATACACAACAACTCAATAAAGCGGAATATATATATATAAACAGTACGGAAGTACGTATCGCCGTCCTGCTCGTCTCCTGAGCTCCAGCATCATATCCTGTATCCTATAATACTCGGTCTGACCCGAGCATTACAGTTACACAACACCCGAGTCAGTCTAGAATACCAGCGTGAGAAAATCACACCCAATTGATTATTAAAGTTTCAAAATCCTTTAAAAATAAAAGCATCTCGCAAGACCATGCCACTAATAAACATGTCGGGTTTTTACCTTACGATAGCTAAAACAATTTTTATAGAAATCCTCTGATATTATAATAGGGTCTATATACAAATACTTATAAAATAGCTGAAATTGTTAAATCTATTAAATTCCAGCTACTAGACACAGAGTGGGTAATACAAACAAAACTCGTACAAGGCTGTAGGGAAAATGGATTTCCAACTAATGATTAGGCACTGGGGTACCACCTGTCACAGTACGGGGCCTAGATCACCATACCGAGGAGTACGCCCGCTCCCCTGCAACACAAGGCCGGGACTACCCCTTACTGGATAATCCCGAGTGAGATCACCCCGCGGTTGGGATCAGCAACCGCCCACTAAGCCGAAATAAAAGGGACATCTAGACAGGAATGACCTCACCCTGCTTGGGTGCTACCCACCTAGCCTTGCTGCATAACCCCTTATTTTCAGTCATTCCCATTTGATGAGGCTTGAGGCTAAGCATTACCTTTTAGAACATATCCCTTAGAATGCCCATCGTCCACCTGACGATGTTTCGCAAGCATTCATCCATACAAGTCTGTCCCGGGTTCGAACGGAACCGAAGGCACTATTCCTACTACATCCATTTTGGAAATATCCTCCGGATTAGTAGCGACTAGCCCTTGCACTTCACTGCTCCATCTTCGAATCCAAAAATCATTTTTCACGAAACGGTCAAATCGGATCGAAGTGGTTTTCGAGAAATAAATCTCGATCCCGGTCTCTTCGAAACGATCAACGCATTTGTCCAATATTGATAGTCGGTTATTTAACTATCAATTTCTATTCACGAACATCCATCAAACAATAAATAAGTTTTTTCCAAATTATTTATTTATCCCAAAAATATCATCACAAGATATATTTTCACTTTTCAAATTCCTTTGAAAACCAGTTTCAAATCTATCCGCCTTCCTCAAAATAAATTCCAAGTATTTCTGTTTCCACTGGAATTACCAAGCACAAAACTTTAGATTTTAAAAATAATTTTAAAAACACTTTATTGTAAAATATATTTAACATTTAATATAGAAAAATTACTTTAGTACTTAATTTAAAATAATATTCTAGAAATAACTAAAATAAGGTTACCTTATAACTATACATTAGATTTATTTTTTAAACAAAATACCAAATCACTCTTTAAATAATTATCACGATAATAGATTAACAAATTACTTATTTTAGAATTTACTTTAAAGTATTTAAATTAAAACTACTATGATAATTGATTAAAATATATACTATATGAATATTTGAAAATAAGGTTACTTTAGAAATATAAACTAGATTTTCACCTTTAAAACAGAATTACTAAGTCATCTTTATAAATTAGTACTACAGTAATAGATTTGAATAAATATGTACTCTAGAATTTAAACATTTAGAAATAATGAATTTTCAAGAACATACTTTGAAAACGTACTTGGCTATCCAGAGAAATATACTTCTCTTCATAATCTCTAAAAATAAATCTCTATTTATTTTAAAACAAATTTTTTCCCATTCCTTCAATAAATTCCCAACTTGAATTTATTCTTCCAAATATCCAATTTCAAACACTTAATTAATTTCCCAATTGATTTTCGATTTACTTCATTTATTCAAAAATCCTTTAATTTCATATTTTATTCCTTAAGTATGATTTAAAATACTTTTAATTGAAATACCAATTTAGATTTCTTAGTTTACTTCTTTATTTCTTTTAAATAGATTTAAACTTTAAATTTTAGATAATTCTTAATTCCTTTAATTGATATCATTTGAGTTTACAATTCATTTATTTCAATTTTATTCAAAATTCCTTTCTTTCTTTTTTTCCATACTTGGAATTATTTATTAGTATTTTAATATCAGTGATTCCTTTTTAATTCATTTATAATTTATTTGCTATAATTATTTTACTTCAAACTCCATTCTTTATTTGTCTTTCCAAACTCCAAATTTATATATTTTTGGTAACTCGTTATATCCAAATAAACTCAATCAATCCATAACATGCAATATTCCAAATATCAATAATATTCATCACAAAATACCAAATATTCATAACAGCGGATATTAAACAATAAATGTTGAGGGGTCCAGTTGGATCCCTCCAACTTGTTTTTCCCTGCATTTACAGACGTTAGCACAATAATATGCCAATTCCAGAATATACCATACTATAGCACATCAATCAATTTCAACCATTCAAACGATTATTTAAATTTATCAATTTAAATTTAACTGAGTGAGATTAACTCACCTTTGATTTTCCGATCGCAATCCAATCCACCATGACTTGTTTTTCCCACAGTATTTAAACCTTGTATAACAATTTTTACGATTTATTAATATTTGAATCAATTATTATTTAACAAATTTAAATTATTAATAACTTAATTTAAATTAAGATTAGCTTAATATTTAAGAAACCGTTTACAGATAAATTTCCCTTTTTCTGTAATCCCCTATACGTATTATTATTATTATTATTATTTTCTGACTTATAAATATTCAAATTCAAGCATGTAAATATATATGTTATTCAAGTTTAAAAGTAATCAAAAAGAAATCGAACCTCAACGCGACTCACCACTTTCGGTCAAGCATGACCTCGCAGCAACCCAACTCCTCCATGTCGTGCGCTCGACCAACCACACAGTTCCACCACGTCGTCGACCTCGTTGCGTCCCAAACCTCAGATCCATTTGCACGCAAAAGGGTTTCTCCGCCGATACCCCACCATCGTCGCTACCCCACTGTCGCCGCTACCCCACTGTCGCGACCCCACTATCGCGATCCATTTGCCAAGCATCGCCGAATCCCTCGCCTCCAAACCCCAGAGCAAAATCGCGAGCGCTACCTCCTAGATAATTTCGATGCAAAATCGATTTGAACGAAAAGGGGGGTTCGGCCCCTTTTATCTCTATCGTATTTTTTTTTAAGAAACTGCTTCGGTCAAAAAAAAAGAACGAGAAAGAAGAGATGAGTAAGTTTTAGATCGGCCCTTATTGTCTATTTTTAAACGCGGCTGAAAACTTCCTCTTGAAGATTCTCTTTTTTTTTGGATGTTAATATTAAAGAGGGAAATGGTTTGGAGATGCTTTGCTATAGTGTTTGAGTAGAAAGCAAATAAATTCTAATGTTTAATTTATTTGACCAGTCAAGATATCTAATATTTTTTTAATTTTAAATCGTCTCAAATTTTCGATATAAATTTAAGCGCGTTTATATGTCGTACGCTCACACAACAACTCCGATCAATACGAAATTCGAAATCCGTTAATAATATAATATTACGGATCCAAGGGAACTGGTTTCATCGAATTCCGAAACTGTGCCTCGGAAGACTATTTTTAAATTCAATTTAAATGATATAAATTTCAAAACTGAACAAACCACTTTCAAATTAAATTTTAACACTTTTACTATCTTCACTATCATCAATATAAATTTTATAACCCTTCAAATTATTTTTAATCGGCTTAAAATTCCAGATTCAACATTTCATCCAATTTTAAATTATTTAAATTCAATAATTAAATTATCAAATGAATTGAGATATTCGTAATTCAAGTTAAAATTGCTCTATTGAATACTTAAAATCAATTAAATATTCCGATTTTAATTGCTTGAAATTCCGGGTCGTCACAAAAAGTAAGTTTATTTTATAAATAGACATTATTATAATAGCGAAATATTACTACATAGTAAATAGTTTAACGGATCCTTAGGAGATGTAAATCCCAACCATCTCTTGAGTTACTGCACTCATATTTATTTCTGTTGATTTAACTTACATAAGATCTTTTAGTTCAGACTCGAGTGCTTTGTCTTTTCAATTCGCTCGGGTCAGTCCGAGCATTTCAGGATTTGAAGATTGTATTGTGGAGGACGAAGACGAAGATTTACATTACTATTATTTATTATAGTACTCCACTACATTCAAAATGTTCCACTGCATTGTATTATTCTTTGGTATGTGTAACTCTAATATATATTGTATAAGTAAAATCCAATGTTTTCGTAAAACAGCTTTATGAACTGTATATTTGATTATTATATTTTATCCTTTCGATGTGAGATTTTATTTTGTTTTATTTCTTTCTTATTTTTCTTATTTACCCCATAACAATCCGCCCTTCCTATGGTTTAAATCGGCACGTGTGTCAATTTAAAGCGTGCGAAAAGGCGGGATGTTACATTTGGTATCACAGCTTTGGTTTAGCGATAAACCTTAACGTTGTGGGGTCTGACTCTTTATTAATAGGGTAGTAATACCCTATGGGAGTCGCTGAGTGTATATATATGAGATGACGTATTTTTTAGTGTTATAAAAAGTTTTTAATATTGTGTTAATTTGTTCCGTTTTGTATTTATAAATTCTGGTTGATGCATGGGATGCTATGACATCAATAGGGATTTCTAAACACTTAATACGACAGACCGACATAATATTTGTTTTTAATATAGGTGAATGAAATAATTTTGCCTATTATATTTTCTATATATAAAATAAATTTTATAAAGATTATATTTGATTGTAAAATATTGGTTGTTAGGTAATGAAATTTATAAATAATAGTCGAAATAAGATTTAAAATAAAATAAATCAAATTGGAAATTTTAGGACTTAAGTTCCTGGGGTTTTGAAACTTTCTTTTGAATGATTTTGAAATATAAATAATAATATAATTAAAAGAAGTATTTTCTAATATAAATATTTTAATATAAATTTGAAAGAAATGTTTTAAAAAAATTTTGGAAAAAGAAATAAGTTCTGTACTCCCCTCTCTGTCGCTGGAAAATAATTTCGGTGATGAGTGCACGCATCATCGACATTCATTTTCGAGTTTCGAAGTGGGAAGGCCACTGTAGTAGTTTTACTGCAGATCCATTTTTATAAACAAATATAAATGTTAAATTGCTTTAAATATAATGGGATATATGTATACAAATTGTAAGTATACATTCATCTATTATCTTTAAAATGACTTGAAATTAAACCCGGTATTTAATTCATAAGTTTTCGCTAGTTAATAGTTTCAGTTATTGTAGTGAAATTGAATGTAACTAATTTAAAATTTGAGCCTTTAATTAAAATAAGAAATTTAATGATAAGTTATGAATGAAATTAAAAGAAATCGGAAATGTGTAACCTATAATACGAAAGGATATAATTATTGAACATTAAATAAACTTTAAAGGAAATAAGATAAACTTGTATGATTTTCAATTACATTTTTAAAGATATATATATATATATAACTTACCAAAAGATATAAAAAGTTGAAATGTTAATAAGAAAATGTAATAGATATTATATAAGTAATAAATTTGAGGTAATGAAAGTAATTAATGAAATTATTTAAGAAATAAAAATTTGATGTTGTAATATTATAATCTTAAGTGTAATTGAAAAGACTACTAATTGAAATAGAAAGGTAAGTATTATAAATGAAAATTAGTAATAAATGAAATTTAGTAGTATAAATAAATGATAATAAACTTAAGAATGGGTGAAGCTATTTATAAATAAAATAAGTATAAATGATGAAATGCAAATAAATAAATAAATGAATGAAAATGAAAATTTGCAAGAAATAAATGTGAATTAAAAGAAATCATTATATGAATAAAAAGGAAATCAAACAACAAAGGTTATGAAATGGAATTAATAAAAATGAACTTGATTTATTGTGTGAAATTGTTGGTTGTTGGTTTATGGGGAAGGATACTTTACAATTGGTTGGATATATGAATAACATATTCAGTTATATCTAAGAATGTTGAGTAAATGGTATACTTAATAGTTTATTTGTCGTTCTATACAATTTAAAGGTGTCTAAACCTGAACAACTATTTGTTGTGTTTGATATGAATGAATGATTGATTTGTATTGATTTTTTGTATAATGGTCGTATGCCTTGTTGCAAATTGATTGTTGTTGTATTGATTGTGTTTGTGGTTGAAACAACCTTCAATATTTCATTTTATATAATTTTTAACCTTTTGGATTATATAAGTGAAATACAGGTTATGGAAGCAATTGCTACTGCTTTTGGTTTCATAATTAAGCGTAAATTGCCCGACAAATAGGTACGTTTTCGGATTACGGTTTTGAAGCATTATTATATTGTTTTCGCGTGTTGGGATATAATATTTTGGATATTATATGTCATATTTTGTTATATTTGATATTATATTTTCTTCGGAGCTTCTCCGTACAAAGAAGACTCTGCCGAAATTTTTCGTCAATTTTGGACTTGGAAATTTTTTGAAAATAATTTCCAGATTTTATTTATTTAAGTATAAAAGATTTAATGGTTATAAAATGGGTATATTTTATTTAAATCAATAGATTTTGTAAATTATTTATAAAGTTAATATTTGAATAAGACGTATTGTTTATTTAATTTTTCTTTTCCCTCCTTTTCCTTTTTGGGGACGAAAAGTTTTGAGTGGGGGAGAGTGTAACGACCCTTAAATTTTCGATGTTTAAAATTTGTTAATTTGATAATATTTTATGAGTTAATATTGAAAGCAAAAAAAAAGAAAAAAAGAAATTTTTTTATTGATATTTTAATAATGGAATAATAACTAAATTAAAATGAAACAATGTTAATACAAGTTAATTGTTAAAAATCTTAATGAAACTCTAATTCATTGTATTTAAACATGCTATGCTTAGTTATAAAATCTAATAAGTAACAAATGTAAACATTTAATTATTGTATAAAATAGATTGTCAATGGTAATTAAAATTTACAATATAAAACTTATATTGCAATTAATTGAAATAGTGTAAATTGGCATACTTGGTTATAAGTTTAATATAAGAAACAAACGAGAATATTGAATTAACTAATGAAATGTTAAAATCAGAGGTAGTTGAATTTCAATATTATGTAAGATATTTCAGTAATTGGTTGGAAATATAAACTTAAGTATAATTGAATGCTACTAGTTTAATATTATAAGAAGGAAAGTAATATAAACAAATGATTGTAACTTTAGTAAATGAATTAATGTGTAAAGGAATTGAAATTAAACATGAATAACATGAATAGAATGAATATTAATAAATGAAATTATGTAATCATTGATAAGTGATGGCATTAATGAATGAAATAAGATTTGTAAGTATTAAAGGCTTACTTATGTGAGTAAAGAGTAATGATAATGTTATTGTAGGTTACCTATTCATTTAGATGGATAATTGGAATTGGAGATAAATTGTAATAAATGAAAATAAATGTTACATTTGTGTGAATTGGAATACAATGGTTAGGAGTTGTTAGTATGGGTATATTAAAGTAATGAATGGGAAAAAACAAGGTAACTAAGTTTATATAGTAGTATTGAACTTAATAAAAATATTTGGATTAAAATGAATTAATTAATATGTGTTTTATTTCTTTAGTATGTTGCATAAAATTTGGAAATCAAATTTGCAATTTAAGGAAATTAGGTAGTACGCTAATTGGAAATAAATTTAATAAATACATTAATGAAATATATTATAATTCAATGTTATTTATACCCATAAATGTCTATTTATTGAACAGCTAGATTTTTAAATCATTAAGCGAATTTATTGAGGTTCCAATTTATAATTTATAACATTTAATGTGGAATCAATTACAATTAATTGACTTAAATTATGCAGTTAGGGTAGATTTGATTTGTCATTGAAGAGGGATAATGCTATAAGAAGTAATCTATGCTAAGCCTATTTATTTTATGGAAATTTGTTGATTTAGAGATTTGGAAGCAAGATTTAAAAAATTCAATAATTGAATTTATTGCAAATAAATGATATTCAACCTTTAATATTAAGTTAATTGAAACTAGATGGGATGTGAAGATATTATTATCATAGATTTTGAATTCAATGTGAATTTTATCCGTGATAATAATGAAATGAAAAATAGAATGAAAAGTGAATTTAATAGAACTATCAGGAATTTTATTTATAATTTTGAATTTAATGAAATTGAGAATTCATATTGGAATTTATAATTAATCTTCTATAAATTGACATTTAAATTTGTTTAAACCATTTTAAATGTTTGAGAATTATAAAATTTATAAAATCGGTCAATTTTAGAAATTAAATTTAAAATTTGGATTTTATTAATTAATTGTTAATTTACTTAATTAATTTAAAAATAGCCTTTTTGCCACTGGCTCGGATTTCTACGAAACAAGTTTTATTGGATCCGTAACGGTGAATTATTATAGGTTTTCAAGTTTCGTATCGATCGGACTTGTCGTTTGATCGTATGGGCTTGAAACGTCTTGAAATCGATTAATTGAAATCGATTGAAAATCAATTTGAAAATATTGATTTTAGAATAACTTCTCCATACGATGGAATTTGGACCTGAAACCTTTTCCATTGCGTTTAAAATATTTAAAAATGTCTATTTTGATTTATGGGTTGACCCAATTTCGTTTCGGAGTCAGAACGGGCTTTTTGGGCCAATTATCGTTTAGCACGTTTATATTTCAGATCCATCTGTCTATTCCAACTTTATCTATAAATACCCTGCTAAACCTTAACCTACGCCTATTCTCATTTGTCTGCGCATAAAATTTCATTAGCTCCTCCTCTTCCTCAATGGATGCAAACCATAGATCCAATTGCAAAATTCAAAAATCAAATGAAAATTCGAAGTCCTCGGAAAAATCTGGAAAAATTATATGTTGCAGCTCTCGACTAGCGTAATTCACTAGTGGTGTTCGTTTTTCGATTCAGTTTATCGTTTGATCAGTACAAATCAGAGAAGTCTCGGCCGTTCATTACGTCGAAATCAAATTCGACGGATCGACGAACCGTTTCTGGGTTTTGGAGAGGAAGCCGGAGGGATCGCATCCAGGTGGTTAGCTTGTCGATTCAATGGTTAGATCGTCGTTAAATCGTGATTTGGGTTACGATTTTATTACAGGCGGCTGCGCAAACTCGAGCACGGTTGTGGGGTTTCAGCGACGTCAGGCGAGGCGCAGGCCACGGTCGGCCGTGGGTGAGAGGGCGCGCGACGTGGTTTGTTGGTCGGCGTCGGGCATTTCTTGGTGGTGGCTGTAATGGTATCACGTGCGTTTCTATGCTGTAGGCGTTTCGTGCCTGGAAACAACATGAGGGAGATGGATGTTGTTGATGACGTGGCAAGAAAAGTGAGTGAATGTGTTCACTTTTTATTTATTTTTATAATTGTTTTCAATCGCATAAATCGTCATAACTTTTGCATACGAACTCCGTTTTACACGCGGTTTCTTTTGTTAGGATCGTATTGAAATTCTGGACTTGAAGACGCTTGTTTGGATAAATTCTGAGACTGTTAAAATTTTGGGTTTAAATTGGATTTGAATTCAATTTAAATTCAAAAGGTGAGTGTTTTAACCCACTCACAACTTCTAAGATTTCTTATGTTTGTTAAATTGATTTATGATGTGTTTAAAAATTTATTTATAGTTGTTTGACATATATTTCATCATTATCTCAGTAAAATTGCATTCATTTAACTTACTTGTTATTTAATTCATTATTGCATAAAAACTGCCGGTTAAATTGTTATTTATTTTTTTCATTTAAACTGCTAGTAAACAGTTATAATTTGTTTTTGAATATTACTGATAGTTGATACCTGTTATTATCACCTATTATATATTGATGTATTGTTTGAATTTGGATGATGATTGTGATAAATGGTTGATGGTTGATATTGGATGAATGGATGTTGTATTTTTTATTGTTATAAACTGCAAGTTATTATGCATTTTCATTTCATTCGGGATTGCGGTTTGAAATGATATATAACCGTAATTTTTATTTTAAATTACGGATTGAAATGACAAATATCCGTATCACTTGACCATAGGATAGAAATTTTTATACAGACACCGCGGTATATATATAAAATTATTTTTGAAATGGTTTTTTATGGTTTTGGAAAGGAATATACGGTTTAATAGATATTAAATTTTAATGTTATATAAATATTATTTTATATATATAGTTAAACTCTCGAATTTAAGCTATGTATAGAACTGATTAATAAAAATGTGTTAATAATAAAATTTGATTTCTTTCATACGAAATGGTAAGTATCCATTTAAATTCTATTGTAGATAGAGTTTATAATGATTCAAATAAAATGGAAGTTGGAAGAAAAATATGTAATTGGTTTGAATTGAATTATTTAAGAATTGTACTTGAATATATTGGATTTGGAATGTAAATAAATTGAGATTTAAAGGGTATGATTTTATAACTTGAATTTTGTTTAGAGGATTTAAATGAATATTAAATTGGTTTAAATGAATATTATCAAGTAAATTAAATTGATAGAATATCCAGTTATTTGAAGTCTAAAAGTTTTACTAAAACGATATTTGATTTATTTAGTAACGTTTAAAATCTAAATAATAGTTGATGAAATTTGATGTACATGAAATTATCAAAGAAAGTTTTGAAATGGTGGGAAAATTAAAGCTTTGAAATATATGGAAATTGAAATGGTTATGTGGGAAATTTAAACCTATATTTAGAATTTATTTGTGAAATTTAAAAATCTATTTTATTATAGAAAGTGGTTTAATATTTAAACTAAGTATTAGAATTTTGTTTCAAAGCCGTGGGGTTTAAAATACATATATTTGGAAGTATTATGATTTTGGAAAAATGTATATTTTTGTAATAAAATGACATCATATTGACTTGGGTTTAAACGGAAATGATATCGTATTTATATGGTTTTGGAAATGAATATTTTATTCTGGTTTTAAAGTATAAACTATTTTAAAAGACCGCAGTGTTATAATAACATTTGATTGTTAAAGAGACCGGGATCAGAAGTTGTCATACTCTCTGCCAACTTCGAAAACCACTTTAACAACCGTGTACGCGGTGGAGATTCCAAAATGAAGTAGGATGGTGGCGGCGTTTCCTTTGAGGTAAATACGTGGACCTAACTCCCGTGAGTTGGCATAAGGTGGCCAAAACAGGAGCGATTCTCGGGCCAATTGAGGTAGCACCTTTGATCGGACACTTCCCTTCAATTTTATACTTTGACTTTTGGATTGATTCGGTGGCCACTTTTGATTTTCTTTTTTGGGGTGTGGCTCGAGGTGGGCGGTAGCTGCGGCTACGCTTACCACCAGCCCGGATGCGTAATTGGTATATCTACCCTGGCATTGCCTAGTTATGCCGTGTCACCTACCCTATCGCGCCTTGTACGAGTTTGGTTTTCTCCCGTAGCCTGTGGAGTATTTAGGGTAGTCTCCGGATCTGGAGATGTGCTGATACTGGATGGACTACTGGGACTATTACGTGTTAAGGTGGAAAATGTAAAGCCTTAACGCTATTTAAAAGTAAGTTTATTTTATAAATAGACATTATTATAATAGCAAAATATTACTACATAGTAAATAGTTTAACGGATCCTTAGGAGATGTAAATCTCGAGCATCTCTTGAGTTACTGCACTCATATTTATTTCTGTTGATTTAACTTACATAAGATCTTTTAGTTCTGACTCGAGTGTTTTGTCTTTTCAATTCGCTCGGGTCAGTCCGAGCGTTTCAAGATTTGAAGATTGTATTTTGGAGGACGAAGGCGAAGATTTGCGTTACTATTATTTATTATAGTACTCCACTGCATTCAAAATATTCCGCTGCATGGTATTATTCTTTGGTATGTGTAACTCTGATATATATTGTATAAGTAAAATCCAATGTTTTCGTAAAACAGCTTTATGAACTGTATATTTGATTATTATATTTTATCCTTTCGCTGTGAGATTCTGTTTTGTTTTATTTCTTTCTTATTTTTCTTATTTACCCCATAACAATCCGCCCTTTTGTATGGTTTGAATCGGCACGTGTGTTGATTTAAAGCGTGCGAAAAGGCGGGATGTTACACAACATGTATGAGAATTTTTATGGAAGCTAGTGGATTAGAAATTTGGCAGCCATTGAAAATTATGAACCACTTGACACTGCGATGAATACATGGAATGATGCACAAAAACCGCAGCTTCTAATAATGCCAAAGCTATGAATGTTCAATTTTGTTCGTTAGATAAGAATGAATTTTCACATGTCATGCTATGTAACATTGCATATGATATTTGGCGTACCTTATAAGTTACACACAAAGGCACAAACAAAGTTAAACAAACTAAGATTTCAATTTTACAAAATCAATTTTCATCATTTAAAATGTAACAAAATGAATCTATAGTGGACATGTACTCTAGATTCCAAACCATTCAACACGATTTAATGGCACGTAGAGTCAAATTCATAAATTTTGACTTAATATCTAGAATACTCAATTCTTTAACTCTAGAGTGAGAAAGAAAAGTATTAGTTATCGAAGAAACTAATGATCTTTCAACACTCTTAGTTGAAGAATTGATAGGAAATTTAATGTCATATGAAGCTAATTTGCAGGCACGAAAAGAACAAAATTCGAAGAAGAAAAACATAGCATTCCGAGCAATAAAAGAAGACTCTAACTTATATGAAGAAGAAATCGTATTTATTGCCAAAAATTACAACAAATTCAAGAAATTTAGGAAGATGACCAGATTTCAGAAAGGAAAATATAGCTCTACAAATCAAACATCAATCAAATGCTACGAATGTGACCAATTTGGACATTTGAAGAAAGATTGTCTCAAACTCAACAATGATAAAAAGAAGAACAAATTTGAAAAATTCAAAAATAAGAAAGCTTTCAAAGTAACATGGGATGACTCGGATTCTTCAACATCATCAGACAGTGATAGTGATAGTGACGGAGAACAAGCTAATGTATGCTTTATGGCACAAACTGATGAGGTATGTCCCGAATTTAGCTATGATGAGTTATTAGAACTTAGCATGGAATTAGATGATGAGTTTAGACAAATTAAAAATTTAAATAACGAACATATAGCCAAAACAAATAAATTAGAACTTGAAGTAGAAATGTTAATGGATGAAAAAACCATTTTAAAGGAGGAACTAGAATTATCTCAAGAAAAGGTTAAAAATATTTTGGTTAAAGATGGGACTATGGCTATTGATTTTGGAAAAACTAGACTAGAAAACGATTAAATTGTTAAAAGAAAATATCAACTTGAAGAGTAATATAGAAACACTGAAAATTGAAAATTTAGAATTAAAAGAAAAATTAGATAAAATTACAAATAATATTTCAAAATTTAATAAAGGAAAAAAAGATTTGGAAAATCTTATCAAAACTTCAAAACCATCGGGTAATAAAAATGGAACAGGATTTAAAAATATTCCTAAACAAAAAGGGAATAATATTAAGAAATATAGTTGTATTTATCGAAAGACTAAAAGATCACCTAAGTCTAATACAAATACCAAAAGTATAAAAATTTAGATTCCTAAGACAAATAATAATTAGATTAGACAAAAATATATTAATAATTTTCTAAAAAAAATGTAGTCTATAATAAAAATTATGTTCATAAAGGTACCAAACCTTCTTGGGTATGGCTACCTACCCTTCCTAACATCTAGGACCCTAACAAAGTATATGAGTACCAATTAAATCATCTTTTATTTTACAAGTACCTAAAATAAAAAATAAAGAGAAATGGATAATTGATAGTGGATGCTCCAAGCATATGATCGAAAATTCAAAAATGTTATCAAATATAACATACATCGATGGTGGAACAGTAACTTTTAGAGATAACTCAAAAGGATACATCGTGGGCATTGGAGAAGTCATCAACTCTGGTATTTCTAACTCTCCTATTATTACAAATGTTTTGTTAGTAGAGAATTTAAAACACAACCTACTTAATATTAGTCAGTTATGCGATAAAGGTTTTCAAATCAATTTCGAAAAAGATAGATGTAATATTTTCGAGAATAACAAACAACTCATTTTTGAGCGTTTTAGAAACAAAAATTTTTTATGTCTTAAACATGAATATAAATCGAAACTCAAATTTATGTTTAACCGCTAAACATGACGATTCATGGTTGTGGCATAAACGATTTTGTCATATTAATTTTAAATATTTTAATAAATTAGCAAAATATGAGCTAGTTAGAGGTTTACCTAAAATAAATTACAAATAGAAAATTTCTGTGACGATTGTCAAATTGGAAAACTAAAGAAAAGCTCTTTTAAATCTAAAAATAATATTTCTACAAAACAACCATTGGAATTATTACATTTAGATTTATTTGATACAACCCAAGTACGATCTATAAATTACAACAAATATGTTTTCATAATAGTTGATGATTTTTCAAGATATACATGGAATTTATTTTTAAAACATAAAAGTCACACCTTTGGTATGTTTAAAATCTTTGCTACAAATGAACTTGAAAATTAAGATTATTCGAAGTGATCACGGTGGAGAATTCGAAAATGATCTTTTTACTAATTTTTGTAATAAAAAAGGTATAACTCATAATTTTTCTTTTCCCCGCACACCTCCACAAAATGATGTAGTAGAAAGAAAAAATCGAACGTTACAAGAATGTGCACGAACACTGTTAAATAGTAGTGGTCTACCAAAAAATTTTGGGCTGAAGCTATTGCTACGGCTTGTTATGTTTTGAATCGAGTAACCATACGACCTATGACTAAACATACTTGTTTTGAAATATTTTTTGGAAGAAAACCTAAAATATCATACTTTAAAAATTTCAGATCAAAATGTTTTATAATAAATACAAAAGATAATTTAGAAAAATTCGACCCGAAGGCTGATGAAGGAACCTTTGTTGGATATTCATATCATAGCAAGGCATATAGAATTTTTAATAAACCAACTAACACGACTGAAAAAAGTTACATGTTTAATTTGATGAATTTTTTTTTAACCATCATACTAATGACGATGAAGAAATAATTCCAATAACAAATACAATAAATTCTTATAATAATGAGACAAATGCACAAAATAATACTTTAGTATCATCTCCTAGAATTCTAAAAGATCGTCCAAAAGATAACATCATTGGAGATCTTAACTCTAGAGTAACTAGAAATCAACTTAACCAAATAAGTCATATAGCATTTGTGTCAAATTTTAAACCGAAAAATTATAAAGAAGCTTCAAACGATAATTATTGGATAATAGCTATGCAAGAAGAATTAAATCAATTTGAATGTAATAATGTTTGGGAATTAATACCAAGACCATAAAATCAATCGGTTACTGGAACAAAATGAGTATTTAAAAACAAAGAAGATGAAAACGGAAATATAGTTAGAAACAAAGCATGTCTAGTTGCTCAAGGTTATAATTAAGAAGAAGGTATCGACTATGACAGAACTTTTGCTCCAGTAGCAAGACTCGAGGCCATACGTACATTACTTGCTTTTGTAAATAATCACAATTTTCAATTATTTCAAATGGATGTCAAAAGTACGTTTTTAAATGGTTTTATTAAAGAAAACGTATATGTTGAACAACCTCCATTGTTTGTTCACGAAAAATATCCTGATCATGTTTTTAAATTACAAAAAGTTTTATATGGTTTAAAACAAGTCCACCATGCCTGGTACGAACGTTTTAAAAATCATTTAATTACATCTGGTTTCTAAATAGGTAAAATCAATACGACTTTATTTATTAAACGAGAAACTAACGACATTTTAGTTGTAAAAATTTACGTAGACGATATTACTTTTAGTTCAACTAATGAAAATCTTTGTAATCAATTTTCAAATATTATGAAAAATGAATTTGAAATGTCTCACATGGGAGAATTAAATTTCTTTTTAGGTTTACAAATAAAAAAACTTGAAAACCGTATCTTTATTCATCAAGAAAAATATTGTATGATCTATTACATTGTTTTGAAATGGATAAAACTTCTTGTAAACCAACACCGATGAGTACTAGTGTTCACTTGGAAAAAGATGACAATGGAAAAGATTTTGATGAAAAATTATATCGTAGTATGATTGGCTCCTTACTTTATTTGACGGCTAGTCGACCCGACATTATGTCTTTATGCCCAATTTCAAGCAAAACCAAAAGAATCTCACCAAAGAGTTGTTAAACGTATGTTACGATATCTATCTAGTACTAGAGATTATGGTTTGTTTTATCCTAAAGGATCATCGTTTGAGCTAGTTTCATATAGTGATGCAGATTTTGGTGGATGTAAAACAGATCGTAAGAGTACTAGCGGAACATGTCACTTTATCGGACAATCATTAGTTTCATAGTTTAGCAAAAAGAAAAATCGTGTCTCCTTATCTACTTGCAAAGCCGAATGTATTTCAGCAGCTCTAGCATGTGCTCAAATGATATAAATGCAAAAAACACTTACGGATTTCGCCAAAGTTATCATTAAATCACTAATATATTGCGATAACACGAGTGCAATAAATCTATCAAAAAAACCCTGTAAATCACTTGCGTACTAAACATATAGATATACGACGCCATTTTTTACGTGACAATGTAGAAAAATGACTTATTACATTAGAATATGTAAATACCGAGAATCAAATAGCGGATATTTTCACAAAACCACTAAATGAACATATATTTGTTAAATTGCGATGCAACTTTGGAATATGCTCTCTTAATGATCTTCTAAACTAATACTACATTTTCATTTATTCTATTTTAGCTAACAAATTTTTATCCTCAAATTAAAATTGTGAACTCCTTCACCTTTAATTTTTTTTAGGTGGTTGTTTTCTGAAATTACCTATAAATAATATTTAAAATCATGTATAAATAACTTGGTACAAAACAAAAAAAGAAAATAAAGAATATTTAGATTTCATATTTTTACAACAGAAAATATAAGCATGTCTTCCGATAACTCTCATCTCTCCTTCTTGGCACCAACAACGAATAGCTCAGTGGATATATCGCACCGCCTTCCTACTCCTACACCAAATCAGGAACCGACATATTGGTGGTCCTCCTACCATATGGGATTCACTTCCGATAAAAAGAAGTCTAAAAGATCTCTATTTGTCTCTCCTAACACCAAAGAGAAAATCGATGAGATAAATCACTGTCAAAAGCAACAAATTGATTTACAACGAGAATTATACTTTGAACAAAAGGTGACTGCGCGGCGACTAAGTTTTCTGAAGCAAGTAGCAATAAAATTTTGTAATTAATAAAAGAAGGATGTGAACGAACCACTTACGATTCCCTGCAATCCTTTGGATCCCTCTACCTCGTATCGTATACCTTTGGATGCATCACCTAGACGATTCTCTAGATCCTCGAGAACCCACGAACGTGGAAATATATGGTCTCCACTCAAGCCATGGAGGGATGACAAGTCTGATGATCGCAATGCTCCATCGTCATCTCAATAAATTCAATTATTTTCATTATATTTTTATCTACGTATATTTGTATTTTGTTTCACAAATAATAATACTATGTTTTAAAATCAAACTCTCAAAAATAAGCAACACCCTTCAAAATTACGCTATTTCAAGACAAATTGGTATTTTCAGACGTCTGACCTTTGTCTTCAGACGTTTGGCACTCCGGTTTCACAAAATTCTAAACCACTGTGCATATATCAAACGTCTGATATAATCGTGTAGACGTCTGAAAATCATCTCTACTTCATAAAAAATAGAAACCAGTCGATTTCAGATATCTGAACTAGTGACCAGACATTTGAGAAAACTTTCTGTCCAACATAAAAACCACTTCGACCTATTTCAGACGTCTGATTCTCTAATCAGATGTCTGATAATTCTCTCTGCCTATGAAAATTTAAAAATCGAGCAATTCCAGACGTCTACCACCAATAACCAGATGTCTGATTATATTTACTGTATTATATCTTTTGCTTCTCGCTTAGCCACGGTTGAAACGTCACTTTCAATGGTATTATCCGTTCTAAAGGAGGTTGTTCAAAGTATTCGTGGTCATACACCACCTCTAGAAGATTGGCCAACTCCAGTGTCTTCTCCTCCTCCTTCGAAACATTCCAAACTTTTTGACGACGAGAACGAACTTCTCGAACAAACTCCGACATCTCCTAAGAAACAAGCGAGCTCTTCCAAAACTAAAGATAAAGGAGACGATCAAGATAAAGCTTCATCCCCAAAAGATTCTTAGAATTCTTAGGAGTCCATCTTTTGTATAAAGCTGATAAAAAACTATGAATGTAATCGATTGACGTGATCAATGAAATTTCCTTTTTGGTTTGTTATTTCTGTGTAGTCTTACAATGTTTGGAAATTACTTAATGAAATGGACATAATGTCTACATTTAAAAAAGTTATAAATACTTTTTGATAATGCCAAAGGGGGAGAAATAATAAATATCATTAATGATGGAAAGCACAAATTCAGGGGGAGATTTATAAAAATAAATATAAGTACATTGTATAATTTTCATCATCAAAAAGGGGGAGATTGTTAGGAAATCAACTCTACAGTTCCGATGACAACAACTATACAAAGGAAATCAAATATGCATATATATTTCTATGTACAATTACTTGCTAGAATAACATCACTAGAAAGACAAGAACAAGGCTCAAAGAACACCACAAAAGACTACAAGTCGATAGGTACAAAGAAGCATAGAAGCACAAAACAGACACGCACAAGTTTCAAACGTCTGGGTGCACAAGCCAGATGTCTGGAAAAGTCCTCTGGAGCAACAAATGGGCTAAACCATACGTCTGGTAGTAGCACTCACACGTCTGAAAATCTACTATATACAAAAAAATACAGTATCAGATGTCAAATACAAATATCGGATGTCTGATTTTGAACTTGGATTTTAAATTTAAACTTCAACTGCCACATTCGAATAGATATCTTCGCTTCTCTTCGCTGCAACTCTTCATCATCAACAGAAGCAACTGTAGAGCACTAGTAAATGGACGCAACTAATCAAGGAACCTCTCCACAACTATATATATCATCAAGAATCAAGAGAACCGACCACCTTACTTACTTACGCTCTCTAATTACATTCTCTATCATATACTCTTGATCTCTAGCAATCTATACTTGTATTTTACTCTTTCAAATATTCAGTTCTTCATAGATAGCACTCTCTAGATATATATTGGAAGCGTTTGTGCTAAGTAGTCAATATCCGTGTTATAGAACACACATTTGACAAGAACAATTTATTGTAACCAAGCCTATTCCTCCAGGCGAAGCGAGGGTGTTTGATAGTCGAATTGCGAAGGGGAGCTTTGAGACCGGACGTAGGACGGGAGGTCTGAACCAGTATAAAATCTTGGAGTGCTTATTCTATATTTACTTAGATTAATATTTTTTTGAGTTGCATTATATATTTTGTCACATATACTTGCATATACACTACACGATCCACCCTGTAGACTTTCACAATTTTTTTGAAATGACAATGGAAGAGTAACCTTAATGAGGAAGTAGAAGGGAAACAGAATGAAGATCCCTTTTTTGAGGCCCCACATGTTGTATTAATAGGCAAGTCCCAAGTTACTGGGCTTCCTGAGTGGTGCGGGCCCATCAGGACCATAGCCAAGCCAACATCCTTCATCAAGAACGATCCACACTGCCATGCCGACCGACCTATGCCGATCCACCTCATGCTCTAGTATGTCGATCCACTTCAACATGCTGACTACTTCATCGATGACCGAGCCACACCGTCCAGTCCGAACCACCAATGCCGATCCACGAAAACGACCAAGGCGATTCGAAGCATAGTCACCATTGACTCGAAGCAGGGCATCCCTGGTCTCGAAGTAGTATGTAACCGATCTAGGTAAGATGCTGACCCAAAATCCCTGAGGTCGACCCGAAGTTTTGAGCCATAGGACTCGAAGTGACTGAACCATATGCTCATGTCGACCCACCTTGTATCATACCGAGCCATGTTTTATAGTGCCGACCTGAAGTTACAAGCGCCTCGACTCGAAACCACCGATCCACGTTTTTGCCGACTCATACTTTAACTACACTGAGCCATCTTTCACAAAGCCGACCCGAAGCAGGTAGCCTTAAGACACGAAGCCGACTCAACCAACCCACCTTGACGAACCATAATGTCGAGCGACAACCAAGCCCGATCCATGATTTAACTAGGCCGAACCACCATCCATGATGAGCCACCTATGTCAAACCATTTCCTACACCGAACCACCTCAATGTCAATCCATTCCACTCGATCACGAGCCTCCTTGCCGATCCAAATTATACCGATCCACCTTGATCGAACCATGTCCATCACACCGACCCACACCACCCAGACTGAACCAAAGCATGCCGAACCACTAGCCTATGCCGATCCTTGCTTCACGCCGAGCCACATTTGGCCGAGCCGTACTAACATAGCCAAACCACCTTCCAAATATGCTGCATTACATATCCATCCAGTCGACTCAAATCTACCGCATTCCATCCTCGTTAACTGAGAAATTGACTTAGTTAAATCCGCCTGCTTACGGCCTTTCCAAAAGGCGGGTTAACAAGTACAAATTTCAAAACCATGTATTTCATCCAATTTATTAACCCAAAATTCTTTATAAACATTTTGCTTCAAAAAACCCATTTTTAAATTCTTTTCCAATTTAAAACATATATTACTGTTATTGTAAATACTAAAATTTAGGTCAAAACCTGCCATATCACCCAATCAATTTCAAATCACACAACAATCTATCACAGATTAGCCAAACAAATCATATACAAATAAATATGAAATTTAATTCAGCATTTTTGATGAATCCAGTTAGATCCCTCCAACGAGTATCCCTGCATCCACAGATGTTAGCACAACATAAAAATACCAATTCCACTTTGAGGTAGAATATCAAGGTATGTAGGGTCATCCGCTATTATGCAGGGCGGATAGGGTCTCATCCGCTATATATATGTGGGAATATCAATCACTCCAATTATATATATACTGCTATATATAATATCACATCTAACTGATCAAAATGCATCAATTTATCCAATCAATCATTTATTAATTAATTTTAACTATTTAAAATTAAACCAGCAGTCCAAAATTGAGTGAGATTAACTCACCTTGATTTTTGATTCATCAAATGCTCCAATTTTAAATTAAATCGAACACGTTCGATTCTACCTAAAATTTTCGCTAGCTCCGATCGACTCCAGATCTGCTCCAACACGTAGTGTTCGTCGTTGTGAATCCAACATCAGCAGTTTCGTCCCATTCTGATAAAGTATGACAGAGTTATGCTATTTTAAAGATTTCATAAATTTATATATAATAATTTTTTTTTTATTTAAAACCTTAGATCAGCCATTAATTTTGAATCAAAAAATGGTGGCCGCCCGAGCTTCCCTCCTCATTGTGCTTCGCAGTATCGAAGAAACCCAACGCACGAAACCCATAAACAATCGCCGCCACCTCCTCTCCGCTATAGCTCGATCAGGCACCACCACATCGTCGCCTACTACATCCCCTACCATCAGCCAGAATCCCAATAAACTCGACCCCACCTATCACGTGAAATCTCGGTTCGAACAGTCAAAAAAAATGAGCAGCCCTCGTCTTGATCATCACACCATACGTCAAATCCTCCGTTGGATTTGTAGAGCACATCGAGCTCTACAACGTCGTTGTTGGAAGATTTTGATAATATTGAGTGGATGGGAAGAAAATCGAGGAAGAAGAAGAGAGCGTATCGGCCATTAAAAAGATAGAGGTGGCTGCATGAATGACCTAGGGTTTACTGTATGGACACACACACACACACACAGAGGAATTTATACTTTATCATATTATTATTTCTAAATTTTAACGTGCTTTTTCAAATGAACTCCGAACGAAGCATGCCGCTAGGCTTTTATAATGTTTTACCCCTATTTCGAATACAATGGAACATGTTTCGAGGCCTAATTCGATCGTATGTGGAAGATAGCTTTTTGAATCAAATTAAAATATTAAATTTTTGAATTTTATTTCAATGCGATTCTATATCGTACGACCAAACAGTAGCTCCAAACACTACGAAATTCGAAATTCACTAATAATAAACTACTATGGATCCAATGGAACTAGTTTCGTCGAGTTTCGAGACCGCGCCCGGAAAGGCTATTTTAACTCGTCGACTTTATCGAGCGATTTTCAAAATCGATGGAATTATTTAAAATTCCAATTTTACTAACTCCATTACAATTCAAGCAGAATTTATATCCATATAAGAAATCATTTCGATTTATTTTAAATCAAAATTCAATTATTTACACTATTATCATACACTAATTCACTATTAAATTAATATATGAATTTCCAATTTTAAATTATCGACTTTTTAATCTCATTCAAAAGTCCAATATTATAATCCTAATCCAAATAGAATTTTGATTGACTGAAAAATCATTTTTATTCCCATTTAACTTCTAAATCCAAAAAATTACCCAATTTCAAATATTAAATTTTCTATCTAGTGAATCTATTAATCGCTATTTTTGAAATTATAAACCATTTCCTTGATTCTTCCATATTCAAAATCAATTAATAATTTAAATTCGACATTTAAGATAAATTAAATGTTTAAACTAACGACCAAAATTCCGGGTCGTTACATTCCTTCCCCTTATAAAAATTTCATCCTCGAAATTGATATGGTAGGAAAAACGCTTCCAATCCATTAACATACCCAAAACCCACTTTGTTACAATCCTACATTCACTTTTTTAAACCCTTTTAGTTTTATCCAAACAATTGCTTTCATTTCTAATTCAAAACCCTTGATCTCTAACATAATTCAAAAATCAACTTTCTAGCTAACAAAAAAGTTTCAAAAAATTTCTAACACTCTGAATTTTCAATTTTTTTTTGACAACGTCTCTTTTGTACGGAGAGCCTTTTATAATATCACAAATATGATAAAAATCTATACATCGACCCACACGGTTGGAAAAAAATATAACAATATATTATCATTTTATTTTATTTTATTGCATAGACCCTCAAATTAGTGTATTTAAGTGAGAGGCTTATTTTATATACATCTACGCAACCCAAAATCAATCCAATAGCCTCATGTACCTGTATTTACTCAAAATAAACATATAAGTTTTCACAAACATGAAATTTTATAACATTTCATTTATTTACTAGCCTAACACATAAATTTAATAACTCGAACTGTAACGTCCCGCCTTTTTGTATGCTTTAAATCGACGATAAACCACACACGTCAGACTTAAACTATACAGAAGGGCGGGTTCTTATGGGGCAAATAAGAAAAAGCAGAGAGGAAAAACAAAATAGAATCTTGCAGCGGAACGATAAAATATAATGATCAAATATACAGTTCATGAAGCTATTTTACAAAATATTTGATTTTACTTATACAATACATATCAGAGTTACACATACCAGAGAACAATAAATAATGCAGCGGAACAGTAAGAATGTAGTGGAATACTATAATATATAATAATAAATCTTCGTCTTCGTCCTCCAGAACACGGTCTTCCAAATCCAAAAATGCTCGGGCTGACCCGAGCGAATTGAAAAGACAAAACACTCGAGTCAGAACTAAAAGATCTTATTTAAGTTAAATCATTAAATAATATGAGTGGAACGGCGTCAAAGATGTGTACGGGATTTGACATCTCCTATCCAGTGTCTAATGTGAGTGCAGTAACTAAAGAGATGCTCGAGATTCACATCTCCTAAGGATCCATTAAAATATTTACTATGTAGTAATATTTCACTATTATAATAATGTCTATTAATAAAATAAACTTACTTTTAAATAGCATTAAGGCTTTACATTTTCCACCTTAACACGTAATAGTCCCAGTAGTCCATCTAGTATCAGTGCATCTCCAGATCGAGAGACTACCCTAAATACTCCACGGGCTGCGGGAGAAAAACAAACTCGTACAAGGCGCGCTAGGGTAGGTGACACGACACAACTAGGCAATGCCAGGGTATATATACCAATTATGCTTCCGAGCCGGTGATAACGCGTAGCGCGCAGCTACCGCCCACCTCAAGCCACACCCCCAAATCAAAAAAACAAAAGTGGCCACCGAATCAATCCAAAAGTCAAAGTATAATATCGAAGGGATGTGTCCGATCAAAGGAGCTACCTCATTAGCCCGTCAATCGCTCTTGTTTTAGCCACCTTATGCTAACTCATGGGAGTCGGGTCCACGTATATACTTTAATAGAACGTCACCACCATCCTACTTCATTCTGAAATCACCACCGCGTACACGGTTGTTAAAGTGGTTTTTGGAGTTGGCAGAGAGTATGACAACTTCCGATCCCGGACTCTTTAACAACCAAACTTTATTATAACACCACGGTCTTTTCAAAATAGTTTATACTTTTAAAACTAGAATATAATATCCATTTCAAAACCAAATAAATATGATATCATTTCTATTTTAAAACCAAATCAATATGATATCCTTTTTATTTCAAATCAATATAATATCATTTTATTTCAAATATATCCCTTTTCCAAAATCATAGCATTTCCAAATTATATACTGCAAAACCAAACATTTGAAATTTTAACCCCTTTAAAACATAATGCTTTGAAATTCATAACTTCGAAACCTTTCAGTTTCTATAAACATTTCAATTTCGATATATTTCAAGGTTTTAAATATTCCAAAATTTCAAAACTAAATTTGATAATTTCAATTCAATAATTAAATTTTCTATTATTTAGTTTGAAATATTTTACATAATGAACCCCTTATCATTTAAATAAGACTCAAATTACAAACAACTAGATATTGCCATTAATTCATTATACTTGAAATAATCATTTAATTCACCTAAAAATAAAAATCCAGTTATAAATATCATACCTTTTTAAAATTTCAAGTTATTAAATTTTACATCAACTTATGGAGTTTAATTCTTAAATAGGCTCAATTTCAAATAAATTTCCAATTTACCTTCCAACTCTTAATTTATTTAAATCATTATAACCCCTATATTAAAATATGATTTAAATACTTTACCATAGTTAATTTTAATAAATCAAACTCTATTATTCAACTTATTATTATTAAACAAATTTATACATAGCTCAAATACCTGAATTTAACTATATATAAAATATTTTTATATAATATCAAAAATAATCAATATTTATTAAACCGTATAATTCTATCCAAAACCATAGAAATCATTTTTAAAATATTTATATATATAGACCGACGGTGTCTGTATAAAATTTCCTATCCTGTGGTCAAGTGATACAGATATTTATCATTTCAATCCGTGATTTAAAATAAAATTACGGTTATATATGATTTCAAACCACAATCGCGAATGAATTAAAAATTTGATAAAAACTTACAGTTTATAACAATATAAATAAACATCCATTCATACAATATCAATCATCAAACATTTATCACAATCATCGTCAAATTCAAACAATAACATTAATATAGAACAGATAATAAATAACAGGTTATCAATGGTAGTTTATATACAATAATAATTAATTTAATTGGTAGTTTATTTGCAATAATAAATTGAATAACAATTTAATTCAATAAATTAAATTTAACTGGAATGATGGTAAAAATATACCAAACAGCAATAAATAAATTTATAATCACATTAAAAAATAATTTAACAAACATAAGAAATTTTAGAAGTTATGAGTGGGTTAAAACACCCACCTTTTGAATTTAAATTGAATTTAAATCCAATTTAAACCCAAAAATTGAACAGTCTCCAAATTCGTCTAAACTAGCGTCATAATGTTCGGAATTCCAATACGAACCTAACGTAGAAAACCGTGCGTGAAACGGATGTCATACGCAAAAGTTATTAAAGTCAGAACATTTGAACGAATTTAAATATATAAATAAAATAATAAAACAACAAGTCAACGTCCATTACCACGTCAGCTCCTTCAATCTTTTGCGCACACGAATAGTAGCAAACCGAAATCTTAATTCGTTCGAACATGCCACCACATAATGTCGCAACCTCGTCGGCGTTCAACTCGATCAGAACCTGCCATTGTAATCGCTTAGGTCGGCCGACCCTACCAGTACCCATGACGAAATCTCCGGTCACCCCAAACGATAGCACCGCCGCCACGATTTTCGGCCTATCACGGTGAAATCGAGCAACTACAAGCCGAAACAAACCGGTAGATCAACATGCCTCGACCTCCACTACAACCCCAAGCCGCCTGATCGAACCCAGGACGAAGATCCATTGTCAAATCCAACACCAACATACAAACGGCCGAAACAAAAACCCCAATTTCTGGTCAAACCACAAACCAAATTGAAAAACGGATTGTAGATTTAGGTTCTTCTCGTCGAGAGCTTCGATATATAATTTTTCTGATTTTTTCTAAGGAGTTTGAAATTTCAGTTGGATTTTTGAATTGCAACTGGATTTGAATTGTCTGCCATTAAAATGAGGAGGTGAAGAGGAATTGTACGCATAGACAAATGGCAATGAGGAACAATTAGGGTTTATAACAGGATATTTGTAGACAAAGCTAAATTAGAATAGATGGGCTAGGTTGATATACGCATTGAATGGTAAAATGGCCCAAAAAGCCCCTTCTGACTCCGGAACCAAATTGGGTCAACCCATATATCAAAATAGATGTTTTTAAATATTTTAAACGCGATGGAACAGGTTTCAAGTCCAAATTCCATCGTATGAAGAAGTTATGCTAAAATCCAGTTATTTCAAATTGATATCAATTGATTTCAGTTGAATCGATTTTTAGGCGTTTCGAGTCCGTACGATCAAAAAACAAGTCTGATTACTACGAAACTTGAAATCCTACAATAATTCACCATTACATATCCGATGAAACTAGTTTCGTCGAAATCCAAGTCAGTGGCCAAAATGACTATTTTTACATTAAATAAATAAATTTATAATTGATAAACTAAATCAAATTTCCAATTTCAATTCTAAAATTGACAATTCTTGTCATTTTTATATTTCCTAATCATTTATACAAATTTTAAACAAATTTAGATGTCACTTAAATGTTGATTCAATCATCAATTTCAGCGTTAAATTACAATTTCGTTAAATTCAGAAATTATAAATTAATTCCCAATAATCCCATTTAATTAGATAAATTAATGATTATTACATTCATTATTGTCAAATAGATGGATTTAACATTGGATTCAAAACTATCACATTAATATTCTCACCTTCCATCTTAATTTCAAGTAACGTAATATTTAGATATTTTAATTTCATTTAATTGCAATTAATCCAATTATTACAGTTCAAATCCAATAAGTTAATAAATCTCGATTTCCATTCTTTAATTCAACCAATTTTCATATTATAAATAAGATTGGCATTATTTCCAATTATTTCCCTTAATTTTATATTAATATAACATTGAATTGAGATTCATTGCAATTGATTACAAATTAGATTTAATGGATTAAATGAATGATTATTTCATAATAATTGTTGCCACTAACCCTTAATCATGTTTATGTAAGTTATCATTTCCAAATAATTACATGCAGATCGTTGATTTTATTTAATTACTATTTCATTGATTAATTCAATATTTGCATTTGTTTTTCTTATATTAATTTATTACCAAATATTCCTATTTACAATCAATTATAACCCTGCAATTGTTTCAATCAATAGGTATTTCATTGAATTAATTATTTATTAGCTTACATCAACATTCTTACATTTCATTCCCGTTATTAATCCATTATTACCAAATAGATAAAATTACGTTAAATTGCAATTTGATTACCAATTTTATTTAACACACTAAATAAATAAATAACATATATATTAGTTGTCACCTATTTACTTTTCTTTCATTTAAAAGTTTATTACTCACCATTAACACTGTACTATTTCATTAATTCATTCAACATTTACTTTTATTTACCTATCTTCCATTTTATACCCAAGTGCACAATTTCCACTCTTTCATTATTGGGATTTTACTCCAATTGTCTATAATTAATTTTAATAACAATTGCTACACCTCATCTTAACATTTACTACAATATAAGTTATACAAATTTTTATTTCTTTCTAAGTTTAATTACAATTTTTTATTAAAATAACCAAATTTAATTATTGAAAATTTACAGGTCATTACACTCTCCCCCACTCAAAACTTTTCGTCCCCGAAAAGGAAGAGAAGGAAAAAGAAGAATTAGGAAATCAATATATACTATTCAAAACATTATATTCATAATAATAAGTTTACAGAATTAGATAAAATGAATAAAATATATAGATTTATAAACAATTAAATCTTTTTATATTCAAATTTATAAAGTCGGGAAAACATTTTAAAATTTTCTAAGTCCAAAATTTACGAAAAATTTCGACAGAGTCTCCTTTATACGGAGAGGCTCTGGAGAAAATATAATATCAAATATAATAATATACAACAATATTTCAAAATAATATATCCCAACAACGGGAAATTTATATATAATAGCGCTATAAACCGTAATCCGAAAACGTACATATTTGTCGGCAACTAAGGCTTAATTATGAAACCAAAAGCAGTAGCAATTGCTTGCATAATCTGTGTTACACTGATATGTTCCAAAAAGGTTAACAATTATATAAAATGAAATATTTTTAAAGTTGTTTCAAACACTGACAAACAAATCAATATAACACCAATCACTTGCAACAAAACATACAACCATCACACACAATCAACATAAATCAGTTATCTATTCATGTCAAACCAAACCAATAGTTGTTCGGGTTCAAAACTTTAAATTGTACGGAATGAAAAATAAACCACTAAGTGTACCCTTCACTCAACAGTCTTAGGTGAAACTAAATAGATTATTCATACATCCAAACAAATTTAAATTATCCTTGCCTAAACAATCATAAACCAAACAAACAACAATTCCAAACAATAAATCAAATTTACTTATTATTAATTTCATTTCATACATTTTTTGTTTGATTTCCTTTTTATCCATGTAATGATTTGTCCTTTATATTTACATTTATTTCTTGCAGACTCTTATTTATTTTCACTTATTCATATCATGTACATTTCTTTTTATTGTATTACCTTCATTTATTCACTACTTAATTTCATTTATTCATTTATTTAATATACTTACCTTTCAATTATACTTAAGTTTATACCAACTACAACTTTCAATTCTTATTTACTAAACAATTTCATTAAATACCTTCATTATTTCAATTTTTTACTTGTATAATATTCTATTACAATTTCTTATTAAAAATTGTAACTTTTATTATTTGGTAAGTTATATCTATATGCTTTAAAGAATGCAATTGAAAGTTACACAAGTTTATTTTATTTCTTTTAATTAATTCATTGTTCAATAATTTTATCTTTTGTTTTATAGGTTACAATTTCAACTTCCTTGAAATTTCATTTATAACTTAGCATTAATCTTTTATTTCATTATAGGTTTCAATTATTAGTTAAATTCCGTTTCTCTAAGGCAATTGAAACTATTAATTATCGAAAACTTAAGAATTAAATACGGGTTTTATTCAAATCATTTTAAAATAACAGATAAATATATACTTGCAATTTATATATCCAATTATATTTAAAACAATTTAAAATTTATATTTATTTATCAAAATAAATATGTAGTAAAACAACGACAGTGGCCTTCCCACTTTGAAACTCGATAATGAATGTTGATGATGCGCGCATCACCGAATTTTTTTCCCAGCGACAGAGAGGGGAGTACAGAACTTATTTCATTTCAAAATTTCTTTAAAACAATTCATTCAAATTATATTAAAATATTTATATCAGAAAATACTTTCTAAATATTATTATTATTATTATTATATTCCAAAATAATTCAAAAGAAATTTTCAAAAACCTTGGGACTCAGATTCTAAATTTCCAAATTTCATTTATTTTATTTTAAATCTTATTTCAACTATTATTTATAAATTTCATTACTTAACAACCAATATATTGCAACCAAATATATATATCATTTATAAAATTTTATTTTATATATATAGAAAGCATAATAGGCAAAATTATTTCATTCACCTATATTCAAAACAAATATTGTGTCGGTCTGTCCTATTAAGTGTTTAGAAATCTCTATTGATGTCATAGCGTCCCATGCATCAATCAGAATTTATAAATACAAAACAGAACATATTAACACAATATTAAAACCTTTTTATAACACTAACAAATACGCTCTTTCTCTCATATATATATATATATTTATATGTATATACTCAACGACTCATCATAGGGTATTACTGCCCTATTAATAAAGAGTCAGACCCCACAGAGCTAAGGTTTATTGCTAAACCAAAGCTCTGATACCAAATGTAACATCCCGCCTTTTTGTACGCTTTAAATCGATGATAAACCACACAACACGTCAGACTTAAACCATACAGAAGGGCGGATTATTATGGGGTAAATAAGAAAAAGCAGAGAAAGAAAAATAAAATAGAATCTTGCAGCGGAGCGATAAAATAAACTTACTTTTAAATAGCATTAAGGCCTTGCATTTTCCACCTTAACACGTAATAGTCCCAGTAGTCCATCCAGTATCAGTGCATCTCTAGATCGGGAGACTACCCTAAATACACCACGGGCTACGGGATAAAAACAAACTCGTACAAGGCGCGCTAGGGTAGGTAACATGGCACAACTAGGCAATGCCAGGGTTGATATACCAATTACACTTCCGGGCCGGTGGTAACGCGTAGCGCGCAGCTACCGCCCACCTCGAGCCACACCCCCAAATCAAAAAAACAAAAGTGGCCACCGAATCAATCCAAAAGTCATAGTATAATATCGAAGGGATATGTCCGATCAAAGGAGCTAACTCATTAGCCCATCAATCGCTCCTATTTTAGCCACCTTATGCCAACTCAAAGGAGTCGGGTCCACATATATACCTTAATAGAACGTCGCCACCATCCTACTTCATTCTGAAATCTCCACCGCGTACACGGTTGTTAAAGTGGTTTTCGGAGTTGGCAGAGAGTATGACAACTTCCGATCCCGGACTCTTCAACTACCAAACGTTATTATAACACCGCGGTCTTTTCAAAATAGTTTATACTTTTAAAACTAGAATATAATATTCATTTCAAAACCATATAAATATGATATCATTTCCATTTTAAAACCAAATCAATACGATATCCTTTTTATTTCAAATCAATACAATATCATTTTATTTTAAATATATCCCTTTTCCAAAACATAGCACTTCCAAATTATATACTTCAAATCCAAACATTTGAAATTTTAACACCTTTAAAAACATAATGCTTTGAAATTCATAACTTGGAAACATTTCAATTTCGATAAACATTTCAATTTCGATATATTTCAAGGCTTTAAATATTCCAAAATTTCAAAACTAAATTTGATAATTTCAATTCAACAATTAAATTTTCTATTATTTAGTTTGAAATATTTTACATAATAAACCCCTTATCATTTAAATAAGACTTAAATTACAAACAACTAGATATTGCCTTCAGTTCATTATACTTGAAATAATCATTTAATTCACCTAGAAAGAAAAATCCAGTTTTAAATATCATACCTTATTAAAGAAATTTATACATAGCTTAAATAGCTGAATTTAACTATATATAAAATATTTTTATATAATATCAAAAATAATCAATATTTATTAAACCATATAATTCTACCCAAAACCATAGAAATCATTTTCAAAATATTTATATATATAGACCGACGGTGTCTGTATAAAATTTTCTATCCTATGGTCAAGTGATACAGATATTTATTATTTCAATCTGTAATTTAAAATAAAATTATGATTATATATCATTTCAAACCGCAATCCCGAATGAGATAAAAATTTGATAACAACTTGCAGTTTATAACAATATAAATAAACATCCATTCATACAATATCAATCATCAAACATTTGTCACAATCATCATCCAATTCAAACAATAACAATAATATAGAACAGAAAATAAATAACAAGTAATTACTGGAAGTTTATATATAATAATAAATTAATTTAACTGGCAGTTTATTTGCAATAATAAATTGAATAACAATTTAATTCAATAAATTAAATTTTACTGGAATGATGATAAAATATACCAAACAACAATAAATAAATTTCTAATCACATCAAAAATTAATTTACAAACATAAGAAATTTTAGAAGTTGTGAGTGGGTTAAAACAATCACCTTTTGAATTTAAATTGAATTTAAATCCAATTAAAACTCAAAAATTGAACAGTCCCTAAATTCGTCCAACCCAGCGTCAAAATGTCTGGAATTCCAATACGAACCTAGCGGAGAAAACTGCGCGTGAAACGGATGTCATACGTAAAAGTTATTAAAGTCAGAACATTTGAACGAATTTAAATATATAAATAAAATAATAAAACAACAAGTCAACGTCCATTACCACGTCAGCTCCTTTAATCTTTTGTGCACGCGAACAGTAGCAAACCGAAACCCTAATTCGTTCGAACACGCCACCACATAACGTCGCAACCTCGTCGGTGTTCAACTCGATCAGAACCTGCCATTGTAATCGCCTAGGTCGGTCGACCTTACCAGTACCCACGACGAAATCTCCGATCACCCCAAACGCTAGCGCTGCCGCCATGCTTTTCAGCCAATCACGGTGAAATCGAGCAACTACGACCCAAAACAAACCAGTAGGTCAACTTGCCTCGACCACCTCTACAACCCCAAGCCGCCTGATCGAACCCAAGACGAATATCCATCGTCAAATCCAGCACCAACATACGAACGGCCGAAACAAAAACCCCAATTTCTGGTCAAACCACAAACCAAATCGAAAAAGAATTGTTGATTTAGGTTGCGCTCGTCGAGATCTTCGATATATAATTTTTCTGAATTATTTTGAGGAGTATAAAATTTCAATTTGATTTTTGAATTGCAACTGGATTTGGAATTGTCTGCCATTGAAATGAGGAGGGAAGAGGATTGTACGTATAGAAAAATGGCAATGAGGAACAATTAGGGTTGATAACAGGGTATTTATAGGCAAATCTGAAGTAGAATAGATGGGCCAGGTTGATATACGCGTTGAACGATAAAATGGCCCGAAAAGCCCGTTCTGATTCCGGAACGAAATTGGGTCAACCCATATATCAGAATAGATGTTTTTAAATATTTTAAACGCGATGGAACAGGTTTCAAGTCCAAATTCCATCGTATGAAGAAGTTATGCTAAAATCCAGTTATTTCAAATTGATTTCAATTGAATCAATTTCTAGGCGTTTCGAGTCCGTACGATCAAACGGCATGTCCGATCACTACGAAACTTGGAATTCTACAATAATTCACCATTACGGATCCGATGAAACTTGTTACGTCGAAATCCGAGTCAGTGGCCAAAATGGCTATTTTTACATTAATTAAATTTATAATTGATAAATTAAATCAAGTTTCCAATTTCAATTCTAAAATTGACAATTCTTGTCATTTTTATATTTCTTAATCATTTATACAAATTTTAAACAAATTTAGATGTCACTTAAATGTTGATTCAATCATCAATTTCAGCGTTAAATTACAATTTCGTTAAATTCAGAAATTATAAATCAATTCCCAATAATCCCATTTAATTAAATAAATTATTGATTATTATATTCATTATTGTCAAATAGATGGATTTAAAATTGGATTCAAAACTATCACATTAATACTCTCACCTTCCATCTTAATTTCAAATAACGTAATATTTGGATATTTTAATTTCATTAAATTGCAATTAATCCAATTATTACAGTTCAAATCCAATAAGTTAATAAATCTCGATTTCCATTCTTTAATTCAACCAATTGTCATATTCTAAATAAGATTGGCATTATTTCCAATTATTTCCCTAAATTTTATATTAATATAACATTGAATTGCGATTCATTGCAATTGATTACAAATTTGATTTAATGGACTAAATAGATGATTACTTTATAATAATTGTTACCACTAACTCTTAATTATGTTTATGTAAGTTATCATTTCCAAATAATTACATACAGATCGTTGATTTTATTTAATTACTATATCGTTGATTAATTCAATATTTGCATTTGTTTTTCTTATATTAATTTATTACCAAATATTCCTATTTACAATCAATTATAACCCTGCAATTGTTTCAATCAATCGGTATTTCATTGAATTAATTATTTATTAGCTTACATCAACATTCTTACATTTCATTCCCGTTATTAATCCATTATTACCAAATAGATAAAATTACCTTAAATTGCAATTTGATTACCAATTTTATTTAACACGCTAAATAAATAAATAACATATATTAGTTGTCACCTATTTACTTTTCTTTCATTTAAAAGTTTATTACTTACCATTAACACCGTATTATTTCATTAATTCATTCAATACTTACTTTTATTTACCTATCTTCCATTTTATACCCAAGTGCACAATTTCCACTCTTTCATTATTGGGATTTTACTCCAGTTGTCTATAATTAGTTTTAATAACAATTGTTACACCTCATCTTAACATTTACTACAATATAAATTATACAAATTTTTATTTCTTTCTAAATGCAATTACAAAATTTTTATTAAAATAATCAAATTTAATTATTGAAAATTTATGGGTCGTTACACAAACATGCCAATCATATATTCACAAGCAACTATCAGATTCCAACACTAATTTAATTTGCTTCCATGGACCCATATATCATTTCATTCAATTCAAAATGATTTACAACCAATTTTTATTTTATTCAATTCTTGTTTACAACAAACAAACCCATATTCATTTCAAATTGGTTTATGTGTGCTTCACTTGCATAATTTCACCTTTATTCAAATTCAAATTGATTCACAATCAGTTGATCCGCATTCCATTCATTATTCACTTTCACTATATGCAAATGCATTTTATTAACCTCAGTTTATGCCTTTTAAATTGACTTTAAACCAATCTATCTAATTTTCACTTAATTTCTATTTTTGCTATTCACCAATCCTAGTTTGCTATATGTTGCATTAACAACATTCCAATCCATGTTAATTTTATTTATGAATTCGTTTCATAAATAATCACTTAGGTTAAGTTTCCATTACAACCCAGTTCTAATTCATTTTAAATTGAATCACAATCAATTTACTTGTTTTCGTTTACTTAGTATATCCAGTCTATACTATATTATTGAGGAATCATTTCATATAAATCGATTTACGAACAATTTAGTTCGGGTTCATGCACTTGCATTTCTATTAACTTTACTTCCAACTTATATTGTCTCTTTTCCATTCACGTTCATTTAACTCACATAGTGTTATCCACTTTATTCTATAGTGAACGACATTTCATTTTAAGCTAATTTATTTATGAACCATTTCACAAAATTATTTCCAAGGTCTATTACAAATACCCCATATCGATGCTTAGGTTATATTCTGCTTTAAAACTTAAGTTCATACCCAATCTTATCCAACCCATGTTCCAAATCACATTAAATTCATTTACTCTTAAATTGAATTTCATTTTTGTTATCAATTACTTAACCATTTGATTTGGTTATACTTTTTTTATCACTTTTCCAGTTTAATAAGTTATACAACCTACTTATTCACAATTTCTTGAATTTCCCACTTAAGCTTTATTCATATTCTATATTTGTAACATATAGTTATATAAACACTTCACAATTCACATTTATATTCAATTTACTACATTTCAATTTACCATCCATAAAAATTCATTTTTTTTATGAATTTCTATTTCTTTTGCATAATATCAAACCATTTTCATTTAGGTATACCATTTCATTTCTCAATTCGTAAGTTCAAAAAAACCTATTCTCTTAAAACCCCATTTTACTTACTTATGTCCATTTACATCTTATAATCATCACTCTCGATTATTCACATCACTTGGTAGCTTAAGTATATCCATTTCATTCAATAATTACAACTTATAGTTATACAATTCTCCTACATTTTAACTTAATATCTAGTTTAAATCAAATTTCAATTTCAATTTTATTTAACTTATTTTAAGTTAAATTTCGATTCATAACATTCTTTTTAACTTACTCGAATCAATTTTTAATTCCAGGATTTAGAATTTTCATTTTCCTTTCTTATCTATATTAACTTCAATCTAAAAGTTCAATAGTTCATTTCCTCTGATCATACAAATCGTTTAAATGGAAATTCCAGAATTCAATTATGTAACGATCCACCTTTCGTTCCATCGAAAGACGAGTCGTAATAGAGAAAGAAATAGGTAGAAAAAAACAGATAGAAAGAAAGAACTAAAACAAATCACAGAATCTCATAGTAGAACGGATAATATATATACATACATATATATATATATTACATAACATATATCACACAGTCCCTAGTACAATACATCGGAGTCATAATTAAACATACGTGATACCCAAACGGTCATTGTGACCTGTCTATTCATTACAAGCCAAAATACAGAAATTGATACCAATACAGCAGAATATAGATATAGCTAGACACTTTGAAGCCACCTGCTCCAACTCCTCTTCCAAAATACGTCGAGAGTAAACCTTGAATCACTTGGCTACTCATAAAAAATTGAGTACCCAAGCATTTAGGAAAAACAAAAAATAAACTCTGAGTCGGACATGGGTCTAGTGTGAATAAAATGTTTAAATTTATTTAAATCGAAAACCATTTGAAACCCATGGTATCTCGTATAACTCATTGCACATAAACATAAACGGGTTTTTCCCTTACGATAACCAAAACATTTTCATAGGAAATCCAATGATATTATCATAACATCTAGGGTTTCGAATAAATTATTCACATAGTTGAAATTGTTACATTAATTAAATTCCAGTATAATAAGTATACAATCAAGACCGAAGACACTTATTGGAGAATGAGTTCCATACAATGACTAGGCTACTAGGATAATGCCTGTCACGGTGCATCTCTACAAAAATAACACGAGGACCACTCCGAGATCCCCTGCTATACAAGTCCAGACTACCCCTAACCTGTATAGTCCGAATAAGATTACCCCGTGGTTGGGATCAACAACCACCACACAGCCGAATAAAGGGGACCTAGATAGGGGTACCCTTACCCTGCTTGAGAGCGACCTACTTAGCCTTGCTGCATCTCCCCTGTTTTATTCATTCCCAGTTGATGAGGCTTGAGTCTACGATTATCTTTTTAGAATACATTCACTTAGAATGCTTATCGTCCTCCAATGACGATGTTCTGATAGCATTCATCCGTACAAGTCCGCTTCGGGTTTGAACGGAACCGAAGGCATTATCTCTACTACACTCATATTGGAATCACCCTTAGAGTTAGCGAAAAATAGCCCTTGCATTCTGAATCTTCATTCCGGGCCTTCATGTAGAATCTTCATGACTGAGCGTTTATCTTAGATCGATGTGGTTTTCGGATAATACTGATATCCGATCCCGGTCTCTTCAAATCCAAACGACGGATTTTAAAGGCTAAGTTGTTTTAACAAACAATTCAATTTTAGAATGTCATAATTACAATGGAAATTTAATAGCACATGCCAATTTCCAATAAACGTGTCAACGTTTATAATTTCAACTGTTCAATTTATCAGGATACTTTATATCACAAGCAAATGAAAAGAACACACTATAGAAATCAAGACAATCCACATATCCTGAACTATTTAAATGATTTATGGTCTATATTAACCCATCACAAACTATCATCCATTTAATTAAAAAACAAAATTAAATATTTTTCAAATCCTACTTACTTATAATTAAAATTAATTACAAAAACTATTTATTATTAATTTAATTAAATTTGGAAATTCATTAATAATTATTTTACATAAATTTAACATAGGATTTAATTAATTTAAAGTTTAAATTATTTTATTTACATTAATTATTAAAATTAAATAAATAAATTTCCAAAACTTAATCATATGCATTAGGCAAAATGGCTTTTACGTGATAGGATGATTTCAAGTGTCTATATTGTTTTTAGTTTAAAGAAAATAAATCTTAAAGGTTAATAGTTTTAAAGAAAACTTGGTTAACATATTATATATATATATATATAAGACATGGACCTGGCCCATCTACCCAAACAAAAATCAAAACAACCCACCCTTTCCCCTTACCTTTCTTCTCTCTGTTATCCACGGCTCCTTCTTCCTTCCCCAATGTGCACACAGAAATGACTTGACCCATGCGTGCAAGTGCACATGCCTTCCGACCACCATCCACTGCCGCTAACCAACTTCTCAGGTCGCCTCCGACCCCGCAATCCCACTGACCTCCTATCTCCGCCTCATCCAGCCACCTCTGACCAGCGGCATCCACCAAACTTCGTTAGAAGCCCCACTACACTTCCATCCACCTTTCCCTCATATTGTAGCCCCGAAGCTCCTCTACGATGCCGCTGTCTACCTAAAACCGACCACGACCAGAAACCTCCCTTAAACCCTACATTGCCTCCAACCAACCGGTACACCCACTAATAAAATCCAACGACATTTTTCCTACACTCCCCCTCCTTAGAGCTACCTTCTAACCAAACGCCGACCCCCACCATCGGCGGCTTCGCCGTAATTTGGTCGACGACAAAAAACGATCATCTCCCCGTATCTCATCATATACGCAACTAAAAATCCTGAAACAACCACCAAAATTCAACAATAGTAAACACATTCACATAAACAAAAGACCTAAACATGATGTTCGATTTTCTTACAACTTTGCTTGCTTACTGTAGAAAGGCCTTTTTTAATGCGTATACTTGATAACATTCGAGCAAACCAATTTTAGAGAAAAGTACATCCAAAAACAAACAACATTTCTTTTTACAACATAACCAAAAACAAATTAGAGGGAGAGGTAGGGATTTTTAAAGCTGAGCATACATTTCTTTTTAAATATACAGAGCAGAGGTGTAACAACCCAGAAATTTCGATCCCGAAAATTCCGAATAGTTAGGAAAGAAGAAAAAGAGATAGAAGAAGAAGAAACAGAAACACAACACAGATCCTCACATTCGCAGCGGATCAAAATATAATATCAAATAATATCAGTTTACAAAAGAATATTGTATCTGTCAATTACATTTTAATACATCAGAGTTACACATATATACAGACATTGGATATACACAACCATCGTGTCTCAGGTATACAACAATATAATACAGCAGAAACACTCCATACGTTCTTGCCATCCAGCTCGCCTCCTGAGCTCCAGAACGTCCTTACCTGAAAATCCATAATACTCGGTCTGACCCGAGCATTACATCAAAGTAACACCCGGGTCAGGCTGGAAACCAGTGTGAGTAAGCCCATATAATTTGAAATACTAAGTTAAACCATAAAGAAAACCCGGGTAACTCGTACTTCACTACGAGTTCATTACCTGTTATATTCAACACTTATTGCACAAATCAAGTTCTAAGTATTCTTACTTAATCCTAAGGTCCATATTATTCCATTTTAGTCTATTGACTTCACACATCAAATCTATAAAGAATTATTGTAAATTCCAAATCGAAGTGGTTTTGGATATTTACAAATACCCGACCCCGGTTTCTTCGAATACGAAATCATCTTAAAAAAAGCTGCTTAAGCTTTAAGCAATTCTATTTATACTCATAGTAACAGATTCACGAAGCACTTCTATTTCAGATAGATAATCCATATCCAACACCAGATCACATATCATCACAACCACATACCCAAAAATATAATAATCCAAAGCATTCATTAACATTCGGCCATCTATAAGCAAAAATTTGATCACACTATCTCTAATTACTTTAAAATAATTAAATTAATTACCTCCATCGCTATAAATTTTGCTTACTTAATCCTTAATTAATTATACATCAATTAATTAATTATCCATCTTATTTAATCACCTCAAATTAATTATTCTTTAATTACATTAAGTAACCATCTCTTAATTAATTACATCAATTAAATATTCCTTAACCACTTACTGTAATTAATCTTTAATTACTCTTATTAGTATCATTAATAAATTAATGATTCTTAATTAATTACTTCCATTAATCAACCTTAATTAATCATAACAGTAATCAACCATTCCGTAAGTACTTACCTTAATTAATTATCTTCTTAATTAAATTTATCAATCCTTTAATTAATTACACCAAGTAATTAATTCTTAATTACTTCTACTAAGTAATTATCCTTTAATTACTTCCTATTAAGTAATTATCTCTTTAATTAATCACATATAGTAATTATCCATTAACTACTTCCACTAAGTAATTACATTTATTTATCTCATTTAGTATGCATACCTAATCCATCATCAAGTGATCCACTTTAATTAATTTACAAATTAATTATCTTAAATTAATCACACTTACTGATAAATCACAATTGTGTAATTCGTCCTTTAATTAATTAAATAAATAAATTATACTTAAATTTCTTAATCAACTTAATTAATCTCATATCATTAAAACCTTAATTAACTTAAGACAAAACATTATTTTATTTATGTCTTGATTATCACAAAGGCAATTTAACATAAAAAATTAACTTTACTTAATTAAATCATTAACTAAGTTTTAAAATAAATAGAAATCATTTAAATTGATAATTTATAAAGTTAACAAAACTTAACTTCCTAAAAACATTATCAAATAGAAGTCTTAAAACTATTTTAAATTAGTATATTTAAAACTTGCTTTTATAAAAATCTTAAACTTCCATTTTAAATTAAGTTTTAAATCACTTTATATTTTACAAAATTTAAATTAAACAATTTTTTTCACAACTTCTTAATCGATAGTTGAAGAAAACAATCATAAAAGAGTAAGTTTAAATAATAAAGTTTAACTGGATTTGAATTTTAAATTCTAAAAAAACAAATTGATTTTAAAATATTTTTAAAAAACTGCTTATCACCGTTCTTGGGGTCAAACCCAAAGACCGCTCGGAACTAACCCCGAGTAAACCCTCATCTTACCTTAAATTAATTAACCCTTAATTAATTACCATTTAATTGATTATCCTTAATTACTTTTATTAAGTAATTATTTTTGAATAATCAAATATCCTTAATTGATTACCTAATTAATTTTAAGATAACCCATTCTATCTTTTATTAATCACTTTATTTACCGTTTAAAATCTTTATTAATAATCTTGAAAATAAATTCATCATCAACTTATCATCTTAAAATCTTTAAGTTAAATTAACAATTAAAAATCTTTATTCAATTACCCATTTTCACTAACTCACAACTCGGATAAACATTTACATTTACAAACGAATTGGTTTTAACCAAAATTGTTTCAAAATAAAATTGATGGGTTTAAAAGTTAAAAACTGTTTTGTATAAGATTTCAGACTCAAGCCACGATACAAATTCCCGAGCCAAACACTCAAATAACTGAGCTCATACTCGAGCAACTCACGGTCTAAACCCCTTCGAGTCACGCACGCAGAATCTACGGGCCTTATCGGAGACAAACCTTCCTTTCACCACTTCACCAAAACAACACAAATCCAATGTGCATGGTGCACATGCACAATCCCTCTGGCCAACTCCGGTCATCACCGATGTCATTAGCAAGTCGTCATTGACCTCCACAACCCAATCCATCGCCCAGTATCGACGAATTCACCATAAAATCAAAATGAGCTATCAGCTCGACATGGAAATACAAACTTCGATTAGAAACCACCCTTCACCGTCGATCTCGACTACGAGATCACTCGTCGACATCCCCAAAACTTCGTCATGACTCCCACCATCCTTTTCCCCCCATCGCGATCGAGCAAGAAGCCTTGACGAAATCGCAAATGCCCCCTAGAACCAATTTGACAAAACATAGTTTAAAACCCTAAATTCGAGTCATACCGCCACCTTGCTGATCAGTAATTACATCGACCATTTTTCACCGACTCCCTAACTTCCCAGCTACCTTCACCATTAACCATGAACCCCAACTCATCGTTGATCATTGTATTTTAGCGAGAATGTCTATTCTGTTCAACTCGCGATTCCTCATCGTTTATAAACTTAAAAATCATAATTCCTTCACCTAAAATCATTATTTTGTAATACGAACACAATTATATAAACAGATTGTAAAACAGAAATACTCGAATTTTCTGATTTATGGTGATTTTAGTGTAAATAATTATTTTCACAGTATTCACATTTTTATTTTTTTTGAAATTATTTTTAAAGGTGAAGTCATGATGTTATAAACAATTTCTCCTTAGAAATTGAAACTTAATTTTGTTTAGAGAGAAAGATATGATTTTTTTTCCACTTCAATATGTGGTTCTTTACTCTGTTGATATAACAGAATTTATCCCTATACAGATACACACCATTATATATATATATATATATACATATATATATACACACACATATCTATTATCAGTCATGCAAGCATATTTGGAACATACTTCACATCACAGCTTCAGATATTTACCACACACAATTAAACATAAAAAATTTGAGGAAAGTTTGCTCACTTATAATTGAAGAACAGAGTATTCATTCATTTTTTTTGGAATTTCTACATGCACAGGATTTTAAACAGATAAAAAGAAACACTTGGTTTACTCACCTGTTTTGTAAAAACAGAGAGCAGCTTCTCATTCATCATTTCAATCTGGAACCTGTTGCCTTAGATCAAAAACTTAATGATGATTTTCTTGGGTTTGATATGGATCTGATCTTTGAAACCTTGTTGTATTTGTTGCTTGATTCGGTACTTTTTGTTTTTCACTCGGCTTGCTTTCGAATGAAGAAAAATGAAGAAGGCAAAGTAGAGGTATATAGGCTGCCCTTTAATGTACGCAGCAAGCTTCTACTCTTGGTTTTATAAAAAGTTTTGATTTGATTTTCCCTTTTTACTGACCTGATTTTATGTCTAGTGTGCTATGCTGTGATAGCCCTGATTTGATGAGCAATATTATGATTTAAATTAGTTTATGATTGTTGAAAAATTGTAGTGAAAACATATACATATACATATATATATATATATATATATATATATATATATAGGAATAGAAACTTGTTGCCAATGAATGATTAAATTATGTACAGGGGCACAAGGCAGTACACATACATGCACACATGTTCTCTGCATAATAAAAATAGTCAGAAGTTAACGTATAAATTAGGATAAAATAAGTTAGAAATATGTATTTTATGGAAGACATGATTATGTCTTTAATAAGTTAGCATGAAAGAAATCAAGTGTAGGAAGAAATAATGGATACCTGTGGAAAAGTGTTAGAAAGTTAGAATTATACAAAAGAAAAGAAAAAAAAGATTTTAAATAATAAAGTTTGCATATGGTATGCATGTATATAGGCAAGTGCTGCTAGTAAAATACAAAAACTTGCATGAAAACGGTATGAACCCTTAACAAAAACACTTTTACCATTTTCAGTAATTCTTTTGCTTACAAATAAATCAGGACACACATATAACATGACTGGGGTAGGATTGAAAAGAATAAGTTTTATTTTCTGAAAAAATTCATGAGGACCACATACCTTTTTTACTTTCATCTGAATTAAAACTGAGGCAGGTTTGGATATGGGGTAAAATTGACATTAGGTAATTCCTAAAACCCTAGTGGCAGTCAGAGTTTATAAGAAGGCTTAGTGTGGTGAGATCATATACATTTTGCTCTTCATTAAAAAAAATATATAAGCACCGGCCATTAGAAGTAGTAGAAGGCAGGATATCAGAGAAAAAGGCTTAGGAAAGAAAGAGAAGGACTAAGGTGAGTAATCTCACTGAAAACTGGGCATTAAGTCCTGAATATTGAGGCAGCCTAAATAGTTTTATATTTTCTGTGTTTATTTTTGGGTGTGTTAATGACTTGTTTAAATATGCAACCCATCATGTTGATATACCCAGAAAATATTATTTAAGGATTTCCTGTTTAAAATGATCAATTTGTATTATGTATTAACCTTGACAGAAGTTGTTTTCCTTTATATGTTTTCTGCATACAGTAATTTATTAAAGGAAAATCCCAAGGGAAAATGTAGTAAATCTATGGTCTAATATTGAAAAGAAAAAGATGGGACTGCAGCATAGAATGGTTGCTGCATATGTCTCATAATTAAATAAGTGGAAATATAGAAGTGCAATGTTACACATGGGCTGAGCTTCTATGTTTACAAATAAATCCAGACAAGAATAAAGACTTGTGGTTAGTCAGATCTTATGAAATTGTGAGCACCTGATTAAACCAGAGGTAACGGATGTAACAGAGAAAACTATTTATGACCATATATTTATAAACCTGATCCATTAAAAACCCATGATTTAAATAACATGTATACTGAGAACTCGGACTAGCTTGCATGATTAAATCTATGTTTATGAAGACATGATCTATTATTTCTTGAATACATGCTTGATGGTTGAGTTATTTATTTTCTCCGATTAAATATGAGATGCAGAAGGGATTAGCACAATTGGGGAAGGGAAAAATAAACACTTAGTAATTGAACTAAGGATTTTGGATCTTAGGGCTACAAAGCATGGTTTGGCAAGGGGAAACATTGCAAGCTCACACATGGTATGATTATACCCAGGGTCCTGAGTGTGCTGGGTTAACAGTGAATATGTCCCAAACAATGTGTGATTTGATAGAAGGAAAGTAGCTAAAGACCAACATAAAATACCTGATATTGAATTCTATAAAAATAAGTTCACAAGAAGGCTTGGGTAAAATCCCTGATAGCCAGAAAAATTTGTAGATGAGGAAAGATGATTTAAAGGATGATTATATTGGTTGTTTAAAGTATTTTATGGATGGATTATGTTGTGCTCTCTGACATAACACATTGAATCATGAATTATTTTGTTGGGCAATAATGAACATGCATAGGTTAAACAGGAAGGTGTACAAGAGAAATATTGCTTTTATTTATTTTTAGAATTTATTTGAAAATGAGAAAAGTTATCTAAATTTGGATTTTCAGTAAGATTGCTTATACCAGACAATTAGTCTGACCTTTTGTGTGTTTGTGCACCATTGGGTGTCTCATATTTATATGAGGCAGTTCATGGTGATTGTGCAGGCAAATAGGCTTTTTCATTGATCAAGCTTTGGATGAGATGGCTGCTTAAGGAATTGGATGCAATAGTTACAGATTTATGGCTATTAAAATAGAAGTTTAGGCTGCATTTATGTTGTGATATGTTAGTTAAGTTGTTTGAAAAGAAACATATGCAGTGTTATCTCATGTTTTGTAAGTAAAGAACTTAAGTATGTGTCTCAGCTGAAACTTATGAATTGCTTTCTGAAAGTATTTTCTTATGAGTAATGTAATTCCCCCTATAGCTTCAGAATGATTTAATTACTGCAGTAGAGAACCTGAGATGTCAAGCAAGTATGAACTGAACAAATAAACTAGTAATCAAGATGAGGAATCCAGGTTTAAGGATGAAAAATCTGGTGAATAAGAGTTAGAGTTTCAAAAAAAAAACTCAGAAATAATATTAACTGGGGTATAAATGAATGCAAAACCAACAAAGTTATCCTGACCATATCACTAAGCTTGGGTTCCACTCATTCTAAATTGCTTTAGACCTAGTTTGCAGAGAGAATTAAAACTCAAGTACATAGGGTAGTAGCTCTCATCAAATTCAAGTTGATAACTATTTAGAAAGAATTAAAACACTCAAAAAAACCATGTAGTAACCAATCATGTTCAGGGATATGCATATACATATATATATATATAAAAGGAGGCACAGTCATTTAGAAAAATATATGGGAAACACTAACAAAAATGCTAAATTTAGAAGGCATAGTATCAATGGTTATGCAGAAGTTAGTATGACTGTGAAAATTAGATTCTCAAGGATAAAATTTCTATGTATAGATTATATAATGATTTTCAAAGCTGATTTCTGCTTATTAATATTTATACTCTGATTTAAGTAGGAAGAGAAAAAGGAACAATTTACATATCTTCACATATGTAAATTAGATAAGTTGAACAACACAATATTCCTATATTGGTTAAAAGATCCTGGTTAGAGAAGAATTTAGAGGAAACATTCTCTGGAGTAGATGGCCACTGCATCAAACTAGTAAAAAAAAATTAGTAGAAGAAAAGTGGGTCATCTCATTTGGTATCAAAGCTATGTTGTTAGATAACATAGCAAAATTTTGTATGAACTTGTTTGCATTGATGTATGGTGTGTTGATTGCTTTGGATACTTTGTTCTGCAAGTACATATATTATTAATATCTATTATAACTAAATAAGGATAAATTGAAGTAAATTAATTTATAGAGAGTTAGGTAAGATGAACTAACTTAAGTATTATATCCATAGAATTATGGTGAGACCCAGACAACAAGAGGTAGGACCAAGTGAACCACCAATGGTGAATATGCAAGATTTTATGAGGGCCATAAGAGATGGAGTAGGTAACAGGCAAGAAAATCCACATGAGGAGCTTTCCAAACTTCTCAAGACCTTTACCAATCTTGGAGGCAAGACTTTTGATGGAACAGAAGAGATTATGGGAGTTCAAAATTGGCTCAGAATTTTGGATAGAATCTTTGCTGATATGCAAGTTGATGACCAAAAGAAGAGGCTGATAGCATCTAGACAATTGAGAGGAGCAGCTCTGGATTGGTGGGAAGTTATTATAGCTGGAAGACCTGAAGGAGAGGTGACATGGAACCAGTTTAAAGAAGTGTTGGAAGGAAGATTTATATCTGCATCAGCCAAAGAGTCTTTGTTAGAGGAATTTATTAAATTAAGACAAGGGGCTATGAGTGTTACTGAATACACATAGAAGTTTGAATCTCTGGCAAAATATGGTGCAGTGCTTATCACAACCCAAGAGGCTAAAAATGGCAGATACATCCAAGGACTGAATGCTAGTCTTAGTAAAGCTATGCTACCATATAAGGACCGGACATTTGATCAAGTTTTAGATCTGACCTTGAGTATTGAACAGCATGATAAAGCCAGAGAAAATTTCAGGGCATTTAAAAATAATCAAAACAAGAAAGGAAAGGGTAAGTTTCACCCTTATGATAAAAAGAAAACAGATGTAGCTTCCACCAAGAAATCAGAAGAAGTCAAAACTGCTGAGGTTAAGAAGAAGATCACTTGCTATAATTGTGGACAAGAGGGACACATGAAAAATAGGTGTACAAATCCTAAACCAGCATCCTTCAAATGTCACCAGTGTGGAAAGGAAGGTCACATAAGGAGGAACTGTCCAGAGTTTAAGCAAGGAAAAATGAGTACTTTGGAGGTGAAAGGCAAAGCAACAGAAGGTACAAATGTTGAGAATCATGGCCAAGTTGAAGGTACTTTGCTTATTCACTCAATACCATTTGCAGTAGTGTATGATACTGGGGCTACACACTCTTTAATTTCTTATGATATTGCACAACAATTAAAATTAAATTGTATGATTGTTGATAGGCCATTGCTTATTAAAAGTCCTTTAGGTAATTCCTGTGTTTTGGGTATGATGTGTATGCAACTGGGATTGAATATAGGGGGATATATGTTTAATGCAGACCTATATGTGTTGCAATATCCAGGCATAGGAGTTATTTTAGGAGTTGATTGGTTAAGAAAATATAGGGCTATTATAAATATAGAGACCTCCACCATATCATTGAAAACTTCTGAAGGAAAAAGGATAGTTGTTCTTTGTGAAGTAAATAAGAGCAGAAATATAGTTACCCTTGCTAACTTGTCTAGTGAGAAGCACATGCCAGCATTAGAAGAAATTCCTACAGTAAATGAATATGCTGATGTGTTTGATGAAGTTAGGGGAGTTTCAAACCATAGACCAGTAGAGTTTTCAATTAAACTGATTCCAGGAGCTAACCCAGTGGTTAAGAGACCAACTAGAATGGGGCCTAAGGAATTGATAGAACTGAAGAAACAATTGGTTGAACTAGAAGAAAAAGGCTTCATCAGACCCAGTAGCTCATCATGGGGAGCACCAGTAGTTTTTGTTAATAAACGGGATGGATCTCTTAGATTATGTATTGATTATAGGGAGTTAAACAAAATCACAGTTAAAAAAAATACCCCTTACCAAGAATTGATGATCTTTTTGATCAATTAAGTGGTGCAAAAATATTCTCCAGACTTGATTTAGCTTCAGGATTTCATCAAATGAAAGTAGAAGAGGAAAGCATTAAATATACAGCTTTTAATACTAGGTATGGACTTTATGAATTTTTAGTGATGCCCTTTGGCTTGACAAATGATCCCTCTTACTTTGTTGATTTGATGAATAGAATTTTTAGAAAGTACTTAGATAAATTTGTATTGACATTTATTAATGATATCCTAATTTATTCTAAGACAGTTGAAGAGCATGAGAATCATTTGCATATAGTACTACAGAAATTGAGGCAAGAAAATTTGAAGGCAAAATTTTCAAAATGTACTTTTTGGCAGAATGAAGTAAACTTTTTAGGACATGTGATATCAGAAAAAGGTATATCTGTAGATCCCAATAAGGTAATTGCAGTCCAAGCTTGGAAAAGGCCTACTAATGTCACAAAGGTCAGGTCATTTATGGGGATGGCTGGTTATTATAGAAGGTTTATAAAAGATTTTGCAAAAATTTCAATTCCATTAACTAGATTAACAAGGAAAAATCAGGTATTTTCTTGGACTGTGGAATGTGAGGAAGCCTTTGGGAGGCTAAAGGAAGCACTAATACAAGCTCCAATACTAAAAGTACCCGAGGGAAATGAAAATTTGGTGATATATACTGATGCTAGTGGACAAGGACTTGGGGCAGTATTGATGCAACAACACCAAGTGATAGCTTATGCCTCTAGACAATTAAAGCCCAGTGAGGTAAGGTATGCTACACATGACCTTGAACTAGCAGCTATAGTGTATGCTCTTAAATTATGGAGACATTATCTGTTAGGGGCTAAATTTGAAGTGTACACAGACCATAAGTCACTTAAATATTTGTTTTCACAAAAATAATTGAATATGAGGCAGCAAAGGTGGATTGAACTACTAGCCTCATATGATTTTGAAATATTGTACGCCCCTGGAAAAGCTAATAGAGTAGCAGATGCTTTAAGTAGACAGCATGCAAATGTAGCTAGATTAATGATAGAAGAGTTCAACACTTTATCACTGTTGATTGATTCAGAGGTAGGAAGTGAGAATATAGAGAGCATGAGCATATGCAGTGGGAATGTAGAGATGGGAAGGTTAAGCTTTATTACTTTGGAGTCTGAGTTGAAGAATAAAATTGTAAAGCTACAAGACAAAGATTCATTTTTATTTGAGAAGAAAACTCAAATATTGAATGGTGAGACAGTGGAAGATTTTCAATTGAATAAACAAGGTCAACTGGAGAAAAGAAAAAGAATATGTATTCCTGCCAATGATGAATTAAAGCAAGAAATATTGGATGCTTATCATAACAGTAAATATACCATACATCCAGGAAGCACAAGAATGTATCATAACCTCAAGAGAGATTATTGGTGGAGTGGTATGAAAAATGCAGTAGCCACTCATGTGTCTAAGTGCATGGTTTGTCAACAGGTAAAAGCCGAATATCAAAGACAATCGGGAATGCTCCAACCTTTACCAATACCACAGTGGAAATGGGAAGACATATCGATGGATTTCATTGATGGTTTGCCTAAAACTAGGAGGGGAAATGATAGTATTTGGGTTGTAGTGGATAGGCTAAACAAATCAGCCCATTTCATACCTGTAAAATCAGAAAGGAATGCATGCACATTAGCTCAATTATTTATTAAAGAAGTGGTTAGATTGCATGGAGTACCAAAAACCATAGTAAGTGATAGAGATACTATCTTCACTTCAAAGTTTTGGCAAAGTTTTCACAAAGCAATGGGGACTGATTTATGCTTGAGTACAGCATATCACCCTTAATCTGATGGTCAAACAGAAATTGTGAATAAACTGCTTGAAGATATGTTGAGGGCATGTATATTGGATCGGGGAGGAAGCTGGGAAGATCACATCTTTCTGGCAGAGTTTGCATATAACAATAGTTATCACAGTAGTATAGGCATGGCACCCTTTGAAGCACTCTATGGTAGGCCATGTTTATCACCTTCAAGTTGGATTGAATCTGGGGAGAAGGTGATCTTAGGACCAGAAAATGTAAAAGAAACTTCTGAAAAGATAGCTTTGATTAGAAAAAGAATTACTTCTGCCCAAGATAGGCAAAAGAAATATGCAGATCAGAAGAGAAAGGCAGTACAATATGATGTTGGAGATTTTGTATTTGTTAAAATATCACCTATGAAGAAGGTTCTAAGGTTTGGGAAACAAGGAAAGTTAATTCCCAGATACATAGGACCATATAAAATTTTAGAAAGAATTGGAAATGTAGCCTATAAGTTGGAATTGCCAGAGGAGATGAGGGCAATGCATGATGTTTTTCATGTATTTCAGTTAAGGAGATGGATTCATGATGCAGAGAAAATCTTGGAATCCACTAGGGATGTGCAAATTGATCCCAGAATGGTTTATGAAAAAGAGCCAGTAGGTATTATTGCAACAGAAATTAAGAAATTAAGGAATAAAGAAATTAAATTGGTGAAAGTGCAATGGAGCCTTGACCCAAATGATTGCACATGGGAAGTGGAAGATAAAGTCAGAAATGATTATCCAAAACTGTTTGATTGAATAAAAGGTATAACATATATATGTTGATAAATGTTTTGATTAAATATACAGTGTGAATTTTGTTTTAAATTTACACAGAGTTTAACTAACTGGAAATTTGAAAAAAAAAATTGATATTCTGGATTGAAAATACTTGAGCTAAGTATGAAAGAATTGTGGGGAACAATTCCTAAAACGGAGGGGTATATGTGATAGCCCTGATCTGATGAGCAATATTATGATTTAAATTAGTTTATGATTGTTGAAAAATTGTAGAGAAAACATATATATATATATATAGGAATAGAAACTTGTTGCCAATGAATGATTAAATTATGTACAGGGGCACAAGGCAGTACACATACATGCACACATGTTCTCTGCATAATAAAAATAGTCAGAAGTTAATGTATAAATTAGGATAAAATAAGATAGAAATATGTATTGTATGGAAGACATGATTATGTCTTTAATAAGTTAGCATGAAAGAAATCAAGTGTAGGAAGAAATAATGGACACCCGTGGAAAAGTGTTAGAAAGTTAGAATTATACAAAAGAAAAGAAAAAAAAGATTTTAAATAATAAAGTTTGCATATGGTATGCATGTATATAGGCAAGTGCTGCTAGTAAAATACAAAAACTTGCATGAAAATGGTATGAACCCTTGACAAAAACACTTTTACCATTTTCAGTAATTCTTTTGCTTACAAATAAATCAGGACACACATATAACATGACTGGGGTAGGATTGAAAAGAATAAGTTTTATTTTTTGAAAAATTTCATGAGGACCACATACCCTTTTTACTTTCATCTGGATTAAAACTGAGGCAGGTTTAGATATGTGGTAAAATTGACATTAGGTAATTCCTAAAACCCTAGTGGCAGTCAGAGTTTATAAGAAGGCTTAGTGTGGTGAGATCATATACATTTTGCTCTTCATTAAAAAAAATATAAGCACCGGCCATTAGAAGTAGTAGAAGGCAGGATATCAGAGAAAAAGGCTTAGGAAAGAAAGAGAAGGACTAAGGTGAGTAATCTCACTGAAAACTGGGCATTAAGTCCTGAATATTGAGGCAGCCTAAATAGTTTTATATTTTCTGTGTTTATTTTTGGGTGTGTTAATGACTTGTTTAAATATGCAACCCATCATGTTGATATACCCAGAAAATAGTATTTAAGGATTTCCTGTTTAAAATGATCATTTTGTATTATGTATTAACCTTGACAGAAGTTGTTTTCCTTTATATGTTTTCTGCATACAGTAATTTATTAAAGGAAAATCCCAAGGGAAAATGTAGTAATTCTATGGTCTAATATTGGAAAGAAAAAGATGGGACTGCAGCATAGAATGGTTGCTGCTTATGTCTCATAATTAAATAAGTGGAAATATAGAAGTGCAATGTTACACATGGGTTGAGCTTCTATGTTTACAAATAAATCCAGACAAGAATAAAGACTTGTGGTTAGTCAGATCTTATGAAATTGTGAGCACCTGATTAAACCAAAGGTAATGGATGTAACAGAGAAAACTATTTATGACCATATATTTATAAACCTGATCCATTAAAAACCCATGATTTAAATAACATGTATATTGAGAACTCAGACTAGCTTGCATGATTAAATCTATGTTTATGAAGACATGATCTATTATTTCTTGAATACATGCTTGATGGTTGAGTTATTTATTTTCTCTGATTAAATATGAGATGCAGAAGGGATTAGCACAATTGGGGAAAGGAAAAATAAACATTTAGTAATTGAACTAAGGATTTTGGATCTTAGGGCTACAAAGTATGGCTTGGCAAGGGGAAACATTGCAAGCTCACACATGGTATCATTATACCCAGGGGCCTGAGTGTGCTGGGTTAACAGTGAATATGTCCCATACAATGTGTGATTTGATAGAAGGAAAGTAGCTAAAGACCAACATAAAATACCTGATATTGAATTCTATAAAAATAAGTTCACAAGAAGGCTTGGGTAAAATCCCTGATAGCCAGAAAAATTTGTAGATGAGGAAAGATGATTTAGAGGATGATTATATTGGTTGTTTAAAGTATTTTATGGATGGATTATATGCTTGTGCTCTCTGACACAACACATTGAATCATGAATTATTTTGTTGGGCAATAATGAACATGCATAGGTTAAACAGGAAGGTGTACAAGAGAAATATTGCTTTTATTTATTTATTTTAGAATTTATTTGAAAATGAGAAAAGTTATCTAAATTTGGATTTTCAGCAAGATTGCTCATACCAGACAATTAGTCTGACCTTTTGTGTGTTTGTGCACCATTGGGTGTCTCATATTTATATGAGGCAGTTCATGGTGATTGTGCAGGAAAATAGGCTTTTTCATTAATCAAGCTTTGGATGAGATGGCTGCTTAAGGAATTGGATGCAATAGTTACATATTTATGGCTATTAAAATAGAAGTTTAGGTTGCATTTATGTTGTGATATGTTAGTTAAGTTGTTTGAAAAGAAACATATGCAGTGTTATCTCCTGTTTTGTAAAGAACTTAAGTATGTGTCGCAGCTGAAACTTATGAATTGCTTTCTGAAAATATTCTCTTATGAGTAATGCAATTCCCCCTATAGCTTCAGAATGATTTAATTACTGCAGTAGAGAACCTGAGATGTCAAGCAAGTATGAACTGAACAAATAAACTAGTAATCAAGATGAGGAATCCAGGTTTAAGGATGAAAACTCTGGTGAATAAGAGTTAGAGTTTCAAAAAAAAAAAGAACTCAGAAATAATAGTAACTGGGGTATAAATGAAGGCAAAACCAACAAAGTTATCCTGACCATATCACTAATCTTGGGTCCCACTCATTCTAAATTGCTTTAGACCTAGTTTGCAGAGAGAATTAAAACTCAAGTACATAGGGTAGTAGCTCTCATCAAATTCAAGTTGATAACTATTTAGAAAGAATTAAAACACTCAAAAAAAACCATGTAGTAACCAATCATGTTTAGGGATATGCATATACATATATATATATATATATATATATATATATATATATATATAAAAGGAGGCACAGTCATTTAGAAAAATATATGGGAAACACTAACAAAAATGCTAAATTTAGAAGGCATAGTATCAATGGTTATGCAGAAGTTAGTATGACTGTGAAAACTAGATTCTCAAGGATAAAATTGCTATGTACAGATTATTTAATGATTTTCAAAGCAGATTTCTGCTTATTAATATTTATACTCTGATTTAAGAAGGAAGAGAAAAAGGAACACTTTACATATCTTCACATATGTAAATTAGATAAGTTGAACAACACAATATTCCTATATTGGTTAAAAGATCCTGGTTAGAGAAGAATTTAGAGGAAACATTCTCTGGAGTAGATGGCCACTGCATCAAACTAGTAAAAAAAAAATTAGTAGAAGAAAAGTGAGTCATCTCATATGCTTTAAATGCTTGTCTCCTCCTTTGTTTACATGAATTTTTATGTGAATTGATGTATATACTCATTCATTTGTTTGTATGTGTATATTTGCACTTATACATATCTCTATCCCTATTACTTGTGTATGTTTATGATATCAGGTATATATATATTTATACTTTTACAAACTTCCCTATACTTTACTTTTCCATGTTTAAACATATATGTATGAATATTTATTATCTCCATAACAATTGTTTTTATAACATGTACATACTCTTATGTTCACACATATCCTTCCTAACATTACTTGTGTTCATTTTGTCACTATATAAATACCCATCTTTATACAAATTCATGTATATTATTTCGTATGAGCCTCCATTCACATACTTGTATATGTATATACTTATATATATATATATATATATGTATATATATATATATATATATTCCCAATCGTCATAAGGTTTGTATGTATTTTTAATTTTATTTTTCCATCTTAATTTAAATATGGGTATATAAAATATATTCTATAAGATTTATTATAGTTTCCAAATTAATTTATATATGTCCAGATATTTTAATTGTTAGAATTTTTATTCATATATTTTTATTTTAAGCTTAGATATCATCACTTAGATTATATTCTAATATTTTTAATTATCAGCAATTCATTTGTTCAACCCATCAAAAATTAATATTTCGTTAATAAAATCAGTTGATTATCCGTTTAACAGACATCCAAAAATCTGGGTCGTCACGTTCCTCCCTCCTTAGAATCTTTTCGTCCTCGAAAAGGAATGAAGCCAGAATTTATTAATTACTTAAAATCAGATAAATTATCTTTTGATCATTCCAAAACACTTTAAAATCTACATAGTATTACAAAAATAGTTTTGATAAAATTACTTGTTATAACTCGACGTTTCAACAAGTCTATCCTTGTTCTCATAGAAATTCGGTCATACGTTGATCAGGCGTAGGACTGAAAATCTATAAGTACTTAGCAGACTCGTTTCCAACACCCAGTGAAAATACTTGGGAAAATATTTTATTGAAAATAGAAAACATTTTGAAAACAGAGGAAACACTTTTGGTGAGAATGCTCTGGAAGTCATCACCCCCATCCATGGTCGCAGTTACATCTTGAGTTACGTTGCCATCGCAACACAAGTGCATGTAACTGTAGGCACTCCGCGCCCCTCGATTACGCCATGGAACCCACAATAGATCGCAGTTACATTCCAGGGTTACGTTGCCATCACAGCAAAAGTCCATGTAACTGTAGGCATCAGCGCCCTCGATTTTCGCTGTCAAACTTCTCCACTCCTACATAGGTCGCAGTCTACCGATGTAAAATCAAACGCAGACTTTTGGCTCTCAACGGCACACACGACTTTCGCTATGTTACCATAGGTCGCAGTCTAACGATATAAAATCAAACACAGACTGTTGGCTCTCAGCGGCACACACGACTTTCGCTATGGTCTGCGGTAGATCGCAGTGACATCGAGTTACACTGTCGTCACAGCATAACCCAATTGCCTCTAGAGGCATTAGCGCCCTCGATTTTCGCTATACACTACTCATAATCCTCAGGAACTAGTTTTGTCCGTACTCCTCATAGGATCAACTTTAAAATCCTCCCTTAGGGTTCAAGGCAGTACCTCCCCCGTGGTACTCCTGAGAAGTTCATTTCAAGGGAGCGCCTGTTTCCCCAGAGCCATTCAAAACACTTTATACTATTCACATATAGTATCTTCCAAACCATACACCTAGTATGAATCTCATATAAATATCCTTTTCTCAAAATCGATTATCCCAAAATCGATAATTCTCAAACTAGGCTTTCCAAATTCCAATATTGATTTTACCTAAAAATCAAAAGCCTTTCCAAATTCAAAGGTTCCCAAAACCTTCTTCAAAATCCTCATAAGATCCTTTATATATATAGATATATAAAAAATTTAAAAACTTTGGATCATTTCAAACTTGTATAAAACTCCCTTTATACTTCAAACACCTTCAAAATCCTTTCCTTTCGGCAATAGATTCAACAAGGGGAGATTTATCTTATATAACAAAGATATATAACTTTATTTATTCAAAATCAAATATTCAAATTTGATTACTCTTTTTTTTATAAAGTTGTTTCCATCTTACTTATCATCATAAAAATATCCAACTTTCACTTTTATCTATTGTATATTTCACAAAATATACTTTCATTTCAAAGAAATCATTTAACATTTCTTATTCACAAATTTGCAATATCAATTTCATTCAAATCCGTACGATGTACAAATACCATCCGTACGCTACACCAACCTGATCGCTCACTCGATCACACAATTACACTTCCAAACTAGTATCGTCCACCCGACTTCCTAGTGCGGACACAGATCTGGCTTCTTGATCAGAAACCATCATTCTCTTTGCATAGCCTTAACTAAGATAGAGAATATCCAGAACCAATCAACAATCCATATCCAGGTTCGCAGTTGAAAATCGAGCGAAAAATCCCAACTCGGATCGATATAACCATCTCGAAATTATGTGCTCGAATCTGGATCAAATCACTATGCGAATAGAATAATATACGTACATCCTACGTATTTATCTTCATTGATTATCAACTAAATCAATTTCTCTTTCTATTCACATTTCCTTTGATTTCTATCCACATAATCACAATTGCCTTAATCCCCATTTGGATTATCACTTTAATTCTTACCTCGGTTGGGTATTTAATCAGTAACAGTTTGAACTCCAACCAGTTTATATTTAGTAAATAGCTTGAAAATTTTAGAAATAGACAAGTAGTTGAAAATAATTATTAGTTTATAAAATAGCTGTAAAATAATTAGGTAACTGTAAAATAATTAGAAAGTAATCAAATAGTTATAGAAATTTTAAATAATTGCAAAATAGTTATAAAATAGAAATTAATTATAAAGTAGTTGAAAAACAGTAATCGGTTTATAAAACAGTTGAAAAATTGCTAAATAGTTCCAAAAATAATTGTAAAATAAGTATAAGATAGTTTGGCTTTTGAAAAGAAAGATTGTATAGTAAGTATCTTGGAAAAATAGATTTATATTAAAACCATTTATTTTGAAAATAGTCCAGAGCTAAACTATTCAATTCCCAATCCCATCAATTCAATTTAAATTTCCAGTTTCATTTAAATTGACTCAATTCCAATTTAAATTACTTCAATTTCTTCATAATGTATGGAACAATCTTAGAATCAAACTTCAAGAGACCAACAATCACAAATTCATATAGAACAACATATCCCTTCCTAAAATGAATGTTTATCTTTACAGAGCCAGTTTCAACTTTCTACCAACAAAAGATAAATTAAAAAGGCAAGGAGTGACTGAAGATTCTATCTGTGTTTTATGCAATAGAGAAGAGGAAACTTGCAATCATTTATTCTTTAACTGTTCTTTCTCCAAGCATGTGTGGTGTTGGATCAGAATTATGATGGGTGACCCTATAACACGTAGTAATATTGACACTTCTATCTCAGACACTATTGACTACATAAGTCAAAATTTTGCAGCCAACAACATTAAGAGGGATATCATAATAGCTGCTCTAAGCACAGCCATCTGGTTCATTTGGAAGAGCAGAAACTCTACGATCTTTAACAATGACAACACAGACAAAATTGCAGTTTGCAAATCCATAAAAAATATGGTTCGTGACCTTATCATCAACAGATCTAAGTTCTTTTCTCACGGTATGGTTAATACTGATGACATCCTAGTCAAATGGGAAATTTTACCTTCGCGTGCAGACCTTACCTTTCCCATGACCCCTAATTTCCCAACCACAGTATCATCCTCAAGGTACATGATTGATAGAGAAGATGATGAAGCTGAGAACTCTATTATGTCCAGAAGCACCGATAGTATCATCACTATAGTTGGAAGAGAGGAAGATTTTCCAGGCAGAGAAAACGAGCCGCCATGAGAAAAAGAGCATCGCATATTTTTCGCAGTGTGTTTAGGGTTTGGTTTAGAATGTGTTGGGCCACATATAAGTTGAATGTTTCTTTACTTGTAAATATTGTGTTTGTATTGTATCTTCAATATCAATAAAGCTTTAGACCTTTTTTCAAAAAAAAAATAACTTCAATTTCCATTGAAATTGATTAATTCCAATTCAAGTTGAATTAATTCTCAATTTCTTTCAAATTTTCAAATCAAATTCCAGTTGAATTTTAAACCTATTCAACTTTAATCACAATTCGAAATTATTCAAATCAATTTGGACTAATTTCAAATTGAACTCATTTCAAGTTCGAATCAATTCCAGTTTGAACTAATCCCAATTCCCATTTGAATTTGAACTCATTCAACTTCAATTTTATTTCAAATTAATCCAATTCAAATTTTCCCTTTAACTTTTAGACTTATACATCTTCAATCATAAATCCAATTAATTCAAATCTGATTCAATTTGGTGGAATTCAATTCAAATTTCGAAGTTAAATCATGCTGAATTATATAAATTCGAGTTAAATTTTTAAGTGTGATTTAATCCTTTAAATCAAATCAACTTATCTCTTTAAACCACTTAATTCAGAATCCATTCCAAATGTATCTTCATTTAAATTTAACTTGGTTGTATTTCTATTACCACTTAACGCTCATTATTAAATTTCCAAATAATATAACAACCAATTACCTTAATATTTATTAGAAAGAAATATTGCTTTATATATCAAAATATATTCTTATATAAAATCATTTATAACCTTTATATAAGAAAATAACAAGTACGCGCTCATATATATATATATATATATATATATATATATATATATATATACTCAACTCATTCTAGGGTACCATCTACCCAATCCTTAATGAGTATCCCCCACCAGAGCCAAGGTTCTCACTTAAACTAGCTCTGATACCAAATGTAACGACCCGGAAATTTCGATCTCGAAAATTTCGAATAGTTAGGAAAGAAGAAAGAGAGATAGAAGAAGAAGAAACAGAAACACAACACAGATTCTCACATTCGTAGCGCATCAAAATATAATATCAAATAGTATCAATTTACAAAAGAATACTGTATCTGTCAATTACATTTTAATACATCGGAGTTACATACAGACATTGGATATACACAACCATGGTGTCTCAAGTATACAATAATATAATACAGCGGAAACACTCCATACGTTCTTGCCATACAGCTCGCCTCCTGAGCTCCAGAACGTCCTTACCTGAAAATCTGTAATACTCGGTCTGACCTGAGCATTACATCAAAGTAATACCCGGTTCAGGCTGGAAACCAGCGTGAGTAAGCCCATATAATTTGAAATACTAAGTTAAACCATAAAGAAAACCCGGGTAACTCATACTTCACTACGATTTCATTACCTGTTATATTCAACACTTATTGCACAAATCAAGTTCTAGGTATTCTTACTTAATCCTAAGGTCCATATTATTCCATTTTAGTCTATTGACTTCACACATAAAATTTATAAAGAATTATTGTAAATTCCAAATCGAAATGGTTTCAGATATTTACAAATACCCGACCCTGGTTTCTTCGAATACGAAATCATCATAAAACAAAGCTGCTTAAGCTTTAAACAACTCTATTTATACTCGTAGTAACAGATTCATGAAGCACTTCAATTTCAGATAGATAATACATATCCAACACCAGATCACATATCATCACAACCGTATACCCAAAAATATAATAATCCAAAGCATTCATTAACATTCAGCCATCCATAAGCAAAAATTTAATCACACTATCTCTAATTACTTTAAAATAATTAAATTAATTACCTCCATCACTATAAATTTTGCTTACTTAATCCTTAATTAATTATACATTAATTAATTATCCTCTAATTATCCATCTTAATTAACCACCCCAGATTATCTATTCTTTAATTACATTAAGTAACCATCTCTTAATTAATTACATCAACTAAATATTCCTTAACCACTTACTGTAATTAATCTTTAATTACTCTCATTAGTATCATTCATAAATTAATGATTCTTAATTAATTACTTCCATTAATCACCCTTAACTAATCATAACAGTAATCAACCATTCTATAAGTACTTACCTTAATTAATTATCTTCTTAATTAAATTTATCAATCCTTTAATTAATTACACCAAGTAATTAATTCTTAATTACTTCCCATTAAGTAATTATCTCTTTAATTAATTACATACAGTAATTATCCATTAACTACTTCCACTAAGTAATTACACTTATTTATCTCATTTAGTATGCATACCTAATCCATCATCAAGTGATCCACTTTAATTAATTTACAAATTAATTATCTTAAATTAATCACACTTACTGATAAATCACAATTTTGTAAGTCATCCTTTAATTAAATAAATAAATTATACTTAAATTTCTTAATTAACTTAATTAATCTCATATCATTAAAACCCTAATTAACTTAAGACAAAACATTATTTTATTTATGTCTTGATTATCACTAAGGCAATTTAACATAAAAATTAACTTTACTTAATTAAATCATTAACTAAGTTCTAAAATAAACAGAAATCATTTAACTTGATAATTTATAAAGTTAACAAAACTTAACTTTCTAAAAACATTATCAAATAGAAGTTTTAAAACTATTTTAAATTGGTATATTTAAAACTTGTTTTTATGAAAATCTTAAACTTTCATTTTAAATTAAGTTTTAAATCACTTTAAATTTTACAAAATTTAAATTCACAACTTCTTAATCAATAGTTAAAGAAAACAATTATAAAAGACAAAGTTTAAATAATAAAGTTTAACTAGATTTAAATTTTAAACTCCAAAAAAAAACAAATTGATTTTAAAATATTTTGAAAAAAACTGCTTATCACCGTTCTTAGGGTCAAACCCGAAGACCGCTCGAAACTAACCCCGAGTAAACCCTCATCTTACCTTAAATTAATTAACCCTTAATTAATTACTATTTAATTGATTATCCTTAATTACTTTTATTAAGTAATTATTTTTGAGTACTTAAATATCCTTAATTGATTACCTAATTAATTTTAAGATAACCCATTATATCTTTTATTAATCACTTTATTTATCATTTAAAATCTTTATTAATAATCTTGAAAATAAATTCATCATCAACTTATCATCTTAAAATATTTAAGTTAAATTAATAATTAAAAATCTTTATTCAATTACCCATTTTAACTAACTCACAACTCGGATAAACATTTACATTTACAAACGAATTGGTTTTAACCAAAATTGTTTCAAAATAAACTTGATGGGTTTAAAAGTTGAAAACTGTTTTGTATAAGATTTCAGACTCAAGCCACGATACAAAATTCCCGAGCCAAACGCTCAAACACCCGAGCTTATACTCGAGCAACTCATGGTCTAAACCCCTTCGAGTAACGCATGCAGAATCTATGGGCCTTACCCTAGCAAACCTTTCTTCCACAACTTCGCCAAAACAACACAAATCCAATGTGCACGGTGCACATGCACAATCCCTATGGCCAACTCCGGTCATCACCGATGTCATCAGCAAGTCGTCATTGACCTCCATAACCCAATCCATCACCCAATATCGACGAATTCTCCATAAAATCAAAATAAGCTATCAACTCGACATGGAAACCCAAACTTCGATCAGAAACCACCCTTCACCGTCGATCTCGACTACGAGATCACTTGCTGACATCCCCAAAACTTCATCACGACTCCCACCATCTTTTTCCCCCTATCGCGATCGAGCTAGAAGCCTTGACGAAATGGCAAATGCCTCTGAGAACCAGTTCGACAAAACACAATTTAAAACCCTAAATTCTAGTTGTACCGACACCTTGCTGATCAGTAATTACATCGACCATTTTTCACCAACTCCCTGACTTCCCAGCTACCTTCACCATTAACCATGATCCCCAACTCATCGTTGATCATCGGATTTTGGCGAGAATGTCCATTCTGTTCCACTCGCGATTCCTCGTCGTTTATAAACTTAAAAATCAAAATTCCTTCACCTAAAATCATTATTTTGTAATACGAACTCAATTATATAAACAGATTACAAAACGAAAATACTCGAATTTTCTGATTTATGGTGATTTTACTGTAAATAATTATTTTCACAGTATTCACATTTTTATTCTTTTTGAAATTATTTTTAAAGGTGAATTCATGATGTTATAAACAATTTCTCTTTAGAAATTGAAACCTAATTTTGTTTAGAGAGAAAGATATGATTTTTTTTCCTCTTGAATATGCGGTTCTTTACTCTGTTGATATAACAGAATTTATCTCTATACAGATACACACCATCATATATATACACACACACACATATCTATTACCAGTCATGCAAGCATATTTGGAACTACTTCACATCACAGCTTCAGATATTTACCACACACAATCAAACATAAACAAATTTGAGGAAAGTTTGCTCACTTATAATTAGAATAGAGTATTCATTCATTTTTTTTAAAATTTCTGCATGCACCGGATTTTAAACAGATAAAAAGAAACACTCGGTTTACTCACCTGTTTTGTAAAAACAGAGAGCAGCTTCTCATTCATCATTTCAATCTGGAACCTGTTGCCTTAGATCAGAAACTTGATGATGATTTTCTTGGGTTTGATCCAGATCTGATTTTTGAAACCTTGTTGTATTTGTTGCTTGATTCAGTACGTTTTGTTTTTCACTCAGCTTGCTTTCGAATAAAGAAAAATAAAGACAATAAAGTAGAGGTATATAGGCTGCTCTTTGGTGTATGCAGCAAGCTTCTACTCTTGGTTTTATAAAAAGTTTTGATTTGATTTTCCCTTTTTACTGACCTGATTTTATGCCTAGTGTGCTATGCTTTAAATGCTTGTCTCCTCCTTTGTTTACATGAATTTTTATGTGAATTGATTTATATACTCATTCATTTGTTTGTATGTGTATATTTGCACTTATACATATCTCTATCCCTATTACTTGTGTATGTTTATGATATCAGGTATATATATATTTATACTTTTACAAACTTCCCTATACTTTACTTTGCCATGTTTAAACATATATGTATGAATATTTATTATCTGCATAACAATTGTTTTTATAACATGTACATACTCTTATGTTCACACATATCCTTCCTAACATTACTTGTGTTCATTTTGTCACTATATAAATACCCATCTTTATACAAATTCATGTATATTATTTCGTATGAGCCTCCATTCACATACTTGTATATGTATATACTTATACATATATATATATATATTCCCAATCGTCATAAGGTTTGTATGTATTTTTAATTTTATTTTTCCATCTTAATTTAAATATTGGTGTATAAAATATATTCTATAAGATTTATTATAGTTTCCAAATTAATTTATATATGTCCAGATATTTTAATTGTTAGAATTTTTATTCATATATTTTTATTTTGAGCTTAGATATCATCACTTAGATTATATTCTAATATTTTTAATTATCAGCAATTCATTTGTTCAACCCATCAAAAATTAATATTTCGTTAATAAAATCAGTTGATTATCCGATTAACAGACATCCAAAAATCTGGGTCGTCACATTCCTCCCTCCTTAGAATCTTTTCGTCCTCGAAAAGTAATGAAGCCAGAATTTATTAATTACTTAAAATCAGATAAATTATCTTTTGATCATTTCAAAACACTTTAAAATCTACATAGTATTACAAAAATAGTTTTGATAAAATTACTTGTTATAACTCGACGTTTCAACAAGTCTATCCTTGTTCTCATAGAAATTCGTTCATACGATGATCAGGCGTAGGACTGAAAATCTATAAGTACTTAGCAGACTCGTTTCCGACACCCAGTGAAAATACTTGGGAAAATATTTTATTGAAAATAGAAAACATTTTGAAAATAGAGGAAACATTTTTGTGGAGAATGCTCTGGAAGTCACCACCCCCATCCATGGTCGTGGTTGCATCCTGAGTTACGTTGCCATCGCAACAAAAGTACATGTAACTGTAGGCACTCCGCGCCCCTCGATTACGCCATGGAACCCACAATAGATCGCAGTTACATTCCAGGGTTACGTTGCCATCACAACAAAAGTCCATGTAACTGTAGGCATCAGCGCCCTCGATTTTCGCTGTCAAAATTGAAACTTCTCCACTCCTACATAGGTTGCAGTCTACCGATGTAAAATCAAACGCAGACTTTTGGCTCTCAGCGGCACACACGACTTTCGCTATGTTACCATAGGTCGCAGTCTAACGATATAAAATCAAACACAGACTGTTGGATCTCAGCGGCACACACGACTTTCGCTATGGTCTGCAGTAGATCGCAGTGACATCGAGTTACACTGTCGTCACAGCATAACCCAAATGCCTCTAGAGGCATTAGCGCCCTCGATTTTTGCTATACACTACTCATAATCCTCAGGAACTAGTTTTGTCTGGAATCCTCATTGGATCAACTTTAAAATCCTCCCTTAGGGTTCAAGGCAGTACCTCCCCCGTGGTACTCCTGAGAAGTTCATTTCAAGGGAGCGCCTTTTTCCCCAGAGCCATTCAAAACACTTTATACTATTCACATATAGTATCTTCCAAACCATACACCTAGTATGAATCTCATATAAATATCCTTTTCTCAAAATCGATTATCCCAAAATCGATAATTCTCAAACTAGGCTTTCCAAATTCCAATATTGATTTTACCTAAAAATCAAAAGCCTTTCCAAATTCAAAGGTTCCCAAAACCTTCTTCCAAAATCCTCATAAGATCCTTTATATATATAGATATATAAAAAATTTAAAAACTTTGGATCATTTCAAACTTGTATAAAACTCCTTTTATACGTCAAACACCTTCAAAATCCTTTCCTTCCGGCAATAGATTCAACAAGGGGAGATTTATCTTATATAACAAAGATATATAACTTTATTTATTCAAAATCAAATATTCAAATTTGATTACTCTTTTTTTATAAAGTTGTTTCCATCTTACTTATCATCGTAAAAATATCCAACTTTCACTTTTATCTATTGTATATTTCACAAAATACACTTTCATTTCAAAGAAATCATTGAACATTTCTTATTCACAAATTTGTAATATCAATTTCATTCAAATCCGTACGATGTACAAATACCATTCGTACGCTACACCAACCTGATCGCTCACTCGATCACACAATTACACTTCCAAACTAGTATCGTCCACCCGACTTCCTAGTGCGGACACAGATCTGGCTTCTTGATCAGAAACCATCATTCTCTTTGCATAGCCTTAACTAAGATAGAGAATATCCAGAACCAATCAACAATCCATATCCAGGTTCGCAGTTGAAAATCGAGCGAAAAATCCCAACTCGGATCGATATAACCATCTCGAAATTATGTGCTCGAATCTGGATCAAATCACTATGCGAATAGAATAATATACGTACATCCTACGTATTTATCTTCATTGATTATCAACTAAATCAATTTCTCTTTCTATTCACATTTCCTTTGATTTCTATCCACATAATCACAATTGCCTTAATCCCCATTTGGATTATCACTTTAATTCTTACCTCGGTTGGGTATTTAATCAGTAACAGTTTGAACTCCAACCAGTTTATATTTAGTAAATAGCTTGAAAATTTTAGAAATAGACAAGTAGTTGAAAATAATTATTAGTTTATAAAATAGCTGTAAAATAATTAGGTAACTGTAAAATAATTAGAAAGTAATCAAATAGTTATAGAAATTTTAAATAATTGCAAAATAGTTATAAAATAGAAATTAATTATAAAGTAGTTGAAAAACAGTAATCGGTTTATAAAACAGTTGAAAAATTGCTAAATAGTTCCAAAAATAATTGTAAAATAAGTATAAGATAGTTTGGCTTTTGAAAAGAAAGATTGTATAGTAAGTAGCTTGGAAAAATAGATTTATATTAAAACCATTTATTTTGAAAATAGTCCAGAGCTAAACTGTTCAATTCCCAATCCCATCAATTCAATTTAAATTTCCAGTTTCATTTAAATTGACTCAATTCCAATTTCAATAACTTCAATTTCCATTGAAATTGATTAATTCCAATTCAAGTTGAATTAATTCTCAATTTCTTTCAAATTTTCAAATCAAATTCCAGTTGAATTTTAAACCTATTCAACTTTAATCACAATTCGAAATTATTCAAATGAATTTGGACTAATTTCAAATTGAACTCATTTCAAGTTCGAATCAATTCCAGTTTGAACTAATCCCAATTCCCATTTGAATTTGAACTCATTCAACTTCAATTTTATTTCAAATTAATCCAATTCAAATTTTCCCTTTAACTTTTAGACTTATACATCTTCAATCATAAATCCAATTAATTCAAATCTGATTCAATTTGGTGGAATTCAATTCAAATTTCAAATTTAAATCATGCTGAATTATATAAATTCGAGTTAAATTTTTAAGTGCGATTCAATCCTTTAAATCAAATCAACTTATCTCTTTAAACTATTTAATTCTGAATCCATCCCAAACGTATCTTCATTTAAATTTAATTTGGTTGTATTTCTATTACCACTTAATTCTCATTATTAAATTTCCAAATAATATAACAACCAATTACCTTAATATTTATTAGAAAGAAATATTGCTTTATATATCAAAATATATTCTTATATAAAATCATTTAAAACCTTTATATAAGAAAATAACAAGTACGCGCTCATATATATATACTCAACTCAATCTAGGGTACTATCTACCCTATCCCTAATGAGTATCCCCCACCAGAGCCAAGATTCTCACTTAACCTGGCTCTGATACCAAATGTAACGACCTGGAAATTTCGATCTCGAAAATTCCGAATAGTTAGGAAAGAAGAAAAAGAGATAGAAGAAGAAGAAACAATAACACAACACATATTCTCACATTCGCAGCGCATCAAAATATAATATCAAATAATATCAATTTACAAAAGAATACTGTATATGTCAATTACATTTTAATACATCGGAGTTACACATATATACAGACACTGGATATACACAACCATCGTGTCTTAGGTATACAACAATATAATACAGCGGAAACACTCCATACGTTCTTGCCATCCAGCTCGCCTCCTGAGCTCCAGAATGTCCTTACCTGAAAATCTGTAGTACTCGGTCTGACCTGAGCATTACATCAAAGTAATGCCCGGGTCAGGCTGGAAACTAGCGTGAGTAAGCCCATATAATTTGAAATACTAAGTTAAACCATAAAGAAAACCCGGGTAACTCATACTTCACTACGATTTCATTACCTGTTATATTCAACACTTATTGCACAAATCAAGTTATAAATATTCTTACTTAATCCTAAGGTCCATATTATTCCATATTAGTCTATTGACTTCACACATCAAATTTATAAAGAATTATTGTAAATTCCAAATCGAAGTGGTTTCAGATATTTACAAATACCCGACCCCGGTTTCTTCGAATACGAAATCATCTTAAAACAAAGCTGCTTAAGCTTTAAACTCTATTTATACTCGTAGTAACAGATTCATGAAGCACTTCTATTTCAGATAGATAATACATATCCAACACCAGATCACATATCATCACAACCGTATACCCAAAAATATAATAATCCAAAGCATTCATTAACATTCAGCCATCCATAAGCAAAAATTTAATCACACTGTCTCTAATTACTTTAAAATAATTAAATTAATTACCTCCATCACTATAAATTTTTCTTACTTAATCCTTAATTAATTATACATTAATTAATTATCCTCTAATTATCCATCTTAATTAACCACCCCAGATTAATTATTCTTTAATTACATTAAGTAACAATCTCTTAATTAATTACATCAATTAAATATTCCTTAACCACTTACTGTAATTAATCTTTAATTACTCTCATTAGTATCATTAATAAATTAATGATTCTTAATTAATTACTTCCATTAATCAAACTTAACTAATCATAACGGTAATCAACCATTCTATAAGTACTTACCTTAATTAATTATCTTCTTAATTAAATTTATCAATCCTTTAATTAATTACACCAAGTAATTAATTCTTAATTACTTCCCATTAAGTAATTATCTCTTTAATTAATTACATACAGTAATTATCTATTAACTACTTCCACTAAGTAATTACACTTATTTATCTCATTTAGTATGCATACCTAATCCATCATCAAGTGATCCACTTTAATTAATTTACAAATTAATTATCTTAAATTAATCACACTTACTGATAAATCACAATTTTGTAATTCATCCTTTAATTAAATAAATAAATTATACTTAAATTTCTTAATTAACATAATTAATCTAATATCATTAAAACACTAATTAACTTAAGACAAAACATTATTTTATTTATGTCTTGATTATCACTAAGGCAATTTAACATAAAAATTAACTTTACTTAATTAAATCATTAACTAAGTTTTAAAATAAACAGAAATCATTTAACTTGATAATTTATAAAGTTAACAAAACTTAACTTTCTAAAAACATTATCAAATAGAAGTTTTAAAACTATTTTAAATTGGTATATTTAAAACTTGTTTTTATAAAAATCTTAAACTTTCATTTTAAATTAAGTTTTAAATCACTTTAAATTTTACAAAATTTAAATTCACAACTTCTAAATCAATAGTTAAAGAAAACAATTATAAAAGAGTAAGTTTAAATAATAAAGTTTAACTAGATTTAAATTTTAAATTCCAAAAAAAAAACAAATTGATTTTAAAATATTTTAAAAAAAACTGCTTATCACCGTTCTTAGGGTCAAACCCGAAGACCGCTCGGAACTAACCCCGAGTAAACCCTCATCTTACCTTAAATTAATTAACCCTTAATTAATTACTATTTAATTGATTATCCTTAATTACTTTTATTAAGTAATTATTTTTGAGTACTTAAATATCCTTAATTGATTACCTAATTAATTTTAAGAAAACCCATTATATCTTTTATTAATCACTTTATTTATCATTTAAAATCTTTATTAATAATCTTGAAAATAAATTCATCATCAACTTATCATCTTAAAATCTTTAAGTTAAATTAATAATTAAAAATCTTTATTCAATTACCCATTTTAACTAACTCACAACTCGGATAAACATTTACATTTACAAACGAATTGGTTTTAACCAAAATTGTTTCAAAATAAACTTGATGGGTTTAAAAGTTGAAAACTGTTTGGTATAAGATTTCAGACTCAAGCCACGATACAAAATTCGCGAGCCAAACACTCAAACAACCGAGCTTATACTCGAGCAACTCACGGTCTAAACCCCTTCGAGTCACGCATGTAGAATCTATGGGCCTTGCCCGAGACAAACCTTTCTTCCACAACTTTTCCAAAACAACACAAATCCAATGTGCACGGTGCACATGTACAATCCCTCTGGCCAACTCCGGTCATCACCGATGTCATCAGCAAGTCGTCATTGACCTCCACAACCCAATCCATCGCCCAATATCGACGAATTCACCATAAAATCAAAATGAGCTATCAGCTCGACATGGAAACCCAAACTTCGATCAAAAACCACCCTTCACCGTCGATCTCGACTACGAGACCACTTGCCGACATCCCCAAAACTTCATCACGACTCCCACCATCCTTTTCCCCCCATCGCGATCGAGCTAGAAGCCTTGACGAAATCGCAAATGCCCCTGAGAACCAGTTCGACAAAACACAATTTAAAACCCTAAATTCTTGTTGTACCGCCACCTTGTTGATCAGTGATTACATCGACCATTTTTCACCGACTCCCTGACTTCCCATCTACCTTCACCATTAACCATGATCCCCAACTCATCGTTGATCATCGGATTTTGGCGAGAATGTCCATTCTGTTCAACTTGCGATTCCCCATCGTTTATAAACTTAAAAATCATAATTCCTTCTCCTAAAATCATTATTTTGTAATACGAACACAATTATATAAACAGATTGCAAAACGAAAATACTCGAATTTTCTGATTTATGGTGATTTTACTGTAAATAATTATTTTCACAGTATTCACATTTTTATTCTTTTTGAAATTATTTTTAAAGGTGAAGTCATGATGTTATAAACAATTTCTCTTTAGAAATTGAAACCTAATTTTGTTTAGAGAGAAAGATATGATTTTTTTCCTCTTCAATATGTGGTTCTTTACTCTGTTGATATAACAGAATTTATCTCTATACAGATACACACCATCATATACACACACACACACACACACACACACATATATCTATTATCAGTCATGCAAGCATATTTGGAACATACTTCACATCACAGCTTCAGATATTTACCACACACAATCAAACATAAACAAATTTGAGGAAAGTTTGCTCACTTATAATTAAAGAACAGAGTATTCATTCATTTTTTTAGAATTTCTGCATGCACCGGATTTTAAACAGATAAAAAAAAACACTCGGTTTACTCACCTGTTTTGTACAAACAGAGAGCAGCTTCTCATTCATCATTTCAATCTGGAACCTGTTGCCTTAGATCAGAAACTTGATGATGATTTTCTTGGGTTTGATCCAGGTCTGATCTTTGAAACCTTGTTATATTTGTTGCTTGATTCAGTATGTTTTGTTTTTCACTCAGCTTGCTTTCGAATGAAGAAAAATAAAGACAGTAAAGTAGAGGTATATAGGCTGCTCTTTGGTGTATGCAGCAAGCTTCTACTCTTGGTTTTATAAAAAGTTTTGATTTGATTTTCCCTTTTTACTGACCTGATTTTATGTCTAGTGTGCTATGCTTTAAGTGCTTGTCTCCTACTTTGTTTACATGAATTTTTATGTGAATTGATGTATATACTCATTCATTTGTTTGTATGTGTATATTTGCACTTATACATATCTCTATCCCTATTACTTGTGTATGTTTATGATATCAGGTATATATATTTATACATTTACAAACTTCCCTATACTTTACTTTGCCATGTTTAAACATATATGTATGAATATATATTATCTCCATAAAAATTGTCTTTATAACATGTACATACTCTTATGTTCACACATATCCTTCCTAACATTATTTGTGTTCATTTTGTCACTATATAAATACCCATCTTTATACAAATTCATGTATATTATTTCGTATGAGCCTCCATTCATATACTCGTATATGTATATACTTATACATATATTCCCAATCATCATAAGGTTTGTATGTATTTCATTTTTATTTTTTCATCTTAATTTAAATAATGGAGCATAAAATATATTCTATAAGATTTATTATAGTTTTCGAATTAATTTATATATGTCGAGATATTTTAATTGTCAGAATTTTTATTCATATATTTTTATTTTAAGCTTAAGTATCATCACTTTGATTATATTCTAATATTTTTAATTATCAGCAATTTTTTTGTTCGACCCATCAAAAATTAATATTTCGTTAATAAAATCAGTTGATTATCCGATTAATAGGCATCCAAAAATCCAGGTCGTCACAAGAGGTAAAGAAAAGATGTTGTATAGGCCTGGGTTTCTCTGGTTATAACTTAACGTGTATTCACATACAAGTGTGTGTGTGTGTACTACTGTACAAGCATACTTATCAAACAGCACTTTAATTTCCATGACCAAGCCTATAACATATACTACCAGTATAAAAGAATTTAGTTTTACTCACCTTTTTTTCTTTTGAACAGAGCACTGTTTTTTTGAAAATATTTGTTTTCTTTTTGGTTTTGATCCCCCTGTACTTTAATGTTTCTGATTTCTTTAAGTTGTAATGGCAGCTTGTATTTTATTTCTTATCTTGTTCGAATGCAAAAAAATGTGAAGCAAGGCAGTGCCTGTTTATAGAGAAAAGGGGCAGGCGTAGCTTCTGGTGTACAATAGGTTTTTTCTCATTTTTATTTTTATTTTTCTTTAGTTTGTATATTTACTTGATTTGTGATTATGACCCGATTTAAAAAGAATAAGATTCCATAGTTGATTTGATAATTGAAAGAGGGATTTGATATAATATATGCTTGAGAGGATATGCATTTAACGTTATGTTTCCGAAGGTGTTTACATGTATACATTCATCTTTGAATATGCATATATACTACGTGTATATGAATATAGTTTTTTCTTATTTACCTTATACAATATATATATATACACATGCCTAAGCCTTGTCCCATTTATATAAATTTTCACCTGTGTGTATTTCTTCCTTTATATATATATATATATATATATATATATATATATATATATTAAATTTTATATCAAAGCTAAGCATATCATACACACATATATATCTATATATGATTAAATCCCGTACTAGAAAACTTTTTTTTATTAAATATTTTTGAGAGATTAAATTTTAGATTTTTAAATCATAGCTTCCCAAATATATATATATATAGACTAGAATTTTGTTATTGTTTGACCGATGAAAATTTATATTATTAATAATTCAATCGGTAAATTATCCGAATAATAAGTTTCAAAACCCCGGGTCGTTACAAATTACCCGATTTTTTCTCAAAACATTTTGAAATTATATATATACATATATCACTTTGGTATATCAATTCATACCCTTGAAATCTCATAGCCACTTGGTTTTCCCCCAAAACAGTTCCCGTTTTGAAATTTCTAAACAAAACTCGCTTACCAACCAAGTCCAAAAAAATATTCATAACCAATCACTATGGTAGCAATCCATCACTTCGAGACTCAAAAATGAATACTGATGATGTGGCCACCAATACCAGGATTATTTTCCAACGAATGAAGTGAGTTCAATGCTTCCTTACTTCAAAAAATTATTTTTAAAATGTTTTCTATTTAAAAAGCATTTTCAAATAATACTCCATTGTTCCTCATAAAATATTTTGGAAAACAGCTCCAAAATTCTTAAGATTAAAATTCCCAAACGTTAGTTCAAATTCATTTAAAACATTTCCTAGAATTTTCGGGATTTAAATTATGGTTTTAAATCAAATTTTAGTTATACTCCTTTGGATAGATTATACTTATATAATTTCTATTTGGTCATATATAACGATTTCAATTTTATAATCTTGTTTGATTATAATATTAACAACCGGCATTCCAAGCATATACACTAAAATTATTTCAAAAAATTATTTATTTTATAACAAAACAAAATTTTGGGTAAAATTATTTTATTTACCCACTTCAAAACAATACTATGTCGGTTTACCTTGTTTAAGAGTTTAGAAACCCATATCAATATGCTTGTGCTTCTTGTAACGACCAAAATTCATAAACACTCAACCTATAAGTCAACACAATATAAAAACACTATATATTCACTAACAATTACATGCTCATATCTATTAATACACTCAAACTCATTCTAGAGTACTTCTAACTCTATTTCTAATGAGTAACCCCCACGAAAGCCTAGGTATATCGCCAACCTAAGCTCTGATACCAACTGTGATGACCCGCCCTTCACGACCACCGAAAATCAACATAAATACGCTCATCGTATAACATGTTGAACAATCGAGTTTCGGAATGAAAGATTGTTGAGGGAAAAAAGGTAGGTAGAAGAAAGAAGAAACTAAACAAAAATGAATGTCACAACGGACAGAATAATATATAATATCAATAACTCTTTACACAAATCAAATCTGTAATATACATATTTCACATCAGAGTACACAATCAATAATTACCAACGTGGATAGTTATAACAACTAGCCCCCATAATTTATCGGTAATTTCAAACAAAAACACTATAGCGGAAATAAACAAGTACGAGAATACATCTCAGTCTCCAGCTCGTCTCGTGAGTTGCATAGCATCCTAACCTAAACATGAAATACTCAGTCTGTAACATTCTCATTTTTAAATCAAATTCAAATTGGAAATTAATTTAATTTTTGAAATTAAATTGTCAATTAATTTGGTATTTTCCAAATTTAAATAGATATTTGTTTGTTTATTAATATAAATATATATATTAAAAATGGTAAATAAAAGAATTGATTTGAAAATTCAATAAATTGTGAATAGAATTTTCATTTGGAATTTGAAAATAAATATGTTGAAAAATTTGTTGGATTTAAAATTTATATTTTGAAAAATATTATAAATGTATATAACTAGAATTGTAAATATAATATGGTATTTAAAATAAGGTTTAGTAAAAGTTTTAAAATATACATAATTTTGGAAATTCATAAGAAAACATATATATATGAATAAAATTGGTTTCTAAATATATAAGTAAGATTTAATTAAAGTTTTAAAGTACTTTTCTTATATATTTGAAAATAGATATAGATAGTAAATAATATATAAATTTTCAAAAGTTGTTTAAAATTAAGGATCTATATTTTAAAAGAAACTTACATATAATAAGTGTATTTATTTATTATGAATAATTAGTTTTAAAATCATTTTTAAGGTTATTTAAATGATAATAAAGAGGAAAATAAGATATTCTTCTCTTTAATATAACATATATGTGAATATAAACATTAAGTAACTTATAAAAGAAAGGGTTTAAAAATACAAATTAAATAAAAGTTTAACAATGGGTTTAAAACAAAGTTATATAAATAAATTAAAGTAGAGGATTTAAACACGAAATCTTTGTTGTGACATTTGTAAAACGATAAGATTATGTAATTAACAAATGTAAGATTTGTGGCAACATTAATTTACAAGTGTTAGTAAAAATTTAACAAGTGGCATTAATTATTCTCAAATTGGATTAAAATTTTATAAAAAATATATTGAAGAGAAATCGGGCTTCATTCTTTCCTTACAAAGTTTTATCAAAATTTAAAAAGCCGAAACAAATTAGGAAAAAAATTATCAAAAGCTTGAAAATCAAAGCAGTTCAACAAAGTGAATTTCTCAGTTTTCAATTCAAACGAGATATCAAATTCCAAGAAACAATTTTCATTAATTAAAACCGTGATCAGTTCAAGCGTAAATCTTAAAAGCCTGGAAATCAGATTAAACATCACAGCTTCAACAAGAATTCAAACAGCAATCAAAGTTCAGTTTAAAAACAAGGCACAATTCAAAGCCCGGAAGTCAAAATCCAGATCAAAGAAGAAAAAATCAAAGATCAGAAGAAATGGAAATATGGAAACAAATCTGTAATCAAGCAAAAGTCAAGTATGTGTGTAAGTTTCAAAGATAATGCAAAGATCAGAACAAAGATTTGAGCAACAAAAACTAAAGCATATCAAAATAGCAAGTTCAAATTTCAAATCCCAGTCTTCTGATCTGCAACTCCAGGTGAGCAAACTAGACCTAAATCTATTTTTATATCTTGATTCTGGGATTTATCCTTGAATTAAAATAGTGAATGATGTTCCGCGTGTATGAATTTGTGTATGCATGTGTATATCTGAGCAATTTCTGTGTATATGTTCTCCTTTGTTTATAATTGCAGATTCAAACTCACTAAAAAAATCTGTAACTTCCCATCTAATTGAATTCAAGCTATAATTCCTAAAAAGAATATGTTTGTATCAATATAATATCAAAAAAAAATTATTAAGAAGAAAATATAGGTAGGATTGCTGGAAATCAGGATGGAGAAAAAATAAATTGAAGCCGAGAATTTGATTTTTAAATTGGTAAGTTTTGATCATACAGGCTGATTCATGTTTTAAAAATATGAATATAGTGAATCGTTTCATGATTTTTAAGCTAGTAATGATCGAGAATTTCTTTGATGAACAGAAATCACATTTTGATCGAGCTCTGGCAATAGGTGACACGAGTGGCTTTGTGATCGAATCTGAAGCATGCTTATAGATTAGGGATTATCAGAAAAATAGTGAGATAATTTTTAGATCGCCAAAGAAGATAGTTGATGTAAAAATAGTGTTTTGGAACCTTGTTTGAATGATGTTGTATTCAAGGTCACTGCGCTGTCAAAGGTAATTCGGACTTCGTCACATGGGTTGGAATCGAAGCTCAAGTGGTTGATGATGTTCTGGGTTGGCTCGCGAGGTTTCAGGCAAACGCTGGCGGCGGTACATGAACTTTTTGTCGACCAGGTTGTGTTTAGGTGTTGCTGAATTGATTAAATTTGATTTTCAGGTCAGATTCATCGAACTGGTTAGTAAAATTCGTCGATGGGGTCGAGGGTGACTTGTGGGTGGTCACGATGTTGGTCGAAAAAGGTTTCGATGAACGTGCACGTGAGGGGTTATGTATCCGGGAAGTTTTTGTTTGGGGAAGAAAGGAAGATACTTGGGTTCGACTCGTGAGATTTTGCATAGAAGCTCGGGGAAAATGAAAAGGAAGGGGAACTCGAAGATAAGCTCGGGGAATTTAGGATATGGCTCGGGTTTCACTAGAGTTGGGTTTGGTTTCGGGATATAACAGTTTAAAGGTTTTAAAATCAAACAAGTTTTAACATAAGTTTTTCAAAGACTTGGTTTTTAAGGTTAAAATATGTTAAAATTGTTTTTGGGTTTGAAATTTTTTATCAGGATGATTATCTAAAATATTCTTAAAATATTTCAAATAGAATTTGACGATGTAATTAAAATTAGTGATCAAGATAAATAGCTTAAGAGTTAAGGCCTTGAGTAATTAAAGAATCATTTATTAATGTAATTAATTTAAAGGTTAATTGCTTTAATATAGTTAAAAGTTGATTAATTAATTTATTAAATAAAAAAGTTAATTAATGATAAATAAATTAAGGGTAATTAATTTCTTAAAGATAATTAGTAAATTAAAAGTAATTATTTAATAATTAAAGCTGATTAATTAAATGATTAATTGAGGGATAATTAATTAATATGGTTAATTAATTAAAGTAATTAATTTGAAGATAATTAATTAATTAAAGGTTAATTAATTGATGTAAGTGATTAGGGATAATCACTTATTGTAATTTTATTCTTTAATGGTAATTAATTATGGTTCAATTAATTAGGTAATTAACTTAAGGTTAATTTAATTAAGGTTATTAATTAAGGATAATTAGTTAATGGATAATTACAATTAAAAGGTTAATTATTTGGCGATTAAGGGTTAACTGATTTATGGATTGAGATTAATTAACTAATTTTTTAAGGTTAATTCATTAAAATAATTTATAATTAATTAATATTAATTAACCTGGATAAGTAATTAATCTGATTTAAATTAATCAGATAATTAATTGACCATACTTATGGATGTTTGAATTGCATAAAATGCCTTGTATTGTTTGATATCCCTGATGTGTGCTATTATGTGATATGAATTGTATGTTTGAGTTGTGATCTGTGACTCATTTATCAATGATGCATTTATATATTTATCTATGAATCTGTGAGTGAAGATAAGCATTATGAGAATATACCGCTAATCAATATTGATATGATTGAATCTGTGATGATTGATATTGTTGCACTATTGTGTAAAACCCCTGGACTACACCACACACACAAATATGGATTGCATGAGGAAATTAGTTAAGTCGCAGATTTTTGAAATGGTTTTAAAAGTTGAATTATTTTGAATCCAAATGGATTTGGGTGAAATGTAAAAAAAAAGCTTTTGAAAAAGAGTTTTAAAGATGAAAATTATTTTGAATAACTTGATAAAGTTTTGAATTTTAAATAGTTTGATTTGAATTTAAATTCAAGATTTGAAATTGAATTCTATATTTGGAAATTATGGTTTAAAAAGGTTATACGAGTTATAAATGTGTTTATATGGGTTTTAAACCAATTTAAAAGTATGGTTTTAGGGAATTTGAATTTAAACCAAGCTTTATACTTGAAGGGCTTTAACTTGTATAAATGTAATCGGATTTTTCCGAAATGAAAACTATTTGCTTTCAAATAATAATAGCTTTCATATAAAGAAAGGATTTCCAATTTGTGTTGAAAAGTTTCAAGTTTGAAATGAAATTTGTGAATTGTTTTTGAAAGCTATGAATGAACCTTTATGAAAGATTATTAAACCTTGTTTTGAAATCGAAGAGGATTTTAAATGGTGTATCTTTTATATAAAAGATTTGAATTGGAAATGGTTTTGAAAGCTATGAATTGAGTCTTTGGATGAGTTAATCCAATTTGAAAGGGAAAGTATTTTGAAAGGATATGAATGAATCTTTGTTAAAGATGGGTGAACTTTGTGAAGTGAATCTTTTTGTTTAAAGATTTGGAAATGGTAATTTGTTTAAACCATTTGAAAAGAAAGGTTTCGCGTTTTAAAGTTGTGACTTAACTGAAATCCCATTACCCATATGTTTTTAAATATTGCGCTCATTATTCGATTTAGCCGGAAGAGGACCTTGTGTCATATAACCCATTCCGAATAATGATACGACGATATACATAGCACTTGAAGACGGTGGTGAAGACCGGGTATTTTCGAGAATGATAGGATAACCTGTCGAATGACTCTGCACTGAGTAGCTACGGTATAGAGATCTTCATATGTGATGGGGAGTCCGATCGAGATTGTGAATACCCGGATTGCAAGGAATTCTTTGGAAGTTCCTTCAGTTCTGTTCGAACCCGGAACAGACTTGTATGGATGTGTGTCTGACATTACACTTTGAGATGTAGAGCTGGTTTCTATCAATACATTTCTGTTTGGTGGCAGAGAATTTATTCTCTTAGCTTAACACCCTTCTCTGAGACGTACAAGCTCAGAGGTTATGTAGTTGATGGTTATTAGTGATACATTCCCAATTTGGTAATGTGGCATACGAAGTGTTGTTGATCATATGTTGATCGAAGCATGGCTTTTGTGAAAACGTAGCTTTGTGGACGTGACTTCGTCGAGCCTCACAACCCAGAAATGGTCGAAATAGGAATGTTGCGGAAAGGTTTTTAGGGGTCGCGCCCCCTAGGGTATGTCCATTTCCTTCTGGATAAAAAGTAGTAACATGGTATGGAGCCCAAATACTTACTTATGTTGATTTTGAAAGTGGTATCATGGTATGAAGCCTAGATACTTTGCTTTGTGGTTGTTGGTGTCGAGGCCTCGGATAAAGGTCGGTAACGACTGGGGATGGCTTACTTGAGGTGTTACTTCCAGGCAGGGGTAACCCGGCCTTGTGTTGGTAGGGAACTGTTTTGGTTCTTGGGGGTGTCCCTCCAGAGGCGTTCCTGTAACAACCTTGTATTTTTTTTATTATTTTAATTGTATATTTTAATTATTTTATTTGAATTCTTGATTTAAAAACTTTATTTATTTATTAAAAATAATAATTTTTGTTATTTTAAATATAAATTTTGATTTTTATGTGAATTAGAATTCCAAACATGAATAAATTGAATATTTTCCAAAAATGCGAATTTTGATCAATATGGTCAAACTTTAACTTTTAAATTTAAAATTTAAAAATTTGAATTTTTTAATTTTATCTTTTATTATTAAAATAAATTAAATTTCAAGAATACTGCTTTTCGTTTCGTAGAAATCTGATTTATATTGTGAAAGTTATGCTTTTTACAATATTGTATGTAAATTGATTTATTTAACAAAATTGTTTATTTTAATTTTTATAAATAATATTTTATTTTTCATATCTTGTTCTAAATTTGAATATATATGTAATATGACATGTTATATATATTTTTATTTTTAAAACATTTTTAAAAGTGTTGTTATAATTTTTAAATGTTTATTGTACATTGTTTATATTTTTAAATGCTAGTTTCAATATAATAGCTATTTTCTTTATTTATTTTTCTATTTTTCTTAAAATAATTATTTATTTTCTTTATCACTTTCTTTTTGTTTGACTTTTATTTTATTTACTGAAATTTATTTGTTTATTTTGATTTAAAAAGAAATGAAAATACAAATAGACAGACCTTTCATTTTCCATTGTCTTTTCATATAGCCTTGTCTCTTCATTTGCCAATTGCCTTTTCATTTTTCATTGTAGCCGTTCATTTCTTTGTTGTAGCCATGAATTTTTCTTCCTCATTCACGTGAAAACTTCTCATCCTCCATCACAACTCACGGCCATATCAAATTTGAGAAAAAAATTGCAATTCTAATGGCTTCTCTTTTCTACTTTTCTTCTCTTTTATTGATTTTGTCTTTGCACCTCTTATGCTTTGCTCGGCTATAACCCACCTTCGTCTCCACCATCATCTCCACCATCACCATCCATAGACCACCTCTTCCACTAACCACCGCCTCAAGCCATGACTTCCACTTGAAGCAATCACCACAAATTTGCAAAGAAATCCACCAAAACATGCCTAGCCGAACTCCTTTATCATCATCCCCTCCATACTTTGCCTTGGCCGCCTCCTATTGCTCCACCACCACCATGACACCACCTCTAGCCACCCACCTACCAACTGTCCAGACCTGAACCATGTAAGTGCCGAGCCTACTTGCCTTTAGCCGAGCCAAAAATGTGACCAAACTTGCCTCTTTTTGCCTTGTCCTTCGACCTTCTTCATGTTCTAACTCATATCTCTTCACATGCCTTGCTAGCCGAGCATATATGATGCATACCTGAGTCATGTTGGCACCTAGGCCGAGCCTAGTGTAGTGTGATCAAGTCCAATCGATCATGTGACAAGCCATGTTGTTATGGTCAAGCACTCTTGTGTTATAAGCTTGGTAATGTCTTTGTTGATTCCAATTTCAATATTGTTTCAAATTTTAAATATTTGTATTGTATACATATGTTTATATAGTCTTGTTTGTTATTATTTACAAGATCAATATCAAGGCTCTCCATTCATTCAAATCAAATCGTGCTTTTTGTGCCCTTGGAATCGTGCTTGTGTGTTGTTTTGGTCTCTAGCTTCGTAAAAGGTGAGTCTTTCTCACTCTGACATTTCTACTTATGAAATAGTGAATTGATGACAAGTGATTAGTAATTAAAATGTTATCCAAGTTAATGATGACTATATGATATGCTATGCCATGTTATTACCATGTTAACTCTGTAATTATCACCTGACATCTGATATATGACACTATATTGTGATATTGACATTGTTTATATTGTTTATGCATATGTTCACCCTGCAAGTTCCCTGTTAGAATAGAATCACTATGGGTTGAAACGATACATACCCGAATGGACTTTAGAATATGGAAAAATCGTTATGGGCTGAAATGATAGGGCTGAGTGATTTTTATTTACTTGGCATTGCGGGTTTGAAATGATAGAACCCGGTTCTCTTTTTAAATTACGGATTGAAATGATATATATCTGTATCACTTGACCTAGGTTAGAAAATTATATACAGACCCCATGGTATATTTTTAAAATTATTTTTATATAGATATGTATTTTTGAAATATGAAATTTTGATTTAAAATACATATTTTATGGTTTTAAGAAAGTTAAATATTAAGTCTTGAAATTGTGAATTTAAGTATGTAAATTTGAAGTAAATGTGATTTTTGACTTTAATTTTTTTTTTTTAAATGTAAGTAAATAATGGAAAGTTAATTTAAAGTTTGCAATGATATCTGAAGTAAAATGTTAAGTTTATTTAAATTTATAAGTTAATAATGCTAAATTGTGACTTAACAAATGAAAGTGAGTTTTAAACTGAATATTTGATTTAAAAATTTTATTGTGCTAAATCATATGTTAAGAGTATTAAGTGTGAAATTTTGAAGTCTAGAAATATGATTTATAAGTTTAAAATTTGCTAAAATTGAAGTTTTATTGTTTTTGAAAAGTTATAATAAAATCTGGAATTTTATTAATAGCATTTCTAGGATGTTGTAGCCTTATGACAGCATTTTAAATGCTGTTGTTTTTGAACTTAACTATGTTTGAAATAACTAAATATCTATTACGGCATTTTATAAATGCCGTTGTTCCTAAACTTAACTATTTAAGCTACGATGGCACTTTATAAATGCCGTCGTTGCTATGTTTTGACAATGTTTGGAATATTATAGATTTTTACACTATTTGAATTAGATTTTAAAGTATTAAATGACGTAATTTTTGGAAATTGATTATTCATGAAATATAAGTATTTTTGAATATAATTTAATATTTAAATTTGAACCTTAAGGAATTTAAATTGAATTTGAATTTAAATAAGGTTTACTTGGTTATGTGTTAAATGAAATGAAATGTAATGAGATAAATGAATTTTTGAATGGAATTTTGAAATGTATTTTGTAATGATATTTGAAATAAAAAATGAATGACATATTTGGTTTTTTTTCGAATGATATTTAAATTTTAGTATTTGAAATTGAATTCAAATAATGATTTGATAATGTGGTTTTGAAGGATATGATATTTTAATGATTTTGAAATGGTTTTAAATAATATAATCTTTATTTGATGAAGAATGTGAATTTGAAATTATATTTGATTTGATAAATGAATATTTGAAGTTTATATTTGTATGAAAGGATATTTGGTTTACTTGTAATTAGAGTTTATTTAAATGATATTGGATTTATGAAATGAATATTTTAATAATGAAGTTAAATTTGAGATATATGAAATTATAAAATTTATTTTTGAAATGTGGGATACTAAAGCTTTGAAATATACTAAAGATTGAATAGTTTATTTTTATGGCTTAAATCTTTATTTGAAATTTATAAGATTTTAAATGTTTGTTGGGAAACTGAATTGAATTGAAACTGATGGTTTGAATTGAATTAAATTGGAAATTTGGGTTTAATTGAATAAATTTGTAAATGTAAAGAATTAAATGAATGTATGATTTTGAAATGTTATGCTTTTCAAAAAGTAATGATTTCAAGTACTTTGGTTTCGAAAGAATTATAACTTTGAAAGTATTATGATTTTTGAAAGGTGGATATATGTTTGAAATGGAAATGATATAGTATTGATTTGAATATATGTCCGAAAAAATGGTTTTGGTTTTGAAGTATAAACTATTTTGAAAGGAATATAGTTTTGGATGAAATGATTTTATTTTTTTGAAGTATAAATTATTTTGAAATGACCATGGCATTATAATAATGTTTGGTTGTTAAAGAGACCGGGATCGAAAGTTGTCATACTCTATGCCAACTCCGAAAACCACTTTAACAACTGTGTACGCGGTGGAGATTCCAGAATGAAGTAGGATGGTAGCGTCGTTCTTAAGGCATATTACGTGAACCCAACTCCCGTGAGTTGGCATAAGGTGGCTAAAACAGGAGCGATCTCAGACCTAAAGGGGTAGCACCTTTGGTCGGACGCACTTCTTCGATACTATACTCTTACTTGTGGTTGATTTTATGGCCATCATCCGATTTTGATATGGGAGTGTGTTCCGAGGTGGGCGTATGTGGCTGCTACGTTACCACCATCCCATGTGCGTAATTGGTATATCTACCCTGGTATTGCCTCGTATGCCGTGTCACCTACCATAGCGAGCCTTACTACAAGTTTCTATTTGTGTCATACCGAATCTTGGTTTGTGTAGAAATCACCGAAATAGTCGTGGCCATTCATTTTAGGGTTGTTGATTAAACGGCGGATTGTTGACCAATCGACGATCGGAGGGCATCGGCAGGTAGAGGAGGTCGAGCAGCATTCATCTTTGGTCTCAAATCATCTCCAGCATGGCTAGATTTGCCAGAAGTCGTGGAGGAAGGTATGGCAGTGGCGGAGAACGTGAGATGGCCGGAGGCGGTCGCGTCAAGGCCGTAGGCATAGCTGGGCCAGGGGGTTCGCGTGGTGGTCTCTGATCAAGGAGGAGCGACGTTGATGGTCGACAGTAGGCAGTGGTTATGGCGTAGGGTTGGGTTTCTGCAATGCGTTGAATAGGGTTAGGGTAACAGACGATTAAAATTATCAAATTGCCCCTATATTTAATTTAATTTGAATTTCAAACTTCTAACTATCATAACTTTTTCGTAAGAGCTCGGATTTGGATGTGGTTTCTTCCGTTCTGTTCGTATCGAAATTCTAGACAGCATGGAATTAGTTTGGTTGAATTCTAAGACTGCTCAAATTCGGGCATTCTTATGGATTTTAATTCGACTAAAAATCAAAGGTGAGTGTTCAAACCACTCACCAAATACTAAAATATTTTGATGTTCGTTGAATTGAAATCATGAAATGATTTAAATTTATTGATTGTTGTTTGATGGTTTAAAATTGACATTTATATTGAATTTCGTCGATAGTGTAATTTAATATTATAGTTAAAAAATTGACATTAAAATTGAAACTGGAGTTTAATTTGCTAGTTAAATACCCAAGAATTTATAACTAGTAATATGTTATGATATATGACTGTTTTGGATGTTGATTGTGATGGATTCCTAATGATTGATATGTTAGATGTTGGATGTTTGTTTATGCTGATTTATTCCAATTATTCACCCTAGATGTTTATGCTGATCTATTCCTGCTATTCACCCTGGATGTTACGGGCATCAAATAAATCTGAAATTTAATAAATTAAGAAATAACTTGAAATGATATATACCTATGACATCTGATTTGGATAGAAATGATATATATCCAGCCCTGAAATTAAAATTAAAATTAAAATTTAACGGATTACTTCGCCATAGAATAGAAAATTATATACCGACACCATTGATCAATTTTAAATTATTTTCAAATTTGTAATGTATGTTTTCGTTTAATAAATTTTATTTTTAAAATTTAAATTTCAAGATTTTATTTAAAATTTATATTTTAGTTAATATAATTTTTAGAAACCTAAATTTTAAGATTTTAACTTATAATTTTATTTAGTTTTAAAGTATATAATTTAAATAATGTAATATAATAAAAACATTTTAAAATTTTAATTTAATAAAATATTTAATATAGTTTTAAAAGATTTATTTAAAATTTTAATTTAAGATAATAAATATAGATTTTATAATAACTTTAATAAATAAAAGATTTTTGTTAACGATTTTAAAATTTTGTAAAAGGTTTTGTAAGGAATTTATAAAAGTGTTTGTAAGAGATTTTATAATGGATTTTATAAAAGCATTTTTACAAAAGAATTTTATAAAGTATTTTATAATGTTTTATAAAGGAGTTATCAAGGTTTTAAAGGATTTTATAAAGGGTTTTATAAAAGAACTTGTATAAAGGGATTTGGTAGCGTTTTAAAGGAATTTGCGTAGAAAATTATGAAAATGGAAAGAGTTGTAAACAATTTTGGAATTTAAAAAATTGCTTTATAACTGGTTCTAAATCATATAAATAGTTTACAAATGGTTTAAGAGAGATTTATAAATTATTTTTGAAATTGATTGAAAGAAAATCTTCCTCGGTATTTATGAATATATTTATACTTTTGGAATAAGTATATGGATTTCTTGATACGAAGGTATAAACTTTTTTTGGATTTTGACCACGGTGTGAAATAAGCGGTTGGTTGTTAAAGAGACAGGGGCCGGATATTGTCATACTCTCTGCCACTTTTGAAACCATTTTAACAATCGTGCATGTGGTGGAGAATCCAGAATGAAGTAGAATGGTTTGGCGAACACTACTGGTATGAGGTAAGAACGCAGCCCTGTCTTTCGAGTCAGCTTGATATGACTAAAACATGAGCTATACCGAGCCAAGTGAGGTCACTCCTTCTATCGGACATGCTTCTTCGATATCATATCTATTACTTTGTGATTTATTGGTGGCCACCCTCGATTTGATTATGGGAGTGTGTCTCGAGGTGGACGGTAGTAGCTGCTATGCGTTACCACCAGTCTGGGGTGTAAAACGGTAGAATTCTACCCAGGGCATTACTTCGCGTGCCTTGTCGTATTCCTTATCAAGCCTACTATGATTTTTTTTTATGTCATACCTATGGAGTGCTCCCTGTTAGCCCATCAATTTACGGTGTGGTTTACAGTTCTGTATAGACTATGATGCCTATAAAAATGTGTTAAGGGGGATATGAGTAACACCTTAACGTTATTTTCAATATTATACTTTACTGATAGACATTTCATATATAGCGTATATTACTATATATAAATAGTTTAACGATCCTTAGGAGATGGAAAATCCCGTAACATCTCTTAAGTTATTATACTTACGTTGTATATTGGATAGGAGATGTAAAATTCCGTAAACATCTTTGAAGCTATTACACTCATATTTTTTTGCTGTTGATTTAACTTATATGAGAATATTATAATTCTGACTCGAGTGTTCTGGCTTTTCATTACACTCGGGTCAGCTTGAGCATTTCAGTGTTGAAAACTTTATTTCTAAGGGACGAAGACGGAGTTTGGTATATTATATTAGTAGTTATTTTCCGCTGCATTATTATTGGTATGTCATTGTTGTACTTTGATTGTTATAAAAAAAATTGTATAATCAAATGTATATTATAAAAAAGCTTCATGAACTGTTTATTTGATTATTATATTTTGCCATTCCGCTGCGAGATTCTGTGTTTTGTTTTCCCTTCTTTTCTCTTATTTTCTTATTTACCCCAATGACAATCCTCCATTTTGAATGGTTTGAGTTAGACATGTGTGGTTTATTATCGACTTAAACCATCTAAAAAGATGGGTCGTCACAATTAACCTGTTAAATACTTATGGACTATCAGTCCATTTTCATGGGATCACTAGAACCTATTGGTAACTCCAATATCTTATCACTTATTTTAGTTTTCATGGGCTACGTAAGAACCTATTGACTAACTATCAATATCTTAATCTGGATATAGTTTTCATGGGTTAATTACAAACCTACTAGCACCTGCAAGTATCAAATCATAGTTTTCATGGGCTGACTGTGAACCTATTGGCCTCACCAATATCATACAGTTTTCATGGGTTGACTATGAACCTATTGGCACCTACCAATATCTTTGATTAGTATTTTAACATTTGTTAAGTTATATTCACTACTGGGTCAATTTAACTGGTTATTCTGCCATTTTCCTAAAATACAGTTATGGGTTAATACAATGTGAATAAGTTTCCAAAATCTTTATGTATGCCATAGTTTTTCCTTTAAAAATGAGAATGGGTTATTTGTCTTGAAACTTTAAAACATCACTTTCAAAACCATTGTATGACCTCCTTCGAAAGCATAAATACCTCTTTTCAAAACTCTAAATAGATACCTTTCGAAACCAATGATACCTTTCGATGGTATCAAGAAAACATTCTTTAAATATAGCTTCGAAACATATAAAATACCCTTTCGAAAGCATTGGGTTTACTCTTTAAAAACATCATTTGGGTCAAAATGGTTATATATGAAAGTATCTCTTTCGAAACCAACCGAAATAAATTTGGGGAAAAGTTGATGGTGTCGGAACCATCTAGTTCGAAAGTAATGACCTTTAAAAATCAAAACTTCAAAGGTCAGAGTTGAAACCCCCTTTCGACTTCATCGCCTTCGAAACCCTCATACCCTTTCGAAAGCAATTAGGAAGCGGCTTAACCTAGGTAAAAGCAAAGATAACCTTTCAAAGGCATTGATGACTTCAATACTTCGAAAGTAAAATAGCGGTTGGATTTTGACTAGGTCGGATCCAACCCTTTCTAAAGCTCTTATGTAAAGAAAAAGGCACCTCTTCGAGAGCTAATATTTTAACACAATGTGATAACCTTATTCGAAATTTATTTATAAAACCCTTTCAAAAGCATATGTTTCGAATATGTCGAAGGCTTTAAGTAAAACAAGGCAAGGCTTCTTTTTAAACAAGGCAGAGTTTCGATACCCTTGGAAGCTTACCTTTTGACACCAAGGCTTTCGCCTTCCTTCCAATCCACTATGCACTACTAGGTGATCCCTTGTGTACTGGTTTCGACAATGATGGTTTGGCTAGGTAAGTTTCGTCTAAGATGAGGCGGAATCATTGGAGTCGAAAGGGGTATCAATTGGGGCGGAACATATTTATTTGAATTAATGGCCGAAACATTGCTTCTTTTACTCATTGCTTTATGATAACTTGTCTATTTGTAAACTATTGATTGGCTGCCATAAAACTTTTCATATATTTTACTATTAAAACTGCCGCTTTTATACCAGATCTAAACCATATAAATGTAACGGTTAAGCCCTTCCATATAACAAAAGTAATGTTTGTAGAAAAGTCCCTCCTTCAAAATAATTTATTTTTCCTAGTAAATCAATCGAGAAATATCCCCAAAAATCATTGAAATTCGATTTCATCATGTAATCAAACGTATTAAAAATTTAGCCTCAATTTCTTACTGAAATATTCAAAATAAATTTTAAACCCAACTACATCATATTTATCGTCAAAAATTCGTAATAAAAATTCCATAGCTTGGAAAATTCTAAAAATTAAAACCCATCTCCAAAATCATGTTTTACTTGACATAAAATTTTTCCATGGCCTTTTAAAATCAATAACTCACGGTTTTCCCCTAAAACCAAATGAATTTCATGTACGAATAAATTGTTTAAATCAAACAATTCATAAATTAAGCATATCATCATCTAATATATCATAGGTACAAGATAAATACTCAAATTCGAAATCATATGATTATAAAACCAAAAAGAGATGGAATGAATTATTACTCATCTTAAACTTGATAAGGAATTTGAGATTTGTTGTTGATTAATCCTCCCTAGATTTTTGGTCTTTAGCTTTTGATTGAAGTTCCTCTTATTCTCCTTATTAATAGCCGGCTATCTTAGGGTTTTTGCGTTTTATTTTTTATTTGACAAAAATGAACGTGAATGGGCAATAGTGAGAATGTATAGCCGTGTATAATAGATTGGCTAATTTACTAATATGCCCATGTGTAATTTAATTACCTTATAAACCAATTTAAAGCCCATTAAAAATTTATTATAAAGCACGACCCATTATAGAATTTATTCAAATCTCAATCCTCTTTTCATCATTATTCTATTTAGTTTATCTAATCAAATCTTCTTAATAATTTATCAAAAATTAGGGGTGTTACAGGCTCCTCTTTAAAGAATTTCATCCTCGAAATTCTGTAAGGACTAAATATTAAACATAATAGTTATCTATAATAGCACCTAACAACCATACTAGTATAACTGACTAGCAACTATCTACGTAAATCTAATACAGACATACCTTCAAAGAAGATCAGGATAAGTATCTCTAATCCTGTCATCTGTCTCGCAAGTATAGTCCTTCTCGTTGTTGCTCCACTGAACTTTCACTAACCTGACTATCATGTTTCTTAATCTTTTATCATATCTAGATACAACCCGAACTGATTGTTTGATAAAGGTCAAATTATCTCTGCCACTAAATCATCCAACCCTGTCGGAGGAATAGTAGTCTCTGGATCATGCATATACTTACGAAGATAAGACACATAAAATACATTACGGACACCTACAAACTACATGACAACTCTATTCTGTATGTAAGCTTTCCAATCGTCTCTATAATCTAGAATGGACCTACATATCTTAGGGCTAACTTTCCTGACTTTCCAAATTGTATCACACCCTTCATACATGATACCTTAATGAAAACCTTATCTCCAACTGAGAATTCTAGGACCTTACGCCTCTTATCTGTGTAACTCTTCTATCTTGACTGAGCTTCCATCATCCTCCCTTAGATTAAATCAATCTTCTCTGCTGCCACTCTAACCAAATCTGGACCTAAGACTAATCTGTCTCCGGTCTCCAACCAACATGTTAGTGATTTGCATGATCTTCCATACAAAGCTTCAAATGGCGTCATTCCTATACTAGTCTGATAAGTATTATTATAGGAAAACTAACCAAATGTAGATGATTCTCCCAAGATCCACCAAAGTCTAAAACATAAGCTTTCGGTAGGTCCTCGAGTACTTTGTTGACTCTCTCTGTCTGCTCATCCGTTTAAAGGTGATATGCAGTACTCAAATTAAACTTGGTACCCATCACTTCTTGTAGACTCTTCCAAAATTCACTATGAATAAAGAATTTCTATCACTGACTATACTGCTAGGAACTCCATGTAGTTTAACTATGTTCTTCAAGAACAACTTAGCAAAAACAGGTGCGATAATGGTTGACTTGATAGAATGTAGTGAGCACTCTTGGTCAATCTGTCCACTATAACCCATATACTTTCATTACCTTTACTCGACCTTAGAAATTCGCTTATAAAATCCGTAGATATTAAATCTCATTTCCAAACTAGAATCTCTAAGGGATGAAGCAACCTACTCAGTTTCTGATGTTCAGCTTTCACTTGTTGACAGTTTGCACACTGCCTAACCTACAAGCCAACATCCCTCTTCATGCCTTCCCAATAGAAGCTCATTTTCATGTCCTGATACATCTTGGTTCCTCTTGGATGAATTGTAAACTTAGATCGATGACATTCTCTAAGAACTTCTTTCCTTAAGTCCTCCACATTCGAAACATAATCTATCCCTTCTTTCTTAACCATCCTTTCTAGTCTAGGTTAAAATCCTTTAAATCATCAATCTTTATTCCACCCTCTAGTCTTCTGATCCTTTCAGCTAATACTGGATTCTCCTTTTTCTTAGAAGCAATTTTCTCAATTAATACTGGTCGAACTTCTGAACAAGACAACCTGGCGGAACTCTGAGTAGAACCAGCCGTTGATCTTAACTGCATATCACACCTAACTAAGGCTTCTAAATCCTTCCACTCTACCAACATAGCTAACACCACATTTTGATATTTCCTGCTAAGTGCACCAGCTACTTTATTACCTTTTCCTAGTGTATATTTTATACCAGAATCATATGCAGCCAAAAACTCTAGCCACCTCTACTATCTCATATCAAGTTCTTTTGAGAGAATAAAAACCATAAAGACTTATGATCGATATATAACTCAAATCTTCAATGTGAAAATCACAGTGGTTAAGTCTAAATCATGAGTAGGATATCTAAATTCATGCGGTTTAAGCTGCCTAGATGCGTAGGCAATAACTTTATCATTCTGAATCAACACTGCTCCTAATCCAGTTCCACACGCATAAGTATACACCACCAATCCTTGGTATCCATTTGGAACATAACATGGGTGCATTGGTCAACAAATGCTTTAACTTAAGGAATGCTTCCTTACATTTGTCAGACCAAAAACACTTCACTTCCTTCCCGATTAGCTTAGTTAAAGGTGCTTCCATCCATAAGAAACCCTTAATGAATCTTCGGTAATAACCAGTAAGTCCAAGAAAACTCCTAATCTTAGTAACCGTCTCTAGTCTCTTCTAGTTATTTACGGCTTCGATCTTATCTGGATCAACTAACAATCCTTACTCTAAAATACTATGTGACCAGGAAATTTTACCTCTTTCTTCCAGAAATGACGCTTGGAAAACTTCTCCTTTAGCTGATTCTGCCTCAGCGTCTCAAGTACCACTCTAAGATGAACTTTATGCTCTCTCTCATCATTGGAGTAAACAAGAATGTCATGTATAAACAATGGTACAAACCTATCCAAGTACTCTTGGAAAACTCGGTTCATCAAATCTACGAAGAAAGCAGGTGCATTCGATAATCCAAATGGCATCACTAACCACTATATGAACCATATCTAGTCTGAAATGTTATCAAAGGAATATTGTCCTCCGCCACTCCTAACTGATGGAAACATGTCGCCAAATCCAATTGGGTAAAACTCTGGCTCCACTCAACTGATCAAATAGGTCATCTATTCTTGGCAAAGGATACATATTCTTAATTGTCCTTTCATTTAATTTGTGCGATAGTCAGTGCACATTCCTAACGAGCCATCCGGTTTCTTCATGAACACCACGGCCTCTACCCAAGACGAACTGCTTAGTCTAATAAAACTCCTTCCCTCTAGATCCACTAGCTGCACCTTCAACTACTTTCATTTCAGTTGGTGTCATCTTGCTAGGTGGTCTGCTTACAAGTTCAGCTCCTAGCATAAGATATATTCTAAACTCAATAGCTCTTTTCGAGCGTAGTCCAGTGACTGGCTCAAAGACATTTGCAAACTCTCTCGCTACTCGAACCTAACTTAACTCATTTCCAACCTCCTTAGCGTTAAGCATAGCACTAACACTCTGGTCATTATTCTCTACTAAGAGTTTCACTCAGTTATGACTATCAGGGTGTCACAGTAATATTTCCCTGTCTTGGAAAAATTTTCTAGCCTTATACCTATTCAACCAATCCATACCCAAAATGATCCCGAAATCTACGAAATCAATAACATACAAGCAGCATGCAAACCTATGACCTAACAAGTCAAGTTCTAACTAGTCACATCTTAACCCTAGATTTGCATATCCTCCTATTGGATTCGCAATCCTTAAGAAAGTAATAAGGTAGGTGGGTTCTAAACATAATCTATCAACAAAACATGGAGATATAAATGAATGTAATGCACCTGTATAAAAAGTACTCTAACTGGAATACTCTAAATCAAAAGCATCCTTCCATCGCAGTTTTTCCCTTATCTGTTGTAGTAGGCCTGACTGGTCCTACAGCAAAAACTTTTCCTTTGTCCTCCCTAGCTGGCTCTGGACACTAATTCTTGTAATGCCCAACTTGATCATAGTTGAAGCATTTCACATTCTTCTTACTTACAGCTTTCTTCCCATTTCCTAAAAGGCATTCATTAGCAAAGTGACCTTTCTTGGCACACTTATAGTAAACTACCCCAACGTTTGACTTTTTAATAGTATCTTCCTTCTAGGCTCCCTACTTTTTAAAGAACTTCCCTATCTTCACCTGAGAACCCTGAGCTTCCACTGACTTCTCTCTAGCTAAATCAGCGAGTAACTCCTCATAGCGATTGGCCATCTCCACCCCTATATTACAAGGACTACGGACATGGGTCATGGTCATTTTAGCAAGCTCGGACCTCAATCCCCGAATGAATTTCTCATTCCTTTTGATGTCGGCCTCTATAACAGCATATCCATATCGAGAAAGTTCTTCAAACTTAGTAGCATACTCGATTACTGACATCTCTCCCTCAACTAAATCCATAAACCTTCTCACCAGCTCCTACATTGCAAACTCAAATACAAACTTCTTCTCAAATCTCATTTTAAAATCAACCCTAGTTAACTGTTCTTTTGAAACTCCAGCAGTGACAATATTCCACCAATGTAGCGCTGATCCCTGAAAATGTCTAAAGACCAACCTTCTCTTTTGCCAATCACTCAGACCCAAACCAGTAAATATACGCTCACAATGCAACAACCAGTTCTGAATCTTTATGGCACTCTCTGTTTCCAAGAATGGATTCCCACCCAAACTGGTGTAATCTCTACTAAGGAAAGCAATATTCCCAACTGGAGTCATAGGATTAGCTCCTCTTACATTTCTAGAAACTCCAAAACTAGCTCCTACTTGCACCAAACCAGCAAAGAACTAGTACATCGCCTCCATATCTACAGGTGGATTTCCAGCACTCACATTGGTATCAGCATTTTGATTACTAGCGTTAGCCTGTCGACCCAGATTCCTCTTGGTAGTAGATCGGGCATTTCTATTAGTTGTGGTACATCCTCCACCGAGATTTCCTATTTCATTTCCTGCTTCCTTATCTTCTTTCTCGTAAATATACATGTGATCCTTAGTAAGATACAGAAGAACAGTCTAAGATGGTGAGGAATACGTACTTAGATATATAACTATATAGCAAATACAAGTACTTTACTATAGCGTTAAACCAAACCTCAATCTTATTATCTGATTCATTTGATTATGATTGAAAATATTTTAGGTTTAAGTTACTTTTAAAGTTTCATAAACCTATACTCTGATACTAACTTGTAATATATCCTTACTTAAAGGCCTAAAACTAACGGCTATGGATGTTGCAGTCATCCATAATTATTAATCTTTGGCGACCAAATACGGCGACATTAGACACATTAATACACAAAAACACAAGAATATGGAAAAAAAATTAAACAGCAAACAAATTCCATTTTCCATTTCAAAATATTCCAAATTGATTACATAATCCTAATTCGTAGACCACGTTCAGATGACATATAATTATTACAAAATACGCCAATAGCAACATATGAAGATGCCCCTATGGTAGATCAGAGTATATAGATAGGCAAGAAAACTATTTTCCTTTACATACAAAACACACAGGGGAAATAAAAGAACTCTACTAACAAGCTTGCCGCGTGCACGTCCTTGGAAGCTTTATTCGCCTAAAAGAATACGTGGAAGCCTTAACTCTCAACCTACTTAAAATCAATTAAGTACCCGAGAGTTTAAGGGGAAAACAATAAACTTCAAGTCAGACATAAAGCGTGGTAGGAATAATAATTTACCATCCCAAATCATTTAGATATCTACTGAGACAGAAAGAGAGTGTGAATTAAGGATCTTACGGCTAATTTAACACTAGAGAGGGGGTGAATAGTGTTTAGTGGATTCTAAGACATATATGGACTAATTTAAAAATTATGATATAAACAAATATAGAACTTAATCACAGAATAATCACAAAATCAAACACAGATGCAGAAAGTAAATAAAAAGCAGTAAAAGGAAATAACACACCGGATTTTATACTGATTTGGAGTTACCCTACATCCGGTCCTGCACCAAGGCAAACACCTCGTACATATTTCTATTATACCAATGTCGAGATTACAATCCCCAATTTCTAAAGGTCTTGAGGTACCCTCCTGTCTTTGAGTCCGGGGTAAACTTTCTTGATTTATAGGACACAAGATCACCCAATTGATTTCCAGTCACAGCCACACCTTATAGAGAGACTCGATAAACTTTTATTTACAAATTGGTTCTAAAACTCTGAATAGCACTTTGATCTTCGAGTGAGGGCAGAGAATCAAACAAGAATGAGATTCTAATCTGGTTCACTTGAGAATTCGGCAGAATTTTGGCACAATCTTAAAAATATGAAAATTTTAGAATATGGGTTTATGGAGAAGAAGGAATGAAGAAAATAAGAAATTAGTTAGTTAAAAAATTTGTTTGTGAAGGCTATTTATAGACCAGTAATGGTCATAATCATTCGTAAAGAGATTTAAACGAATAGACACTTCTTTTGAAAATTGAAACTTTTGAATTTAACGGCCACCACGTCGACATGGGGTATCCCATGATGTCGACATCCCTTAGTTAAAAACAATGTAAAAATTGTTTTGAAAATGATATTGAAAGGAAAACAAGATAAAATGACTCTGTAGTAAAATAAACTAATTTTCCTATGTTTTAAAATAAAGAAGATTAGAAAAACATATTTTTAGAATGCATATATAAAGTTGATTTTAAATCTCAAGTATATATATAATATAAAGAGTATTTAAAAACCAGAAGATGGTTTTTAAAAACAAACAAAGTTTAAAACAAGAGCTTATTTAAAAACAAAAACAAAGAATGATTTAAGGCTAAAACATCTTTCGAAAATCATTTGAAAAGATAATTTTTAAGGCTAAAACATTTTGAAAAGCAGTTTTGAAAAACATTTTGAAAAACCATTTTGAAGTAGTTTTGTAAGCTTCTTCCTGCAGAATATTTCATCACATCAGGACTCGAGAACTTGTACAAAACCAGGATGTTCATGGGTTAGTAAGCCACTTGTCATAGGTTTGTAAGCTACTTGTCGTGGGTTTGTAAGCCACTAAGAAGGTAGAAATGGGTTCCATTCCAAATGAAATTTGGAATGAAGATTTCCATGCTATTATGAAGTTTTAACAAAATTAGAAACTTATCTTGAAATCTTGATCTTGATACTCATGAGTCTTCAAACTTGATTTTTTTTCATTCTTGATCTTTATACTGTATAGTCTTTAATAATCAGTACCTGCCGTATATATATCATTGCCTAATAACATTCATATATATCTAGACAATAGTGTTAGTATATAAATTATAATAAAATAATTTACAAAGGTTGTTGTCATCAAAACCACTATCTCCAGTTCCTAACAACCTCCCTCTTTTTGATGATGACAACCTTATAAAATATACTTACCACTTCGATCATACCATAACTCCCCCTTACACCAACAACTCCCTCATACTCCAAGCCTATTATTTTCCCCTACTCCAAGCCTATTATTTTATATAACTTCTTCCCCTTTGTCCTCAACAAAAAAAATAACCTATAAATCTTGAACCTAATAGAAAATGAGATAAACAAACATATGACATAAGAATAATAGCTATGTATGAGTGAAATATAGCATCCTGAGTTAAATTGAATTCAAGATTTTATACAGCAAAGTTTATTACAGAGAATAGAATAGAGAAAAGGAGTAAAATTCAAAATATATAAATATATAACTTAATAACTAATTTTAGAGGAAAATTTAAATTTGAAAATCTCGGCCTGTATGTCGACATAAGGGGATGGGTCATGTTGACATGCCCAGTTCAATTTTTGAGAAATTTTTATTTATATTAATTATTAACTATACTTGTATTATTTATAATTTATATTTCAGTTAATGAAGATATACCTAGTTCTCTTCTAAATTTAGTAAAGTTTTGTCCATTTAATTGTTTGGTTAATATATCAGCAATTTGTTTTCAGTATTAATATATTCAAGAGTTATGACTTCTTTACTTATATTATCTCTAAGAAAATGATGTCTAATATCAATATGTTTTGTTCTAGCATGTTGAGTTGGATTCTTAGATATGTTTATTGCACTAGTATTATCACAATAAATTGGTGATTTAGTTATAGTTAATCCAAAATCTTTTAAAGTTTGTTGCATATATATAATTTGAGAACAAGCCAAAGCAACAGATATATATTCTGCTTCAGTTGTTGACAAAGATACAATGTTTTGCTTTTTACTAAACCAGGAAACCAGAGAATGTCCTAGAAAGTGACAAGTTCCACTTGTACTTTTTCGGTCTGATTTACAACCAGCGTAATCAGCATCACAATATGAAATTAAATCAAATACATCATTTTTAGGGTAAAATAAACCATAATCTAAAGTATGTTTTACACATCATAAAATTCTTTTAACAGCTTTTACGTGAGTTTCTTTAGGTTGAGATTGGTATCTTGCACAGAGATAAACACTATGCATGATATCAGGATGACTTGTTGTTATATAAAGCAGCGAACCAACCATTCCCCTATATAAATTTTGATTAACATCTTTTGATTTATCTTCTTTACTTAAAGCTACATTAGTTGTCATTGGAGTTGGTTCCCACTAGAAGTGGTCAATCCAAATTTGTTAAGCATATTTTTCTTGACTAATGAAAATTCCTTTATCTAACTGTTTGATTTGAAGTCCTAAGAAGAAACTTAGTTCTCCCTATGACTCATTTCAAATTCTTTAGTCATTATATCTAAAATTCTTTATTCATTACGTTATTATTGATCCAAATAATATATCATCTACATATATTTATACTAATTGAATATCATTTTTGTTTCTTTTAATAAAATGAGTTGTACCTATTTTACAATTTCAGAACCAGATTGTAGTAAATAAGATCTTAGTCTTTTATACCAGGCTCTAGGAGCTTGTTTTAGACCATGAAAACTTTCTTTAATTTATATACATGATTTGGAAATTTATTATCTTCAAAAATGTAGAGGTTGTTCAACATAAACATCTTATTTTACAAAACCATTTAGAAAAGAACTTTTAACATCCATTTGATATAATTTGAAATTATTGTAGTTTGCGAAATCAAGCAGAATCCTGATAGCTTCTAATCTTGTTACGATGCAAAGGTTTCGTCATAATCAATTCCTTCTTCTTGCAATAACCTTGCGCGACTAAACGAGCTTTATTTCTCACGGCCACACCAAGTTCATTCATTTTATTTCTATAAACCCATTATGTTCCAATTATACTTTTATCCTCAGGTCTAGGAACAAGTTCCCAAACATCATTTTTGGTGAACTGATTCAATTCTTCTTGCATAGCAAGAATCCATGAATCATCAGATGATGCTTCCTTTGGATTTTAGGTTCAATAGTTGATATAAAAGCTACATTACTCATAATATTTAGTTGATATCTTGTTTTAACTATATTTCAATATTTCCTGGTATATTTTCTACAGGATGATCTTTTAATAGCCTAATTCTTTTATTAGGTTGAATGATTTCACTATTTGTTTCATTAGGTTCATTATTTAAAGTTACAAAATCTTCTTCATCTTCTATTTGTACAGTATCTTAAAAAAATTCATCAAAAGATGCATGCATTGTTTCTTCAATAGTGTTAGTTCTTAAATTATAAACATTAAATGCTTTACTTCTATTAGAATATCTGATGAATATACCTTTGTCAGATTTAGGTTCAAATTTATCTAAGTTATCTTTTGAACTAAGGATAAAAAATTTAATACCAAAAACTTTAAAATAAGCTACTATGGGTTTCTTATTGTAAATTAATTCATATGGTGTTTTATTAATTAATGGTATAATTAAAATCCTACTTAATATATAATAAGCTGTAGCGACTACTTCAGACCAAAAAAATTTGGGTAAGTTACTATCAGAAATCATTGTTCTAGCACACTCTTGAATCGTTCTATTCTTACATTCTACCACTCCATTTTGTTGTGGAGTTCTTGGAAAAGAGAAATTATGAGTAATTCCTTTTTTATTACAGAATTCTCAAAATTTCATTTTCAAATTCTCTACCACAATCACTACGAATAGTTTTTATTTTTAAGGAAAGTTGATTTTGAATTCTTTTAGCAAAAATTTTAAATAATTCAAAAGCATCACTTTTAAGTTTAAGAAAAATTGTCCAAGTATAACTAGAATAATCATCTACAATTACAAAAGCATATTTATTGTGATTAATTGATTGAACTTGAGATGGACCAAATAAATCTAAATGAAGTAACCCTAGAGGTTTAGAAGTAGAAATCATATCTTTTAATTTAAATGAACTTTTCTTAAGTTTTCCTAATTGGCAAGCATCACATATACTATCTACTTTAAAGTTTAACTTGGAATGACCTCTAACTAAGTCAAGTTTTGATAACCTAGATAATAGTTTGAAATTTAAATGACCAAATCTTTTATGCCAAATCCAAGGGTCACTTGTATTAGCCAAAAGACATAAGTTATCATTTGAAACTTTTATACTAAGGATGTAAATGTTTTTCTTCCTAATTTATTCAAAGATAATATTTGACTTATTATCTTCGATGTGACACTTATCTTTTCCAAATTTAATTTTAAATCCTTTATCACATAGTTGACTTATACTAAGAAAATTATGTTTTAAATTCCTAAATAGCAAAATATCAGAAATAAGAGGAGTTTTAGAATTACCGACATTGCCGATGCCAATCACATATCCTTTTGAGTTATCCCCAAAGTTGACCAATCCACCATCTTGATATATGATGTCATTGAGTATCTCGGGATTTTCAGTCATATGCCTTGAACAGCCACTATCAAGTATCCATTTACCTTTCTAAATTTGCACAGTTTTTCCATTGGTTGTTGATTCTTCAAAAGCCATGTAACATGTCTGTTCCTACATAACAAACCAATTCGGTGGATAACTTGATTTTTCATAAAAACTAAATGCAGACTTATGATACTTTGATGAAATGCATAAAATCAAATTAGGATTAACAAAATTTCCTAAAAATGTCATTTTCAAATTTTCAAGTTTCAGATTATGAAAACTATGAAAACCTACGCTCTGATACCAATTGAAAGGGAGTGCAGATTAAGTATCTTAAGGCTAATTTAACATTAGAGGGGGGTGAACATTGTTTAATGGATTCTAAGACATGGACTAATTTAAAAAATGATATAAACAAATGCAGAACTTAATAACAGAACAATCACAGAATCAAACACAAATGTAGAAAGTAAATAAAAAGAAGTAAAAGGAAAGAACACGTCGGATTTTATACTGGTTCGGAGTTACCCTACATCCAATGCTACACCAAGGCAAACACCTTGTATAGATTTTATTATACCAATGTCGAGATTACAATCCTTAATTTCTAAAGGCCTTGAGGTACCCTTCTGTCTTTGAGTCCGGGGCAAACTCTCTTGATTTACGGGACATAAGTATCACCCAACTGATTTCCAGGCACAACCACACCTTATAGAGAGACTCGATAAACTTTTGATTATAAATTGATCCTATAACTCTGAATAGCACTTTGATCTTCAAGAGAGGGCAGAGAATCAAACAAGAATGGGATTCTAATTTGATTCCCTTGAGAATTCGACAGAATTTCGACACGATCTTAAAATTATGAAAGTTTCAAAATATGAATTTTTAGAGAAGAAGGAGTGAAGAAATTAAAAAATTAGTTAGTTAAAAAATTCGTTTGTAAAGGCTATTTATAGACTAGTAACGGTCATAACCATTCATGAAGAGATTTAAACGAATAGACACTTTTTTTGAAAATTGAAACTTTTGAATTTAACGGCCACCATGTCGACATGGGGTATCCCATGATGTCGACATCCCTTAGTTAAAAACAATGTAAATTTTTTTTTGAAAATGGTATTGAAAGGAAAACAAGATAAAATGATTCTGGAGTAAAATAAACAAATTTTCCTATGTTTTAAAACAAAAAAGAGTAGAAAAACATATTTTTAGAATGTATATATAAATTTGATTTTAAATTTCAAGTATATATATTATAAAGAATATTTAAAAATTAGAAGATAGTTTTTAAAAACAAACAAGAGTTTAAAACAAGAGCTTATTTCAAAATAAAAACAAAGAATATTTTAAGGCTAAAACATCTTTTTGAAAATCATTTGAAAAGATAATTTTTAAGGCTAAAACATTTTGAAAAGCAGTTTTGAAAATCATTTTGAAAAACCATTTGAAGTAGTTTTGCAAGCTTTTTCCTGCTATATTTCATCACATCAGGACTCGAGAACTTGTACAAAACCAGGATGCTCGTGGGTTTGTAAGCCACTTGTCGTGGGCTTGTAAGCTACTTGTTGTGGGTTTGTAAGCCACTAAGAAGGTAGAAATGGGTTCCATCCTAAATGAAATTTGGATTGAAGATTTTCATACTATTATGAAATTTTAACAAAACTAGACACTTATCTTGAAATCTTGATCTTGATACTCATGAGTCTTTAAACTTGATTTCTTTATTCTTGATCTCTATATTGTACAGTCTTTAGCAATCAGTACCTACCTCATATATATCATTGCCTAATAACATTCATATATATCTAGACAATAGTGTTAGTAATAAGTTATAATAAAATAAGTTACAAAGGTTGATGTCATCAAAACCACTATCTCCAGTTCCTAACAAAGACCAAACTGCTTAGTGGAACGGGTTTCCCTTCACTAGTATCCTAAAAAATTTATAAAACCATATACTGTGCTCCTGCAACCACAATGGTTAAAACATAGTATTTCATAATCTTTATGATGATATGCAAAACAAGTAATCAAATCTGGATTACTTATCCCCATTCATATGACTATCTGTCTCAATTATAGTTTCTAGGATTACCATTAACCTATTAAATGTTTATGGACTATCTGTCCAATATCATAGTTTTCATGGGATCACTAAGAATCTATTGGTGACTCTTATATCTTATCTCTTATCCTAGTTTTCATGGAAAAATAAGGAACCTATTGACCGACAGTCAATATCTTAATCCGAATATAGTTTTCATGGGCCAACTTCAAACTTACTGGCCCCTACCAATATCAAATCATGGTTTTCATGGGCTGACAATGAGCGTATTGGCCCCTGCCAATATCATACGGTTTTCATAGGCTTACTGTAAACCCATTGGCCCCTGCCAATATCTTTGATTAGGATTTTAACATCTGTTAAGTTAAATTCACTATTGGGTCAACCTAAATGGTTATTCTGCTCTTTCCCCAAAATATAATTTAGGGTTAATATAATGTGAATAACATTTCCAAAATCTTTATTTATGCCGTGGTTTTTCCTTTGAAAATGAGAAAGGGTTATTTGTTTTGAAACTTTAAAACATCACTTTCGAAACCACTGGATGACCTCCTTCGAAAGCATAAATATCTCTTTTTAAAACTCTAAGCATATACCTTTCGAAACCAACGATACATTTCGTTGGTGTCAAGAAAACATTCTTTAAAACGTAGGTTCAAAACAAATAAAATACCCTTTCAAAAGCATTAGGTTTACATTTAAAAACATCATGTGGATCAACATGGTTATATACGAAAGTATCTCTTTCGAAACCGACTAAAATGAATTTTGGGAAAAGTTGATGGTGTCGGAACCATCTAGTTTGAAAGCAAAGACCTTTAGAAATTAAAACTCCGAAGGTCAGAGTTGAAACCCCTTTCGATTTCAACACCTTCGAACCCCTCAACCTCTTTCGAAAGAAATTAGGAAGCGACTTAACCTAGGTAAAATCAAAGATAACCTTTCGAAGGCATTGATGACTTCAATACTTTGGAAAATAGCGGTTGGGTTTTAACTAGGTCGGAACCACCATTTCAAAAGCTCTTATTTAAAGAAAAGGCACCTCTTTAAAAGCTAATATTTTAACATAATATGACAATATTCTTCAAAAGATATTTTTAAAACCCTTTCGAAAGCATATGTTTCGACTATGTTGAAGGCTTTAAGTAAAATAAGGAAGGGTTTAACTTCTGAAAATAAGGCAGGATTTCAACCCCATCGGAAGCTTACCTTTCGACACTAAGGCTTCCGCATTCCTTCCAATATATTGTGCACTACTAGGTGATACTTTATGTATTGGTTTTGATTATGATGGTTTAAGTTTTGACTAGGATGAGGCAAAAATATTGGAGCCGAAAGGGGAATTAATTGGGGCGAAACATCTTTGTCTAAATTAAAGGCTGAAACAATGCTTCTTTGTAATGCTTCATAACAACTTGTCTATTTGTAAACCATTGATTGGCTGTTATAAAACTTTTCAAATATTTTACAATTAAAACTGCCGCTTTTATACTAGATCTAAACCATATAAATAAAATCGTTAAGCCCTTCCATATAACAAAAGTAATGTTTGTAGAAAAGTCCCTCCTTTATATATTTTATTTTCCCTAGTAAATCAATTGGGAAAAATCCTTAAAAATCATAAAAATTTGATTTCATCATACATATTAAAAATTTAGACCCAATATCTTCCTGAAATATTCAAAATAAATTTTAAACTCAATTACATCATGTTTATTATCAAAAATTCATAATAAAATTTCCATAGTTTTGGAAAATTCTGAAAATTAAAATCCATCTCCAAATTCATATGTTACTTAACATAAAAAGATTTCCATTGCATTTTAAAATCAATAACCAACGGTTTTACCCCTAAAACCATATGAATTTCATGTACAAATAAGTTATTTAAATCAAGCAATTCAGAAATTAAGCATATCATCATCCAATATATCATAGAAACAAGATAAATACTCAAATCTGAAATCAAATGATTACAATACTAAAACAGATAGAATGAATTATTGTTCAACTCAAACTTGATATGGAATTTGAGATTTTTTTATTGATTAATCCGCCCTAGCTTTTTTATCTTTAGCTTTAGATTGAAATTCCTCTTTTCCTCCTTGTTAATGGCCAGCTATCATAGGGTTTTTGCGTTTTATTTTTGATTTGAAAAAAAATGAACATGAATGGACAATAGCGAGAATGTATAGCCGTGTATGATAGATTAGCTAATTTAGTAATATGCCCATGTGTAATTTAATTACTTTATAAACCAATTTAAAGCCCATCAAATCTTTACCATAAAGCATGGCCCGTTATGGAATTTATTTAAATCTTAATCCCCTTATCATCATTATTCTATTTAATTTATCTAATTAAATCTTTTAAAAAATATTATCAAAAATTAGGGATGTTACAATTCTCCCCTTTTGTCATCAACTAAAATAACCACATAAACCTATAACTCTAACATTAACTCTTACTCGAACTCGAACTCTAACCCTAACTCCCCCTAGATAAAATACTAATTAATATATATAAGAATTATGTATAATGATGATAAGAATGATTGTATAAAAAAAATAAGTGATATGTAAAATTAGATAATCATGAAATAATAAAAATCAATCTAAATAGTTATCCAATCCAACAAAGTTAATGTCACACACCATTCAAACAAATCTACACAAATCAAACTAATCAAATCCAAACCAAACCAGATATTATTATATATATACAATCAAACCTATTTAAACTAGACATTTCAAGGAACTTCAACCTATCTATCAGCGCAGAAAATTAGATCCGCTTTGATAGCATCCCAATCTTCATCATCTTCATTGGTGGTACACTCTGGATTGGTGATTGGTTCTTCTTTGTTCAAGGAAAAAATCATCCATCGAATCGTGTCGAAATGACTTTCTTGCACCTTGATCATCTGCATTTAACTTAATTCTAAGCGTTGGTTTCTTAGGAGAAAAGAAAAATATTGATTGATTCAAGTGTTTGTTCAAGGTTTGCTTTGGGGAAGCCATTATTGAAGAGATAAGTTTATCTATGAAAAAGAGAGAAGATAGAGACTGAAAATAATGATTTTCTAGAGTGAATAGGTATATATAGATGTAAAAAGTCATTTGAAATGAATTGGCATTTGGTAGTTGTTATTATTTTTAATTTTAAAAAGTTTTAAAAACTGTCTGTTATATGCCGGCGTACATGGCTTGCATATGTCGACATATGCAATGTATTTTTCAAAACTACTTTTTTTACAATTCTATTATTTTATCCTATACTATTATATTTATATGACTGTCCATAGATAATTAACAATGTATAATAGCAAGAAATAAAATGTTCATTGATAATAAGGATGAGTGCAAGGAATAAAAGAAAGATACATGAGCTTCAACATAAACTTAAAAATAGAAATTCCAAATATAAAGATAGCTTAAATAAACAACTAGAAAGATGTGGATGAAGATGAAGAAGAACCACCAAGCTTGTGGATGATCTTTCCAAAGAATTTACCCATTTTCTTGAAAATTGAGGTAAATCTTTTTGGGAATGATTTCTTAAGCTTTCTTTGGTTGTGAACGATCTTTGTTGGATGGATTAGGTTGCTTTTGATACTTTCCAATGAAGTATCTTTCTCCTTTTCTTGTTCTTCCTCCTTGACTTCCATTTCCTCTTCTTCCTCTTCCTCTTCCTCTTCCTCTTCCTCTTCCTCCTCTTCTCTTATTTCTTGCTCCTCTTCCTAAGCCAAACTTTGTTGCTTTTCTACAAGCATTTCACAAGGCTTGAAAAGGGGTGAAATGTGCATAAGAGAAATGTTGGCCTTGTCAAATTTTTTTTGAGGAATTGTTTCCTCTCTCCTTTAAGATCAACACCAAAATAATTGAAAACATGAGTAAGATACACACCATGAAATAGTGTATTTTCATGTTTAGAAAGATTTTCAAGAAAAAGTTCATCCAGTATGACTTGTGACCAATTTATGTCATATTGACCATAAATAGTGAAAATGACTTTTAAAACTTATTGCGTTGAGTTATTATAATTATCCATTCTAGGAGTGATACGTTGCTGCAAAAGGCTTAAAATTCTTTGTTTTGGATGCAATTTTTTGTTTCTGAAATCCAAATTCAACATCACTTTCGAAAATGTCATGGATTACTTAACGATGTTTAAAATCAATTTGAAAAGTTGAGAGGTTCGTTCCACTAAATTTTCATCCAAGAATGTGACCCAAAAGTTCATAATTTAAAACAATTTGTGTCCCTTTGACACTACTCCAAACTTCTCCTTCTCTTCCATCGCAAAACTTTCCTTTTAAATTTGCATAAGACATCTTCACCTATTTTGGATAATAAAAAAAATTATTTTGAGAAGCATCGATTAAACAAAGAACTTCATTTTGCAAACAAAGATTAAAAAGATCACAAGTAGGAAAATCTTCAAAAATAGCAAATCTTCAGGGAAAGACTTTCCGAAAGATATATACTTGATATAGGCTTGCATGGCTTCTTGATTGTTAAACATATATTCCTTTATATTCTTAGAAAGCCTCATGGTTGCCTTAGTATTGCTCGAGGACGTCATTGAACATTAGTTTGAAGAAATAAGAGAGTTTATGATTTTTGAATTTGAAAATAAAAGAGAAAAATGAATGGGTGGAGATAGAGTAAATAAATAGAGAATCGCGGGACATATTCTCTAGTCAAGAGACATCTTTTTAGAACATAAGAGTTGGTGAAAAGTTGGAGGGAAATTCAAATTTTGAATTTGAATTTGAAATTCAAAATCTACATAAGTATGTCGACATATGCTAGGCGTGTGTCGACATACATGTCGAATTTTGCAAAAATGATTTTTTAAGCTATATCCTATTTTATTATATATCTATTTATAGTTATTCTATTTTCAAAAAATAACTATAAACATAATTTTAAATATTGTTTATATCATTGTTATACTAGTAAAATATTTAAATTTAAAATATAATCACATAATATATATTATTATTAATCTATAGGATATTCCTAATCAACCGATAAAGCAACAAAAAAGGAAAAAAATTCACTCAAGAAATTAAAACTTTTGATATACTAAAAGCGTACCCTTTTCTGATCCATTTCACTTTTTTTGAATTATTATTATGTGAAGCAAATGTTAGCAATTTCTGTTTCTGAATCATTATCACTTAAGGATGTATTTGAATTGTTTGATGTTGCAGTATAGAGTCTTCTCATTTTCTAGATGAATCAGTGTATGGTGTAGTTTTCAGTTTATCGGGATAGGGACAATCTCATTTCCAATGACCAAGTTCATTGCAATTATAACATCTAATGGCATTTTCGCTTCCACTTCTGCTTCTTGGATTTTTATTGTCATTTCTTTTGAATTGTTCATCTTCCTGTATCTTAGACATTTCTAAAATTCCTTGTCATGAGAGCAATTTCCTCATCATCAACGTTTTCTGAATCTAGATTGTCCATCATTGTATTAAAAGCTATAGATTTCTTATTTATTGCTTTGCTTTCTCTCTTGCCCTCAATTATGCTTCAAAGGACTTTAAATTATGAATTAGCTCTTCAATTTTTAGGTTGCTAATGTCATTAGCCTCATCAATTGCAAAAACTCTTTTGATCTCATTCAGAAGTAAGTGAATTGAGGATTTTTCTAACTTGATCCTCCTCGGGAGAACTTTTACATAGTGCAATAAGTGAGTGTACTAAATCTTGGAATTTACTATATATATTAAATATGGACTCATTTGAACTCATTTTGAATAATTGAAATTGGTTTGTGAACATGGAAATTTTGGTTCGTTTAACTTTACTTATGCCTTCATGTGTAACTTGAAAAGTTCTCCAAATTTCAAATGTAGACTTACATATAGATACTCCATTAAATTCATTTCCATTTAGTAAACAATATAATATATTCATAGCCTTAGAGTTACTTTGTTCAACTACTTTGTGGTCAACAGTCTACTGTGAGAAATTAGTCTCGGGTTTAATGTAGTTGGTTTATGTGATATTCCAAGTATCTAAACTAATTGACTATAAATAAATTTCATTCTACATGACCAATATCTATAATTATGCCATTAAAATGTGGAGGTCTAATAGTAGATTTTCCTTTGACAAAAGAGTTACTAATGAATGTATTAACGGTTTTTGTACCAATACTATTACCAATGTTGGTAGCAATTTAAACTTTTCAAAAATTAGATCATGAATACTTTGAAAGCCAATGCTCTGATACCAAATGAGATTTGGCAGAATAGGGACCTTAAGGTAAATTAACACTATAGGGGGTTAATAGTGTTTAATAGACAATATGAATATTTTTTAAATTCTATAAGATTCAACTTGGAATGATGTAATTAACAATCACAAAAACAATCACAGAATCAAAGTGCGGATAAAAGAAAATGCAGTAAAAGTAAATACAATCACAAAAACAATTATATTGGTTCGGAGTTACCCTACATCTAGTCCCGCACAATTCCTTGTACGGTTTCTTTTCAACTAGTAAATGCAAATATTATCTTTATTTCAAGGTTATGAGACACACACTTCAGAATCCCGACCTCTGGGTAGAGTCACTTGATTTTCGGGCTACAAGCACACCCGCTAGATTTACGGGCTACAAGCACACTCGCTAGATTTTTATGGTCTACAATCCAACCCACAAGTATAGCAGTATGATTTGATAGAGTGTTACAGACTCAGATCTTCGATCTTGATTACAATTTATCTTATAACTCTTCAATACCACTTTGATCTTGTTTTGGGTGAGCGAAATAAGAGAAATCAGAGGGTGGACAAAGGAGAATCAAACTAGTGATGATTGAATTTGATTCTAGTTGAATTTCTGTAGAATTTGGGTATATTTTGATTTATAAAATGAGAGAGTGTAAGGAGGAGAGATGAATAAGAAAATAGATATTAAAAATTCATTTCGAAGCCTGATATATATAAGGAAACTATAGTCATGTCCATTCACAAAGAGATATGAAAAGACACTTCCATTCAAATTTGAATTTTGAAAATTGTGGCCAATATGTCAATATGTTGAAATATTACTCAAAAAATTGAAAACATTTTAAAAATATAATTTTGAGAATCCATTTCTATGTAAAGTACTTTGACACTTTGTAGAATTGTTTAAATATAGTTTATGCATATTTTAATCAAAATATAACTTAATAAAATAATTTTGAAAGATTTAATAAGATTACTCAATATAATATAAATAAAATATATATAATAAATATAGTTATAGTTATAAGTAAATATCTAAAATCAAATATAAATATCAAAAATTATCATAAGGAATATATAAACTAAAATATTAAAAAATACAGATTAGATAATACCTAAAAACATAATATAATATCTTTGTAGATATAAAAGGTAAAGAAATTATTTTGAGAAATATTTTAACTAGATGTTTGAAAAGATTATTTTGAAAACCGGGGTATTTAAAAAAATTGAACCTTATTTGAAACAGAGAGAGATCAAGAAAGTGCTATCAGGGTTTTAAAAAAAAATCTATGACCCTATAACTTATCTGTAATGTCTTGAAATCTTAGGCTCTTCAGTACTCATAATTCTTCAATTAGCATCATCTTGAATCTACTCTTGATATCAGCATCTCGAATCTACTCTTGATACTGTACAGTCTTCTTAATCAACACATGTCTAATATCCTACACTATATATTATATATATCTTGACAAAACATTAGTATCTATATTTTATATAATTTCCTATATTTATTATCATCAAAACCAAAACCTAAGGTACTACCAACATATATATATATACAACTTATAATTTCATATGTTTTACAATTTGAAATCTAGTTTTGAATTATGAAGAAACTCAACATTAGACATATAACTTTGCACAAAAGTCCTTTTATTAATTTTTAATTAAAATAATACAAACAGACACACACACACACACACACACACACATATATATATATATATATATATATGAGAACCAAAAGTATCTGATATTCAAAATAACACACACACACACATATAAAATTTACATTTAGTTTCATAAGACGATTTCAAATAGATTATATATGTGTTTCACTTATATTTGTATATAAAATTCACAAAATATTCAACTAATTAAAATCGGAATTAGATTTGGATTTTTTTCGTTAAACTTTAATTTCTAAAAAAATAGTAAATGAAAGATAGGACAACATAAGCTTAGTTTATTGAATAAGATATGAGATTTAAACTAAATTATCAAGATGTAATATGTAATCATAATGAGATAACGGATCTAGACCATTCTAATATGATGTAACATTTATTGAAAGAGACTGAAAATTACCTTTTGAGAAGCTAAAAAATCACACCATGAATGTTGAATAACTCATGAATGGTGAGAAACTAGTGTTTGTACGTAGTTTGCTTCTCTTCTCCTTCTCAAACAAAAAGTTACAGTAAAGAAAAAAAGAAAAAAAAAGAAAAGTAATTGCCATATTCAACTAAAATCGATTCCCACTCAATTTTGCTGCTAACTCCAGAAGAAAATCACCAAATTAAGAGAATAGAAGTAATCTCCACCAATACTACAGAATTATTGCATCAAAATCTTAGAATTATGTATGAATTGTATGTAACCAGTTTGTTTTGTACTGCATGTTTCTTTTTCAGCAAATACAGGTTCTTCCAAGTAATCTCTCCAGCAAAAGCTTATGCCTTGACTCCAGAAATCATCCAAATCTTTGCCAAATAGCTCAGGTGAGTGAAAGCTCAGAAATTGCTAAGTTAAAAAGGATAATCCTGTGAGAAATTGGTGAAAATGGTTTACTGTAGAAGTTTTTATCTCTGTTAATTGCTGATTTGAATTTCTTGTTTTTGGTTACCTTTTGAATGGCCATATCTTTCAAGGTTCTTATCCAAATTCAATAATTTTAGATGTTCCGAAAAGCTTATATTTTGTACTAATAGTTTAATGTTTTGATTTTCCTAAAATTTCGAAGTTAGCTTGGTCAAAACTGTGTTTGTTTTTTGCTGTCCCGAGAGCAAAACGACGGTAGCAATGATCATTGGCCTGAGAATTGTTTTGGTCGTATCTTCTGATCCGTAAGACTAATTTTGCTGATACTTTTCCTGATTTCAATATAAAAAAATAACCTTCAACTTTTATATTTTGGGTTTTGTTAAATTTATAAATTTACATGGTCAAAAGTTCAATCTAAGATCGTTCTCCCGAGACCAAAATGACAGAAGTAGTTAAATTCAAATCTCAGAATTGTTTGAGCCATAATTTTTTTATTTCTTATCAGAATTCAATAATTTTTAATGTCCTGGAAAGATCAGATATCTTATAAAACTTTCATGTTCTATTTTCTTAAATTATGTGTTAAAAGGGGCAAAGCGGCCAAAAAAACACAGACCTGGGCAAAACGCCCAGGTTTCTTTTGGTGTATCTTGATTTGTTGCCCCAGTTTTTGGTGCTTTCTCTTGTGTTTTATAAGCATGGTTTTGAAGCTCATTTTAGTGCAAATATTGAGAGCTTTATATCACATATGTTCTAGTATTAAATCGTGTGTTTTCTTAGATTGTTTCGGCATGGTTTTGATGATAAATTTTAATATAGATCTTAAGGGTTGTATTATCTTATACAAGGGATAAACCATGCTTATAGTGATTATTTGGATTGCTTCTACTATATAGAAGCCCGGATTTTCAGGAATCCATTAATGAGATTTTAATGAATTTTCATGATTCATTCTATAATGTTTTCATTACGATTTCGAGCATACATGCACATATTTTCAAACTATTTTTCCAAAAGTGTTTATATTCTAGCTATTGTTCTAAGGAATATATTTTACAAAGTGATTTCGTATAAAACCTGATACAATTAATATTTATAAATTATAAAGAGATTTTCAAAGAAGATTTCTTAAATATTTTCTAAAATTTCTTTCAAATCTCGATTTCACTAAAATATATTTCCTATATAAAAATGCACGTTTTTGCACTTTTCGGACATGTGAGAAAGAGAATTAAATGATTTAGTAAAACACGTGGTATGGGACATGTTTGCTTTTTCAGTTAATTCTAGACTTGTACAATCGAAACCTCTTGAATATTGTATTTTGAGTTGATATTTAAGATTTATAATTCCTATTATAGGAATAATCCGAGTTAGCCAATATTTAGCGAGTTGAGAGGCTCGAGATCTCCTATTATAGAAGTAATAAATGATGAGAACCACTTTTATATGTCGTTTTACTCGTCGGTGAGAGGTGGCGAGTCTTGAGATGAGTTTTCCCTTTTCGGCAATCATGATTTATAAGAAACCGTTATGGGATTTATTTCCGCCTGCCGATGATACGAGGTAAGATATATGAGTATTATGAGATTTTTGAGATTTGTGATTTATTTTTATGATGTGGAGTTAACTAGCAGTTAGTAAACCGTTTAGTGCGAGCGTTTGGTATGGGACGTAGGTTAAAACTTTTCGGATTCCTATCCGAGAGTTTGTTATACATCCACGAGTTATGTGACTCCGGTCACCATGAGTATGACCTTCGGGTCCATGAGATAGGTACCTAATTTATAAATAGTACTAGATAAGAGTGTTGCATGTGAAGCATTGCTTCAGCATGCAATCGAAGGTTTGGCCTCTGGACAAGAGTTTAGCACGTGCAGCACTGCTTCGGCATGCAATCGAGGATCTGACCAATCTGGGTTTCTGAGTTTTCTGAGTTTTGTTATGATTTCACCAATTTGAGAATCTTTGTTACATTGATAGCCTAGAGCAATATGAGATGTTATATATCGTGATTTCATTTTTATGAGATTTGAACTCCTTTGTGAGTTCCATGAGATTTGAGTTTTTAGAGATTTTGATATTTTTCTCATATGACTTTTGTGTTGGCTTATGTTCATTTATATTGAATACTCTTGAATGTGAACCTTATATGCCATGTTATATCCATTCATGAGATAACTTTGGGCTTTTATGGAATTTCCATCCTTGGAAGTATATATATAGCACTTTACTTATATCATTCCTTTATATTTAAAGGAATGTTTCCTTATGCACTTGTATCTCTTTTATCCATTGCTAATATCAAGTTCTAGTTAGCCTGACCCGTGTATTTATTACTCGGATCAGACCGAGTTGAAGGTTAAGAATCTTTGGGACTTATGCTAGCTTTATCATTTTGGACTTCTCTATCAACCTTGGATTGATGGCTTAGTTTTTGTAGTAGTCGTTTTGTTGGGAACTTTGTGTTGTATATTCTTTTGTGAGGATGTATGTATATATATTGTGGTTGAATACCACTTGTGACTCATTGGATTACATTTGATGTATATGTATATTTACATCCATTTGTGTTTTCTATTCTGTGACTTGTGATTGTTGATCTTATTATGTTTTTTTTCTAAATCCATCCTGTAGCCACTACAGTATTATATTCGATAGGAAGTAAGTATGCTGAATCACTTGAGATGATAAGAAAAAAAGTGTAACAACCCGATTTTTCGACGCCCGAAAATCAACATCAATGTGTCCACTGTATTAAATGTCGAATAATCGAATGCCGGAAAACTAGACCATAAGGGAAAGAAGAAGGAGGTAGAAGAAGAAATATAAAAAACAACGGCAGAATCTCACAATCGCAGTGGAACAATATATAATATATAACAACATATTTTTATACCAAAGAATCTGTAGTTGTATATTACTTACAATCATCATAGTACAACACAATTCATAATACACAACTGGACAGTTATCATAACTCATCCTCACAGAAACTAATTTTACATCTTATACAGCACAGCAGAATATACATCAAGTATGTGTGATACGTTCGCCATCCAGCTCGTCTCTTGAGCTCCACAGCATCCTTTCTTGTATCTATAATACTCGGTCCAACTCGAGCATTATAGTGAAATAATACCCGAGTCATTTTGGAAAACCAGCGTGAGAAAACACACTCAGTTAAATTATTAAAGTTTCCAGAATCCTTCAAAATTCAAAGGTATCTCGTAAGACCACGCCACAAATAAACATGTCGAGTTTTTACCTTACGATAACCAAAACATTTCTTATCAAATCCTCTGATATTATAGTAGTGTCTATATACAAATATATATTCAAATAGCCGAAATTGTTACATTCATTAAATTCCAGCATAATAGGTATACAAACAAGTCCGAAGGCACTTATTGGAGATTGGGTTTCCATTAATGGCAGGGCTATTGGGGTACCGCCTGTCACAGTACCTGGTCTAGATTAGAGTACCGAGGATCCACCCTGATCCCCCGCAACACAAGACTGGAGCTATCCCTTACTGGATAGTCCGAATAAGATCAACCCGTGGTTGGATCAGCAACTGCCCGCACAGCCGAATAAAAAGGGAATCTAGACATGGATGACCTTACCCTAATTGGTTGCTAGCCACTTAGCCTTGCTGCACCTCCCCTGTTTTATCCATTCCCGGTTGATGAGGCTCGAGGCTATGCGTTACCTTTTTAGAACACATCTCACTTAGAATGCTCATCGACCTCCTGATGATGTTCTGATAGCATTCATCCATACAAGTCTGTTCCCAGTCCGAACGGAACCGAAGGCACTGCCCACTACATCCATTTCGGAATCAGGCTCAGGATTAGTAGCGATTAGCCCTTGCACTTCACTGCTCCATCTTCGACTCCAAGCTCTTGTCTTCCTCACGAAAACGTTCAAACCGGATCAAAGTGGTTTTCGAAAAATTAATCTCGATCCCGGTCTCTTCGAAACGATCAGCACATTGGCCAATATTGATAGTCGATTATTTAACTATCATATAACATCCACAAACAACCATCAGGCCTTAATAATTTCCCAAATTATTTATTTCAAAATATCTTCACAATATATTTTTCTACACTTCCACTTTTTTAAAATAGTTTCAAATCACTTTTCTCTTGCGGAATAAATTTCCAACCAATTATTTATTTCCACTGAAAATCACCAAGTCTTAATACTTTAGATTTTTAAATAATTTAAATCACTTTATCCAAAAATATATACTTAAATTATTTTACATTAAGGCTACTAAAATTACCTAAATAAAAATAACACTTAAGAAATTTATAGGAGTTTCTGAGGAAAACTTAAACCAAAATTTCCTTTTTAAAATAAAGTTATTATATCAAATATTTACGGTACAATTCCTTTTAAAAAAATCATAATACTAATTTACCTTTAAAAATAATTAACTACCATAATTAACTTAAATAAATATTTACTTTTCTCTTAAAGATAATTAAAATAATAAATTTTCTAAAACATTCTTTTAAAAAAACATTTTTAAACTTCTAGTTTATACTTTGAAATCTTTTCTTTGAAAATATACTTAGTTTTCCAGGAAAAATATACTTTCCAACTTTTAAAAATAAAATCGCCTTTATTTTTAAAATGAATTGCACCTTTTCTTATAAATTCCACCAGAATCTATACTTTTAAATTTATCCACTGATAAATATTCCACTTCATTTATAAACCAGTTTACAAATTCCATTTCTAATTTTCCTTCAAATCACAGTTTCCAAAACACTAAACCAGTTTAAAACTGATTTCCTGGTTTTAAATTCCCTTTAAAATTTATTACTCAATTTATCCAAACTTTATATATATATATTCCATTTCTAAAAATACCTATATATATATATATTCAGCCAAGCATAGCATTCTATAATTTCAATCCCCAATATAATCAATATAATCTATCACAGATCATCAAATAAATCGCATCGCTGAATATAAAATAAATTCAACGTTTTGAGGAATCCAGTTGGATCACTCTAACCAGTTTCCCTGCATCTACAGACGTTCGCACAATATAAAATACCAATCCCACTTTGAGGGGGATATCGTGGTATAAAGGGTCATCGGCTATTATGCGGGGCGCAATGGGTCTCATCCGCTTTATAATGCGGGAATCAATCACTCCAATATATATACTATTATATATAATATCACATCCATTCAATTCAATCAGTCAACCCATAATTTAAATTTAACTATTGAAATTTAAATGGTAATCCAAATGAGTGAGATTAACTTACCTTTATTTGTTTGCAACCCAGTTCCATCTCGACTTGTTTTCTTCACAGTTTTATACCTTGTACAACATTATATGATTTATTAATATCTGAAATAATCTACAAATAATTTATCGTTTAATAAATTAAATTGACCAATAATTTAATTTTAACTAATCATTTGGTTTTTAAACTAATAATTTGATTTTAAATTAATCTCCCGTTTAAAACCATATACGTTTTATAAAATAATCTATATAATTTTCAAAAATCTAGATTTTATATAACTTTCCAATTCAAAGCATTTAACAGCTGCATTTATAAATCTTACATATATTTTCCAGTTTTCTGTATAATTTTTTTCCATTCTAATTATAAATTAATTGACTAACTACTATACCCAATACTAACTAAACAATTAACTCTTTTCTAATCTAATATAGTTCATATATATATATACACATTCATATATATATATATATATATATATATATATATCTGTGAAAATAAAATATAAAATTTTATAACCAGCCGAAACCTAAAAGTAAATTATATATGTCAGCAATTAAAAATATAGAAATTTAAGAGAAATTACAATAATATTTTGCGGTATTAAGTTACAGTAATTTGTATAACTTCAAATTACCTGCTGGTCGATCTAAGGACCACCCTTCCTTCCAGAACCGAAGAAGTTCGCCGAACCCTAGCTGCCATTGATGCATGTTCCCGACGTCGCCACATCACAAGCGACTGTGAATGATTGCTTCCATCTTCCACACGTTGCCGCATGCGAAGATGAGAACCCTAGCTCGTCCACCAACTCTCGACTAAGCTTGCATGACTACAATCGAGCTCACATCCATAGACGGCCGTGACTCGCCTGGTATCCAACTTGGCCGGGTTCGAACTCGACCCATCTCGCCTCGACATCGCCATGCCCACGTGAAATCGCGCTCGCGACGGCCACCGCGCTTAGCCTCCAGGAAATCACAATTCGAAAATCAAAGGTTTTAAATCGATTTGAGGTAGGATTGAATCGTATTGATTGGAACTTCGATCGCTCTCTCTTATTTTATTTTTATTTTTCTTATACGAAGAAAATTCGTTAGGTTTGTATTGAACTGGAGTGGCTAGATTTGTTCGGCCATATTTATTTCCTTTCTCTTCATTATTGAAATTTATAAAAAAGAAAAAGGAGAATGAAGTGTGTATGACAGATGGCGTGAACCAAAAGACAAGTGGCCATGATATGAAAGGATAAATTTCTGATGTGAAGAAATTTTGACCAGTCAATATATATATATATATATTATATTTAAATTCAAATTTTAATTTTAAATCGTTTCAAATTACGCAACTCAAAATCTCGACCTCCTATCGATGCATGCCGCTAGGCGTTTGTAATGTTATACCCTTATTTCGAGCATAATGGAAAAGGTTTCGAGTCCTAATTTGATCGTATGAAGAAGATAGCCTTTTTGGATCTAGTTATTATATTCAATTTTCGATATAGATTTCAGCGCGTTTATGTATCGTACGATCACACGACAACTCCAAACGCTACGAAATTTGAAATCCGATAATAATACACTATTACGGATCCAAAGAAATAGGTTTCGTCAAATTCTGAGATTGTACATCGAAAGATTATTTTTAAATATCGATTTAAACGATATATTTTCAAAACTGAACAAAACACTGTTACATTCAATTTTAGAAGTTCTGTTATCTCCAGTATAAACAATATAAATTTTATAAACCTTTAAAATATTTTTAACAAGCTTGAAATTCCAGATTCCATATCTTACCCAATTTCCATAATTAAATCCAATAATTTAATTATTCAATAAATATTGAATATTTGAAATTCAAGTTGAAAATTACTTTTAAATATTTAAAATCAATTAGTATTCCAATTTTAAATATCTAAAATCCCAGGTCGTTACATTCTTCCCCCTTAAAAGAATTTCGACCCCGAAATTGCTAATAAGGAAGAATGATACATAACCCGTTAACTTTTCCTAAAACCAAATAGTTTCTAAAAATTTCCCAGCACAATCTTAAAGACGCATTGTTACCATTACTAACTTTTCAAACTCATCCATAGATTCCAAACCTACTCAACCAATCAAATTATAATTCAAGATCAAATTTTAAATTATCAAAATTTCATCAAAAAATTTCTAACTCTCTAAATTTTCGAAAAATTTCGCTAGCATCTCGTTTGCGTGGCTAGATCGGTATAACTACAAAATGCCTCTACAGGCTCCTAAATTTCAAAAGAAAACAAAACTCCAAGTGGCTAGATCAGAAATTCATCAAATTTCATACAGAAATTTAAATACATACATTTTCGTCGAGAAATTCATATTTATATTCTAAATTCAAAAAAAACATCAATTTCCTTTTAGCTTTTAAATACCTGTATATCCTACTTAACAGTAATATCCAATCACAAGATTCAAAATTATTCTATTCACTTCTTTTACAAAATCTCAATATTTGTTTCACTTAAGCCATACGATGTACGCATATTATCCATATGCAATATTCAATCCAATCACTTACTCGATCGCACAATTTCACTTCCGAACTAGTATCGTTCACCCGACTCCCAAGTGCAGACTCAGATCTGGTTTCTTGACTAGAAACCGGCATTCTCCTTGCATAGCCATAAACTATGATAGAGAATTTTCAGAATCAATCAAAAATCCATATCCAGGGTTCGTCGTCGAAAATCAAGTGAAAAATCCCAACTCGGATCGATATAACTATCTCGAAATTCTGTGCACGAATCTGGATCAAATCGTTATGCGAGTAAAATGATATACGTACATCCTAGGTATTTATGTCAATTGATTATTAGCTATATCAGTTTTCTTTTTATTCACATTTATTTTGATTTCTGTTCACTTATCCATGATTTTCCGTTTTACCTAACATTTATTAATTTGTCATTCACACCTTAACTTGGTATATTTCCAATACCACTTTACTTTAAGAATTTACCATTCATTTCTTTAGGTTCAATATAAGTATTTTATACAGCTCCTTATATTTATTTTCACTTTACCATTAAGCTTTTATATCTATTTCCAATTAACTTAAATTTCCAGTTCCCTTTGAATTTCAGTTTACCTTTCATTTTTTCCATTATTGAATTATATTCACCTTTATCTCAAACCATATTCAATTAACCATTTCTTTAATTAGTTCACTTGCTAATTTATTTTAAATCCTGAATAAATGTTTTGTTTCATTCCCACATTAATTTCAAACTTAATCAATTTTTTCACTTCAAGGACCACTTTACTTAGTATTCTTATATTTTTCTTTTAATTCACCGTTATTTTCCTTGATTCGCTTACACTTCAATTAATTCAAATTTTGAACTTCTATAAGTTTCCCAACTTATTTACTTTCCATTTTCTAACTTCTTTTAATTTACTTCATTTAATTGGCTTACATTATAACTTACTTCGTTTTCATACTCATTTTAATTTAACTCTTCTTAAGTTCAGTTTTATTCTAAACAAATTTCAAATTTTTATAAGTTTTTCAAACCCATTTATTATTCCATAAACATTTTTTTAATTAACTTCCAGAGTTTAAGCAATTCCTCAACATTTCAAAATCACCTTTGAAATCAACCATATCCAAAAAAATCTTTTGGTATATCAAATTGTTTCTTTGAATTTCAAAACCAAACCTAACTTTGCAAACGAATTCCAGTTCAAAACATCCTGGCAGCAATTTCTCTCTTTGAAACTCGAAAATGAACACCGATGATGTCACAATCATCAACGGAATTATTTTCCAACGACCGAAAAGAGTTCAGTGCTTTATCTCTTTAAAATAAACTTTTCAAATATTCTTAAATTCCAATCTCACCAGATTTCAAATCCAATTCAAAAATATTTCTGAAATAACACCACTATTATTTCTTCAAAACCATTGAAAACCATTTCCAAACCCAAAGGAATTTAATTTTTAAAATTTCGAATTGCAACTCCTTTTAATCCTTATTCAAAAATTACTCTGGCATCTTATTTCAATTTATAAATCACATTTATAATTCACATTTATGGATTCCATTTGTATATGAATTTATTTCTTAGCTTTTAGTTATGAATTCATTTTCTTATTCAATTTCCATATAATAATGATAATAATTTAATATCATCATTCCTTAACAACCAAGCAACCATATATAACTATAATAATTTATGAAAATTATTCCTTTAAAATGCAAAATAATTTTAGGCAAAATTATTTCATACCCTATTTAAAACAATAAAATGTCGAATTGTTCTATACAAATGTATAGAGATCCCTATCAATAACGTTAATTACTCGTATTTACCAGAATCCATAAGCCACTCAACAAACCAATCAATACAATATAAAACCATTTATATTCACTAACAAATACGCGCTCATATCTATTAATACACTCAAACTCATTTTAGAATACTATGGACTCTATTTCTAATGAGTAATCCCCACCAGAGCCAAGATTCTCGCTTAACCTTCAGCTTTGATACCAAATGTAACAGCCATGCTAGTGGCAACTGGTAGGCTTTTCAACCATCGCAGCCCCACCGTGGCATACACTGGTACCTCGAATTTTCTTTTACGGCAGCCTCTCGACTCGCAGCCAACCCTCACGGGGACATGTAGGGGTAAGAGTCTCCTGCTCGCCACCAAACACGAAGAGAGAACCCCTATCATGCTATAATGAAACAAACCCGATCACGGTCTCTTCGGAACGATCAGCGCATTGGCCAATATTGATAGTCGGTTATTTAACTATCATATAACATCCACAAACAACCATTTGGCCCTAATAATTTCCCAAATTATTTATTTCAAGATATCTTCATAAGATATATTTTTCTACACTTCAACTTTTTGAAAATAGTTTCAAATCACTTTTCTCTTGCGGAATAAATTTCCAACCAATTGTTTATTTCCACTGAAAATCACCAAGTCTTAATGCTTTAGATTTTTAAATAATTTGAATCACTTTATTCAAAAATATATACTTAAATTATTTACATTAAGGCTACTAAAATTACCTAAATAAAAATAATACTTAAGAAATTTATAAGAGTTTCTGAGTAAAACTTAAACTAAAATTACCATTTTAAAATAAAGTTATTATATCAAATATTTATGTTAAAATTCCTTTTTAAAAGAATTATAATACTAATTTACCTTTAAAAATAATTAACAACCATAATTAACTTAAATAAATATTTACTTTTCTCTTAAAGATAATTAAAATAATAAATTTTATAAAACATTCTTAAAAAACATTTTTAAACTTCTAGTTTATACTTTGAAAATATACTTAATTTTCCAAGAAAAATATACTTTCCAACTTTTAAAAATAAAATCACCATTATTTTTACAATGAATTGCACCTTTTCTTATTAATTCCACCAAAATCTATACTTTCAAATTTATCCACTGATAAATATTCCACTTCATTTATAAACTAGTTTACAAATTCCATTTCTCATTTTCCTTTAAATCACAGTTTCCAAAACACTACATCGATTTCAAACCGATTTCCTGGTTTTAAATTCCCTTTAAAATTTATTACTCGATTTATCCAAACTTTATATATATACTCCATTTCTCAAAATACCCATACATATATTCAGCCAAGCATAACATTCAATAATTTCAATCCCCAGTATAATCAATATAATCTATCACGGATCATCAAATAAATCATATCGCTGAATATAAAATAAATTCAACGTTTTGAGGAATCCAGTTGGATCCCTCCAACCTGTTTCCCTGCATCCATAAATGTTAGCACAATATAAAATACCAATCCGACTTCGAGGGGGATATCGCGGTACAAAGGGTCATCCGCTATTATGCGGGGCACATAGGGTCTTATCCGCTATATAATGCGGGAATCAATCACTCCAATATATATACTATTATACATAATATCACATCTAGTCAATTCAATCACTCCAATATAAATATACTATTATATATAATATCTCATCCAGTCAATTCAATCACTCCAATATATATACCATTATATATAATATCACATCCAGTCAATTCAATCACTCAACCAATAATTTAAATTTAACTATTTAAATTTAAATGGTAATCCAAATGAGTGAGATTAACTCACCTTTATTTGTTTGCAACCCACTTCCATCTCGACTTGTTTTCTTCACAGTTTTAGACCTTGTACAACATTATATGATTTATTAATACCTGAAATAATCTACAAATAATTCATCGTTTAATAAATTAAATTGACCAATAATATAATTTTAAACTAATCATTTGGTTTTTAAACTAATAATTTGATTTTAAGTTAATTTTGCTTTTAAAACCACATACTTTTTATAAAATAATCTACATAATTTTCAAAAATCTAAATTTTATATAACTTTTCGATTCAAAGCATTTAAAACTACAGTCTTCATAAAACTTATATATACTTTCCAGTTTCTTATATATGTTTTTTCCATTCTAATTATAAATTAATTAACTAACTGCTATACCCAATACTAACTAAACAATTAACTATCTTTTATAATCTAATACAGTTCATATAAAATTTTATAACCAACCAAAACCTAAAATAAAATTATATATGTCAGTAATTAAAAACATAGAAATTTAAGAGAAATTACAATAATATGTTGCGGTATTAAGTTAGAGTTATTTATATAACTTCAAATTACCTGCTGGTTGATCGGAGGACCAACCTTCCCACCAGAACCGAAGAAGTTCACCCAACCCTAGCTGCCATTGATGCAGGTTCCCAACGTCGCCACGTCACAAGTGACTGTGAATGATTGCCTCTATCTTCTATACGCCATCGCATGCGAAGACGAGAACCCTAGCTCGTCCACCAACCCTCGACTAAGCTTGCATAACTACCATCGAGCTCACATCCATAGACGGTCGTGATTTGGCAGGTGTCCAACTTGGTCAGGTTCGAACTCGACCCAGCTTGCCTCGACAGCGCCATGCCCACGCGAAATCGTGTCCAATTTCAATCGCGACCGCCGCCATGCCTAGTCTCCAGGAAATCGCGATTTGAAAATCAATGGCTTCAAATCGATTTGAGGTAGGGTTGGCTTTGTATTGATTAGAACAGCGATCGTGCTCTCTTATTTATTTATTTATACGAAGAAAATTTGTTAGGTTTGTATTGAACTGGAGTGGCTAGGTTTATTTGGCTATATTTATTTCCTTTCTCTTCATTATTGAAATTTATAAAAAAAGAAAAAGGAGAATGAAGCATGTATGACAGATGGCATGAACCAGAAGACAAGTGGCCGTGATATGAAAGGATAAATTTATGATGTGAAGAAATTTTGACCAATCAAAATATATGTATATTACATTTAAATTCAAATTTAAATTTTAAATCGTTTCAAATTACGCAACTCAAAATTTCGACCTCCTATCGCTGCGTGCGGGTAGACGTTTATAATGTTATACTCCTATTTCGAGCACAATGGAAAAGGTTTCGAGTCCTAATTCGATCTCATGGAGAAGATAGCCTTTTTGGATCTAATTATTATATTCAATTTTCGATATAGATTTCAGCGCGTTTACCTATCGTACGATCACACGACAACTCCGAACGCTATGAAATTTGAAATTCGATAATAATACACTATTACGGATCCAATGGAACTGGTTTCGTCAAATTCCTAGACTGTGCATTGGAAGGTTATTTTTGAATATCGATTTAAACGATATATTTTCAAAATTGAACAAAACACTATTAAATTCAATGTTAGAAGTTCTATTATCTCCAGTATTATCAATATAAATTTTATAAACCTTTAAAATATTTTTAACAAGCTTAAAATTCCAGATTCCATATCTTACCCAAATTCCAATAATTTAATCCAATAATTTAATTATTCAATAAATATTGAATATTTGAAATTCAAGTTGAAAATTACTTTTAAATATTTAAAATCAATTAAATATTCCAATTTTAAATATCCAAAATCCTGGGTCGTTGCAAAAAGAGCACCAAATCGGCAGTATTGGCTCTTATCTAATACAAGACTATGATGGTCGCCCTTAACATGCTCTATTCTCTGCATTAGCAGACGGAATTACTTAGTAATTCTCTTTGTTAATGTGGGTCTTGGGTTGGGGCATTATAGCTTGGTATCTAAGTTGGATTTAGAACAAAACGTAATAAACGCAAAACAGTATACATAATTACTATACATCAAGTATAATATAAGTATAAACATCATCCCCAAATCGTAGTTGAACCCAACCTTGTCCTTAATCTCTTGAATACTTTGGGGGTAGATAGAAAGGAATATGTCTAGGAATATTAATTTTAAATTTCGTAGTATTCCTATTTAATGAAATTGAATTTCAAATATCTACCCCTGTGAATAATCCTATCTTATATTAACTTTCAACAAATGGCTAGAAGAGTAGAGTTCGGAGGCGAGACCATTCAGTGGTTCTCGTCTCGAAGGAGTTTATATGGCGGCCAATCAGATTATCAAACTTCTTAGGAGTACACAGCCTCCTGCTCCTACTCATCCCTCTCCTCCATGCAAAACCGCATTTGCTCATATGTGTAGTGACTTCACCCATCTCGGAGGTAAGCCATTCAGAGGCTCCGAGACAGTGATAGAGGTTCTAGCTTCCGTATTGCGATCATATTTTTACTCATATGGAGATCTTCGATCATCACTTTGTTCTTATGGCAACGAGTATACTGCAAGAACGAGCACTAGACTGGTACGGGCTCCTTACTGTCGAGATGGATGAGTCTACCATTACATGGTAGCATTTCTGAGACCGTTTTGAGCTTAAGTTCATGCCAGAATCCAAGAAGGCTTTCCTTGCGCGTCGCTTCTTAGAATTAAAGCAGGGCAAATCCTCTGTTTCAGATTATGTATCCTCCTTCGAGTTCTTGTCAAAGTATGGGCTCAATTTCATTAGCACTCCATATAAGAAGAATTTTAAGTTCGTATATGGAATTAAGAAATATTTGTAGAAGTCGCTCATGCTTCAGCGTAAGCTCTTATTCGAGGAGCATGTGGATTTGGCGCTTCACCTCGAAGCTATCGAAAAAGAAAGGGATAATAGTGACGAGGTCGAGGTTCGAAAGAACCCACATAAGAAGAAATTTCCCTTTAAGAGATCCCAATCCATTCCTCCAAAGAAAAGGAAAACCAAGGCAAATCTGGTTCTCATCCTCATGTAGCACCTTCTTCGGCTAGACTTTTAGCATGCTTCAGTTGCGATTCTCGAGATCATCTAGCTAGAGATTGTCCTTACCCTCATAAATGTCTTTATTGCAAACAAGAAGGACATATGATCTCTTCATGCCTCAAGAAGAAAAAGGATTCTCGTTCTGGTAATTTGAATGTAGTGAAAGCTTCTGGTAGTGCATCTTAGTATTGAGGTATATCTCCTAACATTTTGAAAGGTTCTATTCTTTTTCATGACCGTTCTATTCGAATCCTCTTTGATACGGGTGCTTGGCATTTATCCGCATCAGAGAAATTTGTTAATATTATTAGATGTTCTGGCCCTGTTGCTTACTTGAGGGTTGCGAATCCTTTTGAAGGGATCTGCAATACTTGACATGAGAATTTGAGGTTGTTCCTTGTAGCTTATCTTTCATGCGGGTGCATGATATTTTCTATCTGTAATCTCTATATGGAGTTTGGAATGATTTGAGAGGGAGTAGCTTGTTTTTTAACAACCACATTCTTTGATTTAAAGGTCTTATATTTAAATATCGTAATTCAGTTAGTTTGTTAATTCTTGTCTTCGGAATATTGATTATGATTTCAAAGTATCTGTATTCACTCTTGAGTTTTGAGATGTTGATGACATATCTTGAATTTCAGTCATTGTGACTCTGTTGATTTTTGTGAGTCTATTTTGGCTATGATACCCAATCGAGTATTGTATTGACCTCATTCCTGGTTCTCAGCCTTTTGGTCCTTCTTCTACAAGGATGTCCACTAAAGAAATGAGGTATTTCATTGAATTTATTCGACATTGCCATTCTTAGCTCTTTTGAGCTATCCTTTTAGGATACACATTTATTGATAAGCTTAATGATATTACTTCATTCGAAGTAATGATATGTTGTTAAGTGTTCTTCTTCTCATTTGAGAAGACATCTTGCCCTTACCCTTAAATCTCATATGTTCCTTTTTAATCTATTGAGAGGTGTTAGGTCATACTTAAGTTTGACCCTACACCGATCTCCTTGAGTTACGAGTTGCGAAGGATAGCGTTCCTCTTACTGCAATGTGCACTCATATGGGTCTTGTAAGTTGTTCGTTATATCTTTCGGAATAACGAACACTCCAAAGTATCCCATCAATCTTGTGAATCGTGTATTCTGAGACTATCTCGATGAGTTCTTCTTGTGTTTTAAATTTTTAGTATAAGCAATAAAAATTGAGATTTCAAATTTTTCAAAATTTAAGGCATGTTTTTAAGAGAAATTGGATTTTATTTGAGTTAGACAAAGAATAGTTTGAGTATTGAATATGAGGTGATTCTTTTAAAGAAAATGATCTTTGTGTTGGGTTGTCCATCGAGTGCTTTAAGAATTCTGGTCGATGCGCTTGATCAACGTTATCAATAGGAATTTCCTAAACGCCGTGATGAGAAAATCAAACACGATAAATTGAGTTTTAATGAGATTAAATTTGGAAATAAATTAAAAAGAGTTGAGAATTAAATTTAATTCTGAATGACATATGCAGTTATTGAACTATAGTGGTTGGATGGGTAGCGAGGCAGTTTTGATCATTTGGTCAACTCTGCAGCAATCGATGGGGTTATTCATGATAAACCAATGGAGAGGCAATGCCATTAAGATAATTGAAATGTAAGAAGTGGTATATAGTTATGTTTTATTGTCGAAATTACATACTTTAGATGAGATAAACTTTGATTGAAAATAAATGTTTATTTAATATTTTAATAATAAGTTATACATGTTAAAGATGGAGTTTGTATTGATAATTTGGGTATTTAAAAATAAAGAGTAGTAAATTTTAATATTTTAGCTTAAGAATTATTGAAAATAAAATATAAAATTCTTTCGAAAATTTAATTTTGGAATAAAAGGGAATATGAGTTTAAAATTATTTGTCATTTTATAAGAACTATTGGAAGGAGGTTGGAAAATTTCCAAATATTGAAAATTGAGATATTGAATTCAAAGGTAATGAGTTTTGGAACTTTAAGAAGTTTAACTGAAAACAAAAATATAGATTATGATTTTGAAGATAAGAATTTCGAAATCTAATAAATTTTGATTATAAATTAAAATTTATATCTATTACATTCCTCGTGATTGTCTTGCCTTAGTGCAATGATCTAACGACTAGCTTTGTGTGTTCGTTTGAGTTGTGTGGTCATTGAAGTAACCACCTCTCATTCGGTTTTCTTACCTCAATTGTTGTTATCTTAGTATCAGTGTGGCTCCTTCCATAGTGACATATGGAAAGTCATCAGTTTGTGGTTAGAGATCGGATAAAGCGATGCTATATCCCAACTCTATTCGAGGAACTTTTGTGAAATCAATCCCCTTCGATAGATTTTGGAGTGACACCCCATTGTGTTTTGTTTCAAAAGTAAGATACTTTCGAAATCATGATATATTGCCCAAAGAAATTCAATGATCAGCACAATACTAGTATTTATACTAAGGAAATTCATTGAATTTACCAAGCAATTTTGGTCTTCTTTCATCTTGAATAGAGAAAGTGAGGAAGTTTGATCTCATGCTTATCTTCCTTTGATTGATGAAATAACTATGTTGAGTACAAAATCTTCTCTAGAAATTGCAAGAACGTAATTTTGTTAAAGGGGGAGTCTGTAACAACCCTGGTTTGGAGATTACCTATTAATATTAAATTATAACGGTAATTGAAAATTTTAAATTGTTTATTTGGAACAAACAATGAATTTTGGAGATAAAATGAAAAAAATAAAATTTGGAACTTTATTTTATTTATTTAGGATAATAATGAATGGTAAATGGTTTTTATAGGGAGAAAATGCAATAGTTGTATTAAGTATTGCCAATTACTTGTTTTAATAATTTTTAGAATAAATATGTGATTATTATAGGGTGTTTATTTAAATAAAATAAAATGGAGGAGATAAACTGGGTAAAAAAATTATTTTAAATAAATAATGTGTTTGAGAATAAATATTCGGCTTGAAATTTGATTGTTAGGAGATTTGGTTAAATAAAATAAAAATATTGGAGTTTGTTAAATTTGAGCTAATAAATTAAATAAGTGATGTATTTCAACATTAAATTGTTAAAATAAATCAAAATTGATGAAACTAAAGTTTTAAAATATTTATTATGAAAAATTGGAGTGAAAATAATTATTTATAGGATTTTAATTGAGTCAATGTAATAATATTGGTAATTATTGCCAATATTAACCTTTTAATGAATAAAAGGGGAAATATGAAATTGTATTTTATTAAATTAAAAGATGAAATATTGTTTGAAAATAATATTTTGTTATTTTAATAAATTTAAGATGGTTTTTTGTAATTTATTTGATAAGAAAATAATTTTCGTTGTGCTTGTTATGTTAAAGATAGTGTTTTTACACTAAAATAGTGAAAATTGTGTAATATTGTTAGAAATAAGGTTTTACTGTAAAAAATGACTTTTTATAATTAAAATAAATTTTATTTTGTGACAATAACAATTTTACTTCATAACAATTGGTTGTAAACATTTTGTTTGGCTTTAAAATGAAGAATTATGTGCATTTAATGCTAAAATAAGTTAAAATATGAACATAGCCTTTATTTTTCTCTAAGTATTTTGTCCTTGGGCTCATTTGGGTCAAGTTTGAATCCGTTAGCCCATTGTCTAATGGTTTTTGGTGAGAAACTAGTGTCTGTACGTAGTTTGTTTCTCTCCTCCTTCTCAAACAAAAAGTTTATAATAAAGAAAACAAAACTAAAATTCTTGTCAGACCGAGTATTACAGATTTCCTGGTAAGGACGTTCTGGAGCTCAGGAGGCGAGCTGGATGGCAAGAATGTATGGAGTGTTTCCACTGTGTTATATTGTTGTACATCTGGAACAAGTTATTTTAACTGTCCAATGATTGTAAAATGTTGTAACTCTGATGTATTAAAATGTAATTGACTGATACAGCTTTCTTTGCGTAAAGAATATTATTTGATATTACATTTTATCTGTTGCGAATGTGAGATTCTGAGTTTGGTTTTTTGTTTCTTTTTCTTCCATCTCTTTTTTTCTTTTCCTAACTATGTGGAATTTTCAGGATCGAAAATTCCGGATCAGTAATGGTCGTCTTCAACTAAAATCAATTCCCACTCAATTTTGGTACTACATCAAGAAAAAAATCACCAAATTAAGAGAATATAAGGTAATCTCCGCCAACACTACAGAATTAATTCATCAAAATCTTAGAATTAGGTATGAATTGTATGTAACCAGTTAGTTTTGTACTGCATGTTTCTTTTTCAGTAAATACAGGTTCTTCCAAGCAATCTCTCCAGCAAAAGCTTATGTCTTGACTCCAAAATCATCCAAATCTTTGCCATATTGCTGAGGTGAGTGCAAGTTCACAAATTTCTAAGCTAAAAATGATGATCCTGTGAGAAATTAGCAGAAATCATCTACTGTAAAAATTATTATCTCTGTTAGTTGCTGATTTGAATTCCTTGTTTCCGGTTACTATTTTGAGTGGCAATATCTTCCATGTTTCTAATCCGAATTCAATAATTTTAGATGTTTCAGAAAGATTAGACTTTGTTCTAAAATTTTAATGTTTTGAGCTTTCTTAAATTTTGAAGTTAGCTTGGTCAAAACTGTGTTTGTTTGTTGCTATCCTGAGAGCAAAACGATAGCAATAATGATCGTTGATCTGAGAATTGTTTTGGCCGTATCTTTTGATCAGTAAGTCTAATTTTGGTGGTTCTTTTCTGATTTCAAGCTAAGAAAATCACGTTCAACTTTTATGTTTTGGGTTTTGTCAAATTTTGAAATTTACATGGTCGAAAGTTCAATGTAAGGTCGCTGTCCCGAGACCAAAATGACAGAAGTAGTGAAATTCGGATATTAGAAATGTTTTAGCCATAGTTTTCATTTCTTATCAGAATTCAATAATTTTTAATGTTATGGAAAGCAAATAATTCTTCTACAACATTCATGTTCTGTATTTTCTCAAATTAAGAGTTTAAAAGGGGAAAACCGGCAAAAAAACACAGGCCTGGGCAAAACCCCAGGTTTCTTTCTATGTATCTTGAATTGTTGCACCAGTTTTTGGTGTTTTCTCTTGTGTTTTCCGAGCATGGTTTTGATGCCCATTTTAGTGCAAATATTGGGAGCTTTATATCACATATGCTCAAATATTGAATCATGTATTGTATTGGATTGTTCGAGCATGGTTTTGATGATAGATTTTAATATAGATCTTGAGTGTTGTATTATCTTATTCAAGGGATAAACCATGCTTCTTGTGACTATTTTTGGGTTGCTTCTACTATACAGAAGCCCAGATTTTCACGAATCCGTTATTGGGATTTTAATGGATTTTGATGATTCATTCTATGATGGTTTCATTGTGATTCCGAGCACATGTGCACGTATTTCCAAACTATTTTTCCAAAAGTGTTAATATTCTATCTATTGTTCTAAGGAATATATTTTACAAAATGATTTCATATAAAACCTGATATAATTAATATTTATAAATTATAAAGAGATTTTCAAAGTCAATTTCTTAAATATTTTTCGAATTTTATTTCAAATCTTAATTTCGCTAAAATATATTTTCTATATAAAAATACATGTTTTTGCACTTCTCTAACGTATGAGAAAGAGAATTAAACGATTTCGTAAAACACGTGGTATGAGACATTGAGTTTCCTTTTTCGGTTAATTCCGGACTTGTACGATCGAAACCTCTTGAGTATTGAATTTTGAGTTGATATTTGAGATTTATAATTCTTATTATAGGAATCATCTGAGTTACCAATATTTGGCGAGTTGAGAGGTTCGAGATCTCCTATTATAGGAGTAATAAACGAAGAGAACCACTTATATATGTCGTTTTACTCGCCGATGAGGTGAGGCGAGTCTTGTTTGAGAATTATGGTTTATGAGAAACCATTATGGGATTTATTTCCACTTGCCGATGATACGAGGCAAGATATATGAGTATTCTGAGATTTGTGATTTATTTTTATGATGTGGATTTAACTAGCAGTTAGTAAACCGTTTAATGCAAGCGTGTGGTAACACTTTTCGAATTCCTATTCGAGAGTTTGTGACACATCCACGAGTATGCCGGTGCTATAGACCTTCGGGTCATCTGAGATATGTAACTTCAGTCACCATGAGTTATGTGACTTCGGTCAGCACAAATGTGACTTTGGGTCCATGAGATAGGTGCCTAATTTATAAATAGCACTAGACAAGAGTTTGGCACGTGCAACAATGCTTTGGCATGCAATCGGGGATTTGGCCAATCCGGATTTTCTAAGCTTTCTGAGTTTTGTTATGATTTCACCAATTTGAGATATCTTTGTTACATCGATAGCCTAGAGCTATATGGATGTTATGTATCGTGATTTCATTGTTATGAGGTTTGAACTCCTTTGTGAGTTCCATGAGGTTTGAGTTTTTGGAGATTTTTATATTTTTCCTATATGGCTTTTGCGTTGGCTTATGTTCATTTATATTGTATACCCTTGAATGTGAACCTTATATGACATGTTATATCCATTCATGAGATAACGATGGGCTTTTATGGAATTTCCACCCTTGGAATTATATATATAGCACTTTACTTATATCATTCCTTTATATTTAAAGGAATGTTTCCTTTGTGCACTTGTATCCCTTTTATCCATCGCTAATATCAAGTTTTAGTCAGCCTGACCCGTATATTTATTACTCGGGTCAGACTGAGTTGCAGGTTAGGAATCTTTGGGACTTATGTTAACTTTATCATTTTGGACTTCTCTATCGAACTTGGATTGATGGCTTAGTTTTTGTAGCAGTTGTTTTGTTGGGAACTTTGTGTTGTATATTCTTTTATAGGGATGTATGTATATATATTGTGGTCGAATACCACTTATCGCTCATTGTATTGCATTTGATGTACATGTATATGTAAATCCATTTGTGTTTGTCGTTATGTGACTTATGATTGTTGATGTTATTATGTTTGTTTTTTGAACCGATCCTGTAGCCACCACTGTAAAGACCCGAAATTTTTGTCGTCTTGAGTTTTGAATATTAATTTTGAATATTTAATATTACGGTATTTTAATCAAATAAAAATCCCCGTTAAAACAATCGATAATAATTATACAATTTTTCAAGCCAAGATAATAATTTGAATTTCCAGATTTTTATTTATTAAATAGGAAATTGATTTAAAATTGAATTTCTTATATATACATACATATATATTCAGGACAATAAAATTTAAATATATAATTTGGAAACAAATTCATAGTAAATAAATATAGGTGAAAAGGAAAAGAAAATATTTTTTATAGAAATGGTATGACTTATGGAAAATACAATGTATTATAAATAAAAAGAGTTCAAAATTGGACTTTCCAATATAAATATATGTGTACATATTAGTTAAGGAGAATGTATATATATAAATATAAGTTCAAAAAGGAAGATTATGGTATTTATAAACAAATAAATATTGTATTCTAAAAATAATATAAATAGTATGTTAAAAGAAGTAAATATATAAGACGATATATATATATATATATATATATGAAAATACACATGATTGAAATGAGGAAATTAAATAAAAATCATTTTTAAATCATTTTGATAAGAAATATTTTACAAAATCATGTTTTAGTAGAAATGTTATTTCTAAAAAGATAGTATAGCAAAAAAAATCATTTGCTTTGAAATTATACATTTTAAATATAAAAAGAAAAGTGTTAACAAAATGTTATTTACAAATGGAATGGCAAGACTTTTAAATGCCTTGAGTTATATATACATGTGTTTGCATATATATATATATATATATATAGAAATATATACATATAAAATAGGAAGACTAAATTGTTTAGTTAAAACCACTTTACATGTTATTCTCAAAATATACATGATGGAATGTTTCAAATCGAAAGAATGTTAACTAGGTAAATTAAAAAATAAAAGAACAAAAAGTAGAAAGGCAAAACAAGTAAAAATGAAAAGAAATAATAAATACTATTACACATGCTGTCTGGCTAAAAAGAGAAAAGCTAAAAACATTTTTCACTTCATTTCAACTTCCTATCAACCAACAAATCACCTCAATCCATCACAAAGCATGTACAACATATCAAATCCTCCTTAAAACCCAAAATCTATACGTATATATTATCACTCTCTTGGCAAAAACGTGTATATATATATGTGTATAGAGGGGTATGTGTGTTGGCTTCAGTTTTAAAAGACTGTAAAACAAGGAAAACAAAACTCTGTAAACAAATACTGAGAAGAAAAAAAAGGACACTCTTTTCCTTCAAATTCAAAAGGCAAAAGTAAGAAATCAAGTTTAGATCCTAAAGAAAAGAGCAATTAGAAGATTTTAAAAAAATCTCAACATTGTGGAAGGTGAGAATTTAAAATCAAATATCTGGAATGTTCAAAACATTTCTCTGTTATACATAACAGAGGTGAATACTTATGCATGCTTTGACTTCAAAAATCATTATCTCTCAAACTAATTCGAATTTGCTAATGTCATAAACTAGAAAAATGTTTGTTTTTGAATATAGGTTACACTAAAAATAGTTTGAGTTTGATTCATGCTATGTATTGTATGAAATGTTGAATTTACCATAAGAAATTAATATTTTAGCAATTTCCAATACTCATAAACCAGTGATTCAAGCATATAATCATGATCGTTATGTGAAGATGGGATTTTCAACAAGGGTTTCATGATTTTAAGTGGTCTATGTTGTGATAAATTTGGAGATGATCAACTTTTGTTAAAAAAATTCTGGTGACTTGGTGGTTGATAGGCGGTAAGACCTGACCTAGGAGGAGCGTGGATGCATGGGGAAGAGATCCACCGTGGAACATTTTTGGAATTTGCTTTGGATTGAGGTGGCGCATAAATTTACGGTTTAAGGAGGCGGTTTGGAGAGGTTCGACTTTTGTCGAACTATGGGAATTTTGTCAAACTGCGGTAGGGGGAGGCGATAGGTCTTGGTTTGAAGGGCTCTAGAAGCTGTGGCGGCAAGTGGTTGAGTGGCGCAAGCTCTATTAGGTTATGGTGGTCGTGAGAGGAGGTTTAGTGGATGCTTGTGTGTCGTTCACGGCAGTGCTAGGTTTGAAATTGACTAGAGGGATGTCGGAGGTGGAACTAGGGGTGGAGACGGTCGAGCATGGTTTGAAATTGACTAGAGGGATGTCGGATGTTAAAAGTAGATTGTTGTGAATATCAGTATATGCTATTCTGGACTATTATGGAACGAATGGTAATTTGATTAATTATCATTGAAAATAAAATAAAAATTCCAATTTGGTGGTACAATTCTAAACCAAAATTGTTTAAGGATGATTATTATTTATAAATGACACTTTAAAGTTAATGGTAAATATTTTAATAATGATTTAAAGTACTTATGTTATTATTCATAAAAATTATTTAAAAAGGTATTAATTATTGCTTCAAAGTTATTTAATTATTTATATTGTTTAGAGTATATTAATTATTAATTAAAGTTCTTTTATAGTGATTGTTTAAAGTTGATTATTACTTAAGGGTTAATTAGTATTAAAGTATATTTATTCCAAAGATAAATTTATTAAATATTAATAATGTTTAAAAAATAATATATTATATACTAAACTTTTATAAAAGAGTATTTTACTTAGTTAGAACACGGAAAATTTATATTGAAACTTTATAAGTATTATTTTGAAAATTATTAAATAAAGTTTTTAGAAAGTAATGGTATACTTTCATGGTGAAATCGAAGGCAGAGAGTGCTTGTAGTTAAGTTTGGATTTCTCTGCTATAGAGACGTAACCATTAAGCTGTGAATCCATGGTTGATACCACAGTGGTGCCTTCCATATTTATTTTAAAAGGTTTCAATTTTTGAAAGAATGGGTAGTGAATGTACTTGCTCCGATGGAATAAGTACATACCTTTTTATCAAGAGATTTAATTAAAATTAAATTAAATGAGACTTAGTGTCTTTTAGTGGGAAATGAGATATTTGGTTGAATGATTGTTTATTTGATAGTTAAATAACCGACTATCAAATATGAACCCAAAACATAACTTTGGAAATATCTAGAAGAAACATGGGAATTATGTGGTACAAATACCGTTCAAGGTGTTATACTATACGTATAAACTTGTTTCGTTCCTTTAGGACGATGATAAGGAATCCGTCCACTAACAATTAGGAGGTGATCTCCGATCTTATTTTTGTTTGTTTATTACCTAAAGAACTGGGGCTGAGTTTACCGGAAATATCGAACTTTGTTTCCAAGAGATCAGGATCGGATAAGTTATCCAAAAACCACCTCGATCCAACGAGTATGTTTTCAAAGTGGAAACAAGATCATGGAGTTGAAGACGTAGCAGTGAAGTGCAAGGGCTAATCGCTACTAATCCTGAGGATGATTCCAAAATGGATGTAGTAGGAATAATGCCTTCGGTTTCGTTCAGACTCGGAACGGACTTGTATGGACGAATGCTATTAGTACATTGTCATTGGAGGGCAATGAACATCCTAAGTGAAATTCTTAAAAAGGTAATCGCAGCCTCTAGCCTCATCAACCGGAAATGGATGAAAAGCGGGGGAGATGCAGCAAGGCTAAGTGGGTCACACCCAATTAGGGTGTGTTTATCACCTTTCTAGATACCCTCGGATATTATTACTATGGTTTGCAGAAGAGGTCGGAAAGGGTGGGAACACCCGAGCTGATAGCATATTCGGTCTATCCAAGTTAGGGGTAGTCCGGTCTTGTGTTATAGAGGATCCCGGCATGGTCCTCGGTACATTTTTCTAGACGTGTACTGTGGTAGGTGGTACCCCAATGCCTAGTCATTCGTATGGAACCCATTCTCCAATATCTGCCTTTACGGTTTTGGTTGTAAAGCCTAGTATGCTAGAATTTAATTAATGTAACAATTTTAGCTATTTGAATAAGTATTTGTGCTTAGACACTATTATAATATCACTGGACATTCTATAAAAGTATTTTTGTTACCGTAAGGGAAAAACCCGTCATGTTTATGTGTGTCATAGTCTTACGGGATACTTTGATTTTCAAAAGGATTTGAAAGTTAAAATGAATAAAATTTCTTGTGATTTAAATTCTCATGCTGTTTTTACTAGACTGACCCGAGCGAGGTTTTCCTATATGCTCGGGTCAGACCGAGCATATTCTCAGGTTAGCTGGAAGGAGTGGAGCTTTAGGAGAGGAGCTGGAGGCCCAAAGTGGTATTCTCGTAGATGATTATTTTACGTTTCTTTTTAGTTGTGTCTATCAGCAATTGTAAGGACATGGTGATATGACTGTCTGTGCTATATAGGTTGGTGTACTCTGATTGTTATCTGTTATGTAAATATTATAGTTTTGTTTTATGTAAAGATTTGTCTTATATTATAGATTATTCGTTTCCGCTGTGAGATTTTGTGTTATTATATTATCTTTCTGTCTTCTTTCTATCTTCTTTCTACTTTCTTTTCTTACTATCCGCCTTTCCGTTCAAATTTGGACTGGACAAGTATGGTAAAGTGTCAGTTCGAACTATACAGAAAATGGGTTGTGACAACCATAGTATTGTGTTCGATAAGAATTAAGTATGTCGAATCACTTGAGATGAAACAAAAAAAGGAGTACCAAATCGACATACTTAGCTCTTATCTAATACAAGACTATGATAGTCGCACTTAACCAGCCCTATTCTTTGCATTAGCAGACAAAATTACTCGGTAATTCTCTTTGTTAATATGGGTTTTGGGTTGGCGCGTCACATTAATGACATTCGAAATCAAATTAAATAAAATATAATAACTAACATTTTATAAATATTAATTAATTTATAATGATTATGAATTAATTTAATTATGTGCTTTTCTGGAGTATTCAGCACAAAAGTTGTGTGACTCAATTATGTGCATTAAGTCAACGATCAGTATCGAACAATTCATAATATTGACACGTCACCTTAGCTTATGGTATGACATTTTAGCTGAATATGTCACTTAACCATGATTTGAGTGAAATTCAATTTTTCCTGTTATATGAGGTAAACAGTAGTAACGTTTGTTTACAACAATTCTCTTTATTAAAACTATATCACTTTAAGACTTATACTTTTGGTCAAAAATGCAATATCATACACATTTAACTTGATTGGTCCAAACACAAAAACTTCGGTTCAATAATAATTATTATTAATAGCACTACTCTGGCTGGAGACTTTGACTTTGACTTGAATACAGTTATGTGTGACATTAGCCCTTTTATAATTGAAATGATGAATTTTCCGTTGAATAATGTTTCACTTCCAACTCTTCGACTCAGACCCGACTATAGTCATTCAATCGATTTCCATGCTATGATCTTACTATAATCAAAGGGAGTGCCCCCTTTGAAGTGCCATGATAATTTAAGTCGAGGGAACTGTGTGACATCATCACTTCGAGATTCTCCATTTGACCTTAATATATTAACCAACAGAATACTCTCCAGTGAGTCATTCCCTAGTTATCTAATAAATATCAGTACGTATCCCTTGGTGCCATAACAGTCATGAACAATACACTACCCAATATTTGGAGAGCATTACATCTTCTAGTCTCAATGGATGTATCTATATCCTGCCTCGAAATGTCTTGAGTACGAATATTTAAAAAAAATGTTATTTTAATGTGATAGGTTATCATGATTATAACAAACAAGATCGCAACTTCTTCCATTCAAACATTTTGATCACTAACATAGCAATTGCAAGAATTTGCAGGCACGAATTCAATCATAACAAAAGCCCAAACATGGTCAAATAGCATGCGTATAAATAACAAGAGATTACACCCACCAACACAAGGCTATAGAATTCCTCCTTGTCCTTGCTTCAAACCTAAAATCTATACCTAAATTATAACTGGACTAAAGCAAAACATGAATTCAAATTTGAAATCACTCGATTTAAATGATATGCATTAATCAAGAGAGGCTAGGAGCCGATTACCTTTGTATTTGCACTTAAAAACTGCTAGAAAATTATTAATAGTTGGGGCCTTAACTTCTTGCTACCACTGCTGAGTATTTTTAAAGCCTTTTAAGTCAGAAACAAAACGAGGATAAAGAGAGAAAACCTCTCTCGACTGGCTTATGCATTTGAAGCGGGTTTTGGTCCCTAAAAATTTCCATAAAGCCCGCTCTAAATAAAAAATGTTTTTATTTAGTTCTATTATGTTATTAACTTTTTATTCGTATATTAAATTATTTTAACACTTAGTAAAAATTTCAAAGTCGTGATAATATTTTTCTCAAATTTATTTTCGCTCAAAACAATTTTTTCGGTGCCAAAAATGCATCTTTAATACTTGAAATTATTTTAATACATTTATTTATCCATCCAAATTACATATAACTTCACTTTTACATTATTTACCAAATATATATTTTAAATAACATTTAGATTCATAATACACATTTCAAACTTTAAACATGAATTTTAAAGAAATATTTCAAAATTCATTCTAGTATTATATTAATTCTTTCCAAAGCAAACCCAAAATCATTATTATCAATTTCAATTGATATTTCAAAATAACATTTTTAATCCTATTTCTCAACCTTTCATCTTTCTATTTATCTAAAGCATTTTCCATAATCCAAAATCGTTAAATTCCAAAAATATATTTTTAATTACTAAATCCAATTTTTGTTATCAACATCCAAATTTAATCTCAAAGATATTTTATATGATATTTATTTTATTACGATCTTGATTGGCTTGTTACGTCTTTGGAGGGCCATTCACATATGGTAAAATTTGCTTAATAATGTAATACCCCATAGTTTTATGAAAATAAATAATTAAATTAAAAAGGTAAAATTATAATTTTACACTAATGAATAAAAAGAAATTTCCAAAAGAGGTGGAATTAAGCTTTGAGACATATTTTTGCATCTAGAATGCCATTTACAGTCAGAAAACATATATACTTAATGAATTTGGTTAAACGGGCTAGAAATTAGAAGAAGTCAAACCCAATGACATTTTCTTAATATATTGATTTCGAAAATAAAACCCAGGTATTATTACTTTAGCCTATATATAGATCCTTAACCCTATTCATTTGATTTATAAATCTTGCCTTCACTTATAAAATCCTAATCGCCAAATCAATTCCAAATACACCAAACAAAATCCAAATTGAACGAATTAATATATGGAACCAATCACTGCAAAAGAGCTACACAAACAAATCGAAGATATCAAGAAATTTAACGTTTTTAAGTTGAGGAATTTCTTGACAGCGAAGAAGGAGGAGTATTAACCTCGAATCGAAGAAGATGCATGGCTAATCAGTGAATGAGATTCGTTATATTTGTGTATATACTGATAAGATATAGTAATTAATCTCTTAGGGTCATCAATCACCTTGTAAATGATGTAATTGGAATTTAAAAGTGATCTTTTTATATAACATGATTAAGGTGTAGTATGCCGTGGCTAGATTATTAGAAATATAACTTTTATCGATTGTATTTAGCAAGAGTTAATCTCCCTCTAATTTAAAAAGTGATACAAAAATGTACCGAATTAGACATATTATATATCATAGTCATACTCGACAATGCAAATCCAATGGTAGTGTTCGTTCGTCGATTAAATTTATGGCTTGAACATAAAGCATGTTGGAAGTTTAGTAAACATTTATTGTCCATTTTGATCCAATGGTGGAACAACGATGATAGGATGATCAAAGTTCATGGTTGTCAAGGGGAGCCTGACTAGGTTGCCATGGTAGGGTCTGATAGATGCCAATTCATTGGCACTCGTCGAAATCTCATTAGAAAGGAGCAGTGGCCAGGGTTCAGGCAGGGGCATCATTCGTAATGAGAGTGGGTCAGAAAGGCGAGGCTTGGCAAGCGCGGATCAATGGTGGTGGTCAATCAACATTTAGGGGTCTGGGGCAATGTAAAGGCCCGTTTTTCCATACTCTTTGAATTAACAATAAATCGCACATGTCCAACTCAAATTGCACGAAAAGACGGATCTTTAAGGGCAATAAAGAAAAATAGACAGAACAGAATCTCACTCGAATGGGATAACATATAATATTGAACAAATATTTTTACAGCGGAAAACTTATAAATACATATATCAGAGTCTAATCTAAATTCATCTTGGACAGTTATAAAACCTGCCCTTACAAATGCTGACAAACATCAAACAAAATACACTAAGTACAGCGGATAATAGAATATGTTCATACGTCGATGAATATCTCCAGCTCTCCTCTGGAAACTCCAATCGTCTTCGACTATCCTGAAACTACTCGGATCTGATCCGAGTATTGAAAATACCCGGATCAAGCTTGATAAACCAATGTGGGAAAAACTCAATAATTAATGACAGTGTCATATATCAGCCTGTGAATAAAATCCTTTGAAAACAAAGAGTATCTCATAAGACCATGCCCACACATAAACACGAACGGGTTTTTACCTTATGATGACTAAAACACTTTTATATCAAAACGTTTGATATTATTTCTAATGACATTCTTTGAAAACATTTGCAAACAAACTTATTAATCTTAGCCGAAATTGTTACATTGATTAAATTCCAGCATAATAGGTTTACAATCAAGCCTGAAGGTTCTTATTGGAGAATAGAATTCCATACAAATGACCAGACGCAGGATCTACCTTCCGAAGGGGTACACCTCTAGATGGATGTTCCGAGGACCATCACAAAGGATCCTCTACCAACACAAGACCGGCCCACCTCTTTAACTAGATCGTATCGAATATGACATCCTCGGTCGTTACTGACCTTTATCGAGGGCCCTCTAGCATACACCACATTAATTTACACCCTGACGTCATAGCGAGAAGAAATATATCTAGAAGAGGATGACCATACCCTAATTGGGAATGACCCACTTAGCCTTGCAGCATCTAATCCTGTTTCGGTCATTTTCGGTATGATGAGGCTTGAGGAAAACGATTACCTTTTCTCACAGCACATACCACATCTTTGAATGCCACATTGCCATTTCCGTTTAACTACTAATTACCTTCCACAAAAATACAACCCTTGAGCTCGTATGTCTCAAGGAGGGTGTTAAGCTAAGAGAAGTTGCCCACTCCTCCACCACTGATGTACGTTTGTAAAAACCAATGTACGTAATCGTTAGAAATGCAATGTCAGACAAACGTCCATACAAGTTTTCCAAGAACAGGACAAACCGAAGGCGCTTTCCTCGGGCATTACTAGGAAAGAAATGTTAATACCCAAGGTATTGATTTTGATGACAACAACCATAAAAATATTACTACTAACGTATCTTCGAGTTATGCAGTCATATCAGATATATTATGGAGACATTTAAAGAGATAAACAAGAATACAGTGGAAGCAAATGAATTATAGAAGAAGGTTGATCAGAGCAATTGAAGAACAAAACCTAATTAGAGAAGAATGCTGAAGCATAAAGGTGTTTGAAGTGATGAGGAGTTGGTTGAACCATAGAATATCTTGTTAAAGATCTCATGGAAATTATACTTGAAGATCATCAACCACTGACCTCAACCGAATCACAAAAAGCCATAAATATAAGGTAATTTGAAATGCTGAAAATTTGCAACACTTATTAGTGTTGCTGTTCATTTTGCAACACACCCATGTCGACATGGGGTACTTGGGCATGTCGACATACTAGCGGTTTTTCAGAATTTCAAATTTTAAATGAAGAGACATTTCCCTCTATCTCTTCACCAAAAGACACGTCTCTTCAACCACTATATAAAGGCTTCTGAAAATGAATTTTAACATCAAGAATTCTCATTTTCTCTTACTCCTTCTCCAAACATTTGCAAAAGAAATCCATTGCATACTCTTCAAATCTCCTTGCAAATCGATACTATTTCACTCTAATTCTTCACTGATTTGCAAGCCACACAATATCATAGAGTTGTACTTTAATTAACATCATTCTCTCTCTGATTTCATCCTATTCCTCAAAGAATTCAAAGATATATTGCCATTCGAGGTCTATAGGATCATTGTACCGAATCTGCAAGAATCTGTATTGAAGATACAACCACTTGCCATAGTTTGTTGTTGGTGATAAGGAGAAGGCGTTCTTGTGCCTGTAAAATCAAGAGGGTGTGTCTTGTAGCTCGTAAAACTAAGATTGCAAAGGTGTTCTTGCCACCCGTGGAAAGCAAGTGATTATAGTGGAATTCTGCACGATAGAGTGCAGGACTGGATGTAGAATTGGTTAATCTAAACCAGTATAAAAATCCAGGTGTTATTTACATTACTGCATTTTACTTTATTACTTACTTATTCTCTGATTACTTTTTCTATTTGCAATTTGAGTAAATACAGTTTTATATTCATAAGTAAGCAGTTAATACGCAGTTCACCACTTCAAGTGTCTGAATAGCCTTAAGATCCAACATTGTGTTATAACCACCCCAGTTTTCTACAAGAAGCCCTTGCAATCCGCAAAATCTCCATCACGAGGAGATCACTGCTATATATAACTCTATAATGGGTGCAACCCCGAGCAAATCAACAAGCAGTCCTCACGCTATGATGATCCACAGTCTTCAATAATCATCGTCTTCAACATGTCTTCATGTTCAAACTTATGGATTGGTTCGAAGTGGTTTTCGAATGAGATTTACCCGAACCCGACCCCGGTTCCTTTGAAATCCAATATCGAAAGAAAGTGAATATGAGCATACAGGATTTATTAAGTCTCTTTTCACTTTAATTCTTTTCAGATGATTTCGAAATCTCTTTCTTTTGACTTAGGATAATTTCTAAGAAATTCATTCTTTTTCTTTGGAAAATATCTCAAATTTCCTTACTCAATTCTTGATCAAATTCTTTAACTTTTAGGCGGGTCAAAAACAATGTTATTTAAGACATCGTTTACGATAAACCCTAAATAAATCTTAACAAACATTTTGAAGTAAATAGGATCATAGAAATCATTCATTTTTAGAGATTGCTTAACTTTTGGATAATACCAATCTTCTTCTATTTTGGAAAACTTAACAGAATCTTTTTATTTAAGAGCATTCGGGCTTTCCTTTCGATCTGTTCCACCCCTCGTCTAAGAAAAAAAACATAGGCCATGTAAGTTCAGGGCACTGGTTGCTCCATCCCTAACCTTAGTTAAACACCTTGTTTTATCTTCCCAAATCTCACAGGCGGGACAAATGTACTAGTCATTTCCGCATACTCAGATTTTCAACTTTATTTTGGAATTGCTTATAAATATCCCAAATTATCTTTCCAAATGCTTAATTATCCTTTTTTAAAATATTCACAATTGATTCTGGAAAACGTCATAACATTTAAACTCATATTCCAAAAAGTTATAGAATTCACAGCAGAAAACTGCTGCGGAAAGTGCTAAATAAGCTCATTTGAATTAAACAACTTTTAAACATTCGATAATTCATATTTTCCAATCCACATATCTTTTAAATCATTTAAATAGATTTATCAAATTTATTCCATATTTTTCCATAATAAAAAACGTTCACTTAAACAGATTTCCCGTTATGGTCACTAAACTGCACTAGCGCGATTTTTCTAGAAAATTGATTTGGACTTATTTCAAAATCTACTTATCGAACTTTGATTTTCTTTCCTCATTTAGAAGATATAGATATAATAGTCCGGAATTTTCTTGTCTCGAAGAATTCCGAGCCATATTCCACTCTACACATTCATTTGAACTTTCGACGTGAAATCGCGAACTATCTTTGCGCGACGCGTCTAGTTTTAACTTATTTTTCAATACTTGAAATAATTTATTCAAATTGGATTTCAACACTTATAAAATCATTTTAAATCAATATTTTCACTTTTTAAAGTATTTAAAATATATTTTCACTATTACCATATCATAATATTATTATATTCCCATTATTTTAATATTAAATTTTAAATTTTAATTTTAACTCAATTTCAATTCTAATCTCGAATTAAACTCATTTAAAACTTAGATTTCAAATCCAATTTCAATTTAAACTTCCATTCAATCTCAAACTAAACTTCACTTTTTCAAAATTGATTTCAATTTCACTATTCATCTTAACTTCAATTTCTAATTAGCTATCCTTTTCAAATCCTTTTCACTTCAAATTTCAAATTCTCTTTAATTTTAACATTAGTTTCACTTCTAAATGAAAAGAGACTTATTTTTCCGCAATATCTCAAATTACTAAATATGGTCTTTTTAAACAAAGGGATTACTTAACTAATAGGAATTTGATATCCAAATTATCATCACAACCATACAACTATCATATAACATTAACATATTCAATACGGTAAATGTCATAACATTACTGCGGATTATCCAACATATCCAAATAATAAACCAAACATCCATATCATCAAATAGTGATTATCTAACATAACAATTAAGCATGATAATCAATATAATTTAAAAAACGGTGAGAATTTCTCACCTTCATATCCACTCCGTCAAACTTTTCGTAGATTACGTGCTTTCGAACAAACGCGCTCTTTCTGAACGTCTTGAATTCTCGCCTTAGCTTACTTTCTTTCTGAACGCTTATGTTTTTCTTTTTTTCTTTCTCTTTTCTTCTCTCTTTTTTTCTCTTTTCTTCTCTCTTTTTTCTTTTTTTATATGGAGGAGAGGGAGTACGGCCTTGGTGTGGAGGAGGGTGTGTGGTGCTCGGCCTAGGGGTGTAGGGAGGTGGGTACGGCTTTGTGGAGGTGGGTATGGGTGTGTAGGGCTCGGCCATGGGTGTAAGAGGTGGGTAGGTGGAAGCTAGGCTTGGTTTTGGTGGTGTAAAGTGATGGTGTGGTGATGTGGAGGTGATAGCTTGAAGGTAGAAGAGAATGGAGGTGGAAGAGAGGTTGGATGCCATGGAAATGGAGGTGAATAAGAAGGAGAAAGTGAAGAAGAATGAAGGAATGAAATGTGAGAAAGTGGAAAGTATGGATGCTTATTTATATTTGAGCTTTGAATGGCAAATGACTAAAATACCCTTCTCTACTTTTTGACTTTTTTAATTTACCTTTCTACCCTTGATTTGATTTGCATTAATGGTGGAAATAATGTTTACCTCTTTTTCTTACACTTTAAAATGTTAAAATAACATTTGCTCCTTTTCTATAAATGATATGACTTAAGCATTAATAGTGATGTTAAAGATAGAAATGATTACTTTCTTAAATTTTACATTTTAAAGAGAAGACTTTGTATTGATTTGATTTGCATTAAATGCATGGATGTATGTGTCATTAATTTCTTAAGTTAGCTTTCTTTTCACTTTTCCATTTGCTCCTTTTCTATGCATAAGCATAACATATGTTAGAGCCAAAATTGGTCACTAACACCCAAATCCAGATGAAAGCACCAAATCACAATCACATCACATAGCTAGGATGTCTGTAGAGAGTAATAATATGAAGAACAATCAAAATTAAAATGAAAGTGGTAAAGAACAACAGATTTTATAGTGGTTCAGCTAACTCCGGCCTACGTCCACTCTAGAAGTTTTCTTTTTATTGATGTAAGAATCAGTTACAGCTATAAGGTGGGAGACTAGCTTTAGTCTTAGGAAAAAGTCAGAGAGCAGAAGAGAAGAAGGAGATCCTCCTTTCTGAACCCCTACAAGCTGTATTTATAGGTGAATTTTGAGTTGCCGGGCTTTCTAAACGGTAAAGGCCCATTAAGAATTTCCACCGAGCCACATTCGTCTTATGCCGAACGACTTTCCACCGAGCCATCTTCGCCGAGCGACCCATGTCGAGCCTCCAATGCCGAGCAAGGTGCGAGGTGCGAGGTGTCAAGGTACGAGATATCGAGGAATTGAGGTATGAGGTATCGAGGTGCGAGGTATCAAGTGCGAGGTATCGAGGTGCGAGGTATCGAGGTGCGACTCCTTTATGCCAAGCGGCAACCAATGCCGAACCATTTCTAACTTCCAGACCGAACCACATTTCCTTGACCCAAATTATAGTCTATCCATCTCTGTCCAATCAAATTTCCATCTTTCAAGTGCGTTGCATCATCCATCCATCCAATTGACTGAATCCATTGCACACCAGCCTTGACGAACGTGCAGTCGATTAAGTTAAACACGCTTGCCCGTAGCCTTGTAAAAAGGTAGGTAAACACTTGCCCCCCAAAACATGCCTTGCTGTTGGAAGGTGTGTTTCGAATAGCCTCAAATTCAACATCCAAAGTCCATGTTTCATCCATATCCAATAACCAATAACCGAATCTAGGACCTTTCCGGGCCAATATCCAAATCCTTTGTCGTTCATATCCGATATTCATATCCGTAACCTCTCCGAGTTCTTGTCAAGCACAATCCTCACCTGATGACCGTAGTCCAGTGTCCCTGAACGTTGAGTAATGCATGGATCAAGTCCTAAGCCGAATCCTGGTCGCTCTGGACCCTTGCCGAGCATTGTCCATACTCGACGACCTGAAATAGTAACCGATAATATATGGCCTAAGTCCTAGGCCGAATCCTGGTCGCTCCGGACCCTTGCCGCGTATTGTCCATACTCGACGACCTGAAATAGTAATCGATAATATAGGGCCTAAGTCCTAGGTCGAATCCTGGTCTTTTTGGACCCTTGCCGAGCATAGTCCATACTCGACGACTTTAATAAGTCAATTTGTCGTGCTTGGACAAAGCGACCTGCCCCTTGCCAGGTATAATCCATACCTAACGACCATTTATCAAAAACCAGATTAAAAAACCAATCGAAAGCCAATCCAAAATCCAGATCAAATCAGAAAACAAAAAAAAATCCATATCGAAAATCCAAACCAATATCCAAACCAGAAAACAATCATCCAAATAAAAAGTCCAAACCAAGAAACAAACAAAACTAGAAGTTCAAACCAAATCAGAAAAAAGCAAATCCAAGTCAAAAAAGAGAAAGCATATTTCACAAACTAGAGCATCGTGGCTTATCATCATCTCAGAGAATGCCTAGGGGCTATCCCCGTCCCAATACATGAGTAAGTGACTTGGTCGTTTTCCCGTAGTTTGCTACTTATTTCATAATATCCAAGTCAATTGATAACCAATCGATCATCATTCCCGTGCCTCGTACCATCATTGTGTGAGGTAGACGGTGGTAGCTCCTGCCCTACCGCTGCATTCCGAGTTTCGACGTATTGTCGCAACTGTCCATAACTGGACATCAGCACGCCCATAAAAAGGAAAGCGGTCTACGGGACCATACCTAAGGAGCTACTAAAAGGAACTCGTGATTGCTAAGCAGTCGAAGTAGCAAAGCCGTCAGGGATGTACTATAACTGATTAGACAAGGAGCTAACAACAACATCTGTTATATCTCATAATACCAATTAGGTAGGAATTATATTTCCATACATGCTCCTCAATTATGTCCTTTAAGTGCCTGCAGCTGTTGGTATCATGCCCGTCCAAATCGTGGAAGAGGTAGTGTTTTCCTAATGCCCTCTCACATTCGGAGGGTTCTCTCCTAGCCGGCCTTCGGTGGGGAAGGCGATTCCGAGTCTCCAAATAAATCCGTTCCAACGTCTTTCTCAATCTTGTGTAGGTGGAGAATTTTTGCTCTCTCCACCGCTTCCTAACCTTTCCTAATTCGTCATCCAGCTTCCTTTTTCCTTCATCTTTATCTTTTTCCAAGCCTCCTTGGATGGCCCTCCATCCTCCGCCGCGTTCACCTCCTTTAACTTCATATCTGAGCATGCATCTTCCAACCGAAGGAATCTCTCAGCTTCGTGAAAGAATTCGCCGAGATCCATTGGTGGGTCCCATATTAAAGATACCTTGAAATCTAAATTCTCTCTGACCCCTGATACTGCTGCCATTAAGATCATCGATGGATCTGATTGATCCACCGAAGCGACCTCTGCATTGAACCGAGTTAAGAAGGCTTTGAGTGACTCGTTTGTCCTTTGTTTTATCGATGTCAGCATCATTACGTTCTTTGGCCTTTTGATATGTACCCGAAACTGCTTCAGAAACCTATCCACCAACTCTGTCCATGTTCCGACAGATCCTTCTTCCAGCTGTCTGAACCACATAGCAGCTATGTCTCTTAAGAATAAAGGGAAACATCGAGCCATAACTTCTTCCGATGCCCCCAGCACCTCCATGTGTCTTGTATATCTCATCAAGTGATCTGTTGGATCGGCCTTGCCATTGTACATCTCCACATTATGTATCTTGAAATCTGGCGGATTCTGAGCTACCCAGATTTCAAGAGTGAACGGACTCTTGTTTACTCCTTCCAGATCTCTATTGGTCAAACCTCCACGCATAGTTCGCCTGATAATCTCGGCTAATCCAGCATCGTCCGTCAAGGGTTGCCCCCCGAGTCCCCGAGGGAATTTTGGTACATACTCTTCATCTCTTGCTCTTACATTCCTGCCAGCATCCTGTTGCGTGGTGTTAGCTGGAACTCCTCCATAAACTGGTTCAGCATTATCTGGTGGTGCACCCCCGAGTCCAGGTCCATACGGATTGTTAGTTGTCTGTTGATTGGGGGTTTCCCCCTGCTGAATTACTCCATCCACATGCTAGTTGTGTCCCTCTTGTCCAGTTCCGAGAACTTGAGCACCTGCAATTCTTGATTGTCCAGATTGCCTAAGAAGAGTCTGCATCATCTCCTCTTACCGTTTCATCATCTGCTCCTGCATAGAAGTCATCAAACCTGCATCTCGTCCCGAGTTATGTAGATGGATGCATGATCCTCTCTAGATCCAGAAAAGGCCGCTTGACTTCCTTCCTGATTGCTCCTTTCCGCTGCTTGCTTTCTTATTGGTGGTCTAACCATTGCTTCCTAAAATCCGAGTTTTCAAGCTTTTCAATCCAAAATTCAAGCTCCCAAATTCCTAAGTGCTAGCTCTCTCAATTAAAGCACCAAAATGTTAGTGCCAAAATTGGACACTAACACCCAAATCTAGATGAAAGCACCAAATCACAATCACATCACACAGATAGGATGTCTGTAGAGAGTAATAATACGAAGAACAATCAAAATTAAAATGAAAGTAGTAAAGAACGACAGATTTTATTGTGGTTCGGCTAACTCCGGCCTACGTCCACTCCAGAAGTTTTCTTTTTATTGATGTAAGAATCAGTTACAATTACAAAGTAGGAGACTAGCTTTAGTCTTAGGAAAAAGTCAGAGAGCAGAAGAGAAGAAGAAGATCCTCCTTTCTGAACCCCTACAAGCTGTATTTATAGGCGAATTTTGAGTTGCTGGGCTTTCTGAATGGTAAAGGTCCATTAAGAATTTCCACCGAGCCACATTCGTCTTATGCCGAACGACTTTCCACCGAGCCATCTTCGCCGAGCGACCCATGCCGAGCCGCCAATGCCGAGCGTGGTGCGAGGTGCGATGTGTCGAGGTATCGAGGTACAAGGTATCCAGGTATCGAGGTGCGAGGTATCGAGGTGCGAGGTATCGAGGTATCGAGGTGCGAGGTATCGAGATGCGAGGTATCAAGGTGTGAGGTATCGAGGTATCGAGGTGCGAGGTATCGATGTGCAAGGTATCGAGGTATCGATGTGCGAGGTATCGAGGTGCGACTCCTTTATGTCGAGCAGCAACCAATGCCTAACCATTTCTAACTTTCAGACCGAACCACATTTCCTTGACCAAAATTATAGTCGATCCATCTCTGCCCAATCCAATTTCCATCTTTCAAGTGCGTTGCGTTATCCATCCATCCAGTCGACTGAATCCAACGCACACCAGCCTTGACGAACGTGCAGTCGATTAAGTTAAACCCGCCTGTCCATAGCCTTATAAAAGGTGGGTTAACAACATCTCATTAATGAGATGAGAAGTAAGGTAATGATGTTGTTTTATAAAAGCTTTAATTATTTTTAAATATGTCAAATCATACTTTTCACTTTTCATACATTTATTTAAACTTTTCAAAAGTAAACTCCTTTAGTCTTTTAGTGCTAAATGTAAAGTGTTTAAATAGTTTGTAAACTTGTATTTATAAGTTAGAAAATGTATCAAGTTGCAACAACATGTCGACAATTTGTTTTGGTTGAAAACAGTGTTTTTGACGACAAATTATACAGTCAAAACTTGACATTTTTATTAAGCTATGTATTGAAGTAAACCAAACTTTAGAATTAACTTTTTACTTCTTTAAATAAATAAAAACATGTCTCTTTATATTTTTAAAATCATATTTAATTAATATCAAAATCTCTACTTTTACAGTGTATGTAAAACTGACAAAATGCGATAAATTTTGGTTATTTTTGTAAAACGATTATTAACATACTTTTAAATATATAAATTTACTTTTATTATCTTTATTAAATGTTTTAAATAAGATTTACCTTTTTAAATAAATATTTAAATTCATTTATTTAAGCCTTTATTTATTTTTAACAAAACTTAATTTTTGTCGATTTGTTCTAAAATCCAAATTTATACTTTTTAATTTATTAACTATAAGAATAGATAATTATTTATTACGTCTAACATGTTTATTTATGATTTAAACTCATTTTAAATTTAAATCGAACGAAATCTCTCATTTTCGAAGTAGCGAAATTACGGGTCGTTACATTCTCCCTTACTTAAAACCATTTCGTCCTCGAAATGAAATCAAAGCCAAAGGAATCTATCCCATACTCATCTCCTTAAATAATTTGACTTATTTCTACTGATGATAGAAAAGAAGAAGGTCGATATCATAACAACACTAAAAAAGATGATGCCAAACATACGTATAGAGATTCCCCACACTAACCTGAGTACTTATCACGTACTTAAGGTTATATATACATACATCAAGCCATACTTCTATCGTACTCATCCTAGTGTGTACTGCACGCTTAAGATAATATATACAACAACCAAACAAGACTATACATCCAAAAGGACCACACTGATATTGTATCAAGATAAACGAATACAACCACATAACTCATTCCATGTCCTGAGCATGTACTATATCTGTGGTCTATATATATGCATACCAAAACATCGGTCCAACCACAATATCTTAGTGCCTACTATTTGAGATAACTATCCAACTACTAGGTAGACAGACCGAACACATCATACTATAAGTGATATTTGATTCGATCTATTATTCGAATCCACAACTTTTCTTTTGAACTAGTATCGATCCCTCGATTTTCTAGTGCGGACTTTGATCGGACTTCTTGATCACAAACCCTTACTTTCCTTGCATAGCTCTTAACTATGATAGAAAACTTGTATACATAATCATAAAATCTTATCAATGTTCGCTGTCAAGAATCGAGTGATAAATCCTTTTTCGGATTGGTGTAGACACCTTAAAGTTCTGTACTCAAATCTTAGATCAAATTTTATGTGCTAAAATGATGTACGTCTAACTTATGTACTTATCCACATTCATCTTTACCTAATACATTTCTTTAAAACTTCTATTAATCCAAGTTTATTTCACACCCATTCACTTTTACTAGATCCATTATTACTTAAGCATACAAATATGACTTAAACTTATATAATATACCTTTGCTTCCTAAGAGTATATATACATATCCCCAAACTTCAAATTGTTATTACTTTAACTAAGGTGTTTAACTAATATGGAACTCTACTATTATCTCAAATTAATAAGTTATAAAACTCAACCCTTAGTTTTCTTTACCTAAGGTTTTCATTTAGCTAATATTATTTATCCAATGCATATATTAATAAGACAACTTTACTAAGTATACACCTATTTCTCCCTGATTCTATGATTAACTACTTAACTTATTTACCTATCCATTTTCTAAATCAATTTTCTTAATCTTAAATCCATCAAATATTTTATTGTCAAATTGTGAAACTTAATTCACATGGTATTTGTTACTTAAACATTTTCATCCAACAATCAAACTACTAACCATATTATTCAAAAATATCCACTTCTATTCTTACTTCATTTTGAATTACAAATGTTACCCTAAATGTATCACTAATTCAAAGTTTTTATATTAGGATGATTTTTCTTATATCTCTTATTCCTAAATTTTACTTTGACTTTTAACCTAATCAAAGTGTCTAAATTTCAAATTAACTTAACTCCTTTATAAGTTATACAACTTATCTTTTTATATTATATTTAGTAAAAAGTCTCAATGTAGGTTTATCTTTTTCTATCTTATTGATAAGAATTTTTTCCTAAGTATGCATTTTTTCTTTACTTTCTCCAATTACACTTCTAGCTTCAGTATTACCATCAAATATCTTATAATCAAATTGTGAATTTTACTTCACAAGATATTTGTACTTAGCTTTTAAATCCATCCATTATGATTATCACTTAATCATTATTATTTCTTAATACTACATATATAAGGGTATGTGATTAAAGTATTAAATTCTAGGTTTCAACTAATTGATTCTATATGGAATATCTTATAGTCAAATTGTACAATTCTAATCACAAGATATTCATATTTTAGCTAAGCTAAATTACAATTAATCCTTAATTTCTAACCCAAAAGATAATAATATCCCCTTTAATATTTATAATATAAAACCGAGGTAAAATTATTTCATTTACCAATTTCTTTAAAACAAAATAATTTTTATAAAATTAACAAATACGTGCTCATATATATAATACTCTCATAACTCATTCTAGAGTGTTACTAACCCTATCTCTAATGAGTTACTTATCCTATGATATTACTAATCCTATCTCTGATGAGACTTACCCCTATCAGGCTTCGGTGTTCGCTCAACCAAAAGCTCTGATACCAAATGTAAAGGCTCGTTTTTCCATACTCTTTAAATTGAAAATAAACTGCATATGTCCAACTCAAATTGCGCGAAAAGACGGATCTTTAAGGGTAATAAAGAAAAATAGATGGAATAGAATCTCACTCGAATGGGATAACATATAATATTGAACAAATATTTTTACAGCGGAAAACTTTTAAATACATATATCAGAGTCTAACCTAAATTCAGCTTGGACAGTTATAAAACCTGCCCTTACAAATGCTGACAAACATCAAACAAAATACATTAAGTACACCAGATAATATAATATGTTCATACGTCGATGAATATCTCCAGCTCTCTTCTAGAAACTCCAACCGTCTTCGACTATCCTGAAACTACTCGGATCTGACCGGAGTATTGAAAATACCCGGATCAGGCTTGATAAACCAGCGTGAGAAAAACTCAATAATTAATGACAGTGTCATATATTAGCCTTTGAATAAAATCGTTTGAAAACAAAGAGTATCTCATAAGACCACGCCCACACATAAACACGGACAGGTTTTTACCTTATGATAACTAAAGCACTTTTATATCAAAACGTTTGATATTATTTCTAATGACATTCTTTGAAAACATTTGCAAACAAACTTATTAATCTTAGCCGAAATTGTTACATTGATTAAATTCCAGCATAATAGGTTTACAATCAAGTCCGTAGGTTCTTATTGGAGAATGAATTTCCATACAAATGACCCGGCACAGGATCTACCTTCCGAAGGGGTACACCTCTAGATGGATGTTTCGAGGACCATCAGAAAGGATCCTCTACCAACACAAGACCAGACCATCTATTTAACTAGGTGGCACCGAATATGACATCCTCCGGTCGTTACCGACCTTTATCGAAGGCCCTCTAGCATACACCACATTAATTTACACTCCGACGTCATAGCGGGAAGAAATATATCTAAAAGAGGATGACCATATCCTAATTGGGAATGACCCACTTAGCCTTGCTGCATCTAATCCTGTTTTGGTCATTTCCAGTTTGATGAGGCTTGAGGCAAACGATTACCTTTTCTCACAGCACATATCACATCTTTGAATGCCACATTGCCATTTCCGTTTAACTACTAATTGCCTTCCACAAAAATACAACCCTTGAGCACGTATGTCTCAAGGAGGATGTTAAGCTAAGAGAAGTTGCCTTCTCCACCACCACTGATGTACGTTTGTAAAAACCAATGTACGTAATCGTTAGAAATGCTATGTCAGACAAACGTCCATACAAGTTTTTCAGGAACAGGACAAACCGAAGGCGCTTTCCTCGGTCATTACTTGGCGAGAAGCCCTTGCAATCCGTAAAATCTCCATCACGAGGAGACCACTGCTATATATAACTCTATAATGGGTGCAACCCCGAGCAAATCAACAAGCAGTCCTCACGCTATGAAGATCCATAGTCTTCAATAATCATCGTCTTCAACATGTCTTCATGTTCGAACGTATAGATTGGTTCGAAGTGGTTTTCGAATAAGATTTACCCAAATCCGACCCCGGTTCCTTCGAAATCCAATATCGATAGAAAGTGAATATGAGTATAATGATTTATTAAGTCTCTTTTCACTTTAATTCTTTTCGGATGATTTCAAAATCTCTTTCTTTTGACTTAGGATAATTTCTAAGAAATTCATTCTTTTTCTTTGGAAAATATCTCAAATTTCCTTACTCAATTCTTGATCAAATTCTTTAACTTTTAGGCGGGTCAAAAACAATGTTATTTAAGACATCGTTTACGATAAACCCTAAATCAATCTTAATAAACATTTTGAAGTAAATAGGATCATAGAAATCATTCATTTTTGGAGATTGCTTAACTTTTGGATAATACCAATCTTCTTTTATTTTAGAAAACTTAACAGAATCTTTTTATTTAAGAGCATTCAGGCTTTCCTTTCGATCTGTTCCACCCCTCATCTAAGAAAAGAAAACATAGGCCAGGTAAGTTCAGGGCACTAGTTGCTTCATCCCTAACCTTAGTTAAACACCTTGTTTTATCTTTCCAGATCTCACAGGCGGGACAAATGTACTTTTTGACTTTTTAATTTACCTTTCTACCTTTGATTTGATTTGCATTAATGGTGGAAATGATGTTTACCTCTTTTTCTTACACTTTAAAATGATAAAATAACATTTGCTTCTTTTTCATAAGTGATATGACTTAAGCATTAATGGTGATGTTAAAGATAGAAATGATTACTTTCTTAAATTTTGCATTTTAAAGAGAAGACTGTGTATTGATTTGATTTGCATTAAATGCATGGATGTATGTGTCATTAATTTCTTAAGTTAGCTTTCTTTTCACTTTTCCATTTGCTCCTTTTCTATGCATAAGCATAACATCTCATTAATGAGATGAGAAGTAAAGTAATGATGTTGTTTTATAAAAGCTTTAATTATTTTTAAATATGTCAAATCATACTTTTCACTTTTTATACATTTATTTAAACTTTTCAAAAGTAAACTCCTTTTGTCTTTTAGTGCTAAATGTAAAGTTTTTAAATAGTTTGTAAACTTATATTTATAAGTTAGAAAATGTATCAAGTTGCAACAACTTGTCGACAACTTGTTTTGGTTGAAAACGGTGTTTTTGACGACAAATTATATAATCAAAATTTTACGTTTTTATTAAGCTATATATTGAAGTAAACTAAACTTTAGAATGAACTTTTTACTTCTTTAAATAAATAAAAACATGTCTCTTTATATTTTAGAATCATATTTAATTAATATCAAAATCTCTATTTTTACAGCGTATGTAAAACTGACAAAATACGACAAATTTCGATTATTTTTGTAAAACGATTATTAACATACTTTTAAATATATAAATTTACTTTTATTACCTTTATTAAATGTTTTAAATAAGATTTACCCTTTTAAATAAATATTTAAATTCATTTATTTAAGTCTTTATTTATTTTTAACAAAACTTAACTTTTGTCAATTTGTTCTAAAATCCAAATTTATACTTTTTAATTTATTAACTATAAGAATAGATAATTATTTATTACGTATAACATATTTATTTAAGATTTAATCTCCTTTTAAATTTAAATCGAACGAAATCTCTCATTTTCGAAGTAGCGAAATTACGGGTCGTTACAGGCAATGATGGTGAGGCGTTGAAGATGGCATTGATGGGTTTAGACGATGGGTATCAAGGTTCTCCTCCTCCTGTAGCAAAAACGCATAACTAAAAAAAGAGAAATAAATAAAATAAAAATAATTTAATAAAAATTCATAAGTACTCTTAAATACAAACCCTAATAACTCTTACATACGACCTCCATTTCATGTGCGGTTCATTGCATCGAGATCGCAGTGAGACAAAGAAATTTTTTGGTGTATAAATTTCTGTAGCTTGAGATACTTTATACAATTATCTTAGTTGGAAAATTTTGTTATATGGTTATATGAATACTGGTTGGAGCTTGATCCTGTAGCTTCATAAATGTTGTGGTGATGACGAGTTTTGGGCTTGATCACAATAGTGTCGCAGACCGTTAGGCTAATGTTTACCATGGACTTAATCTCGATAGTCATGTGTGATTTCTACGACATTGTCGCATACGGGCCACACAAGTTAGGACTTTAAACTTAATAATGTGACATACAGTAGGCATCAATTGCACTTTAGTGGGGCCAGTGACATCTAGCGACGATGAGTTATGACTTTAGGCACAATAATGCCGCATTTGGCGGTATACGAGTTGGGACATTAAGCTCAATAGTGTACATACATTAAGCAATGACGAGTTGGAACTTTAAGCCTAATATCGTCGTAGGTGGTAGCACATGAATTAGGACTTTGAGTTCAATAGTGTGCATATGTTTAGGGGATGCGTTGGGGCTTTGAGCCCAATAGTATTGCACCTACTATGACCTACGAGTTAAGACCTTAGGCGTGTAGGACTAAACTTATGGTAGATTATTATGAGAATGTAGCGTATGATGTCACTGTAGTATTATATTTGTTTAATTGAGTTGTTGGGTGCAGATGACACCGCTTAAGGTATTGTTTTCAAACATAAGTGTTGTTTTACTAGCGTACTAATATTATACACTTGTACGATGCGTTACCCTCACCAAATATTTATTTGACCCCCTCTATCATTTTCTTCTTTTTAGTTATATTCTGATAGGTCGATAGAGAGGACTGACGATAACTTAAAGGTATGATGGTACGATGCAGACGTGCATTTATTTTTTTTATCAACAATCTAATATTTTATTTCAGTTATTCCTAGATATTAGGCTAATTTTTATTACTAGAAATGTTGCAAGAGAATTTTATTTGATACCGTATTATTTTCATCTGGAATTATTACGTTATTGATTACTATATTTTATTCCTTCCACTGTGAGTTTCACAAAGTGTAGAATATGTAGATAGCTCTATATTTATTTATATATTTTACCTTAAAATGATCTAAAATCTACAAGGTCAGCGTTGTCCACGTCACCTTATGCATGAATCGGGTGTCGTAAACAATAGGTTTTTTAAATAATGATCACCAGTTGAATATACCAACATGACACCATTTGAGGCACTTTTTTGGTAGACCACGTAGGTCATTTATATGTTGGTTGGACATAGGAGAGAGACTCATTTTAGGATCCTATTTGGTAATAAATGATACTAAGAAGGTAGAATTGATTATTGCTTGAATGAGGGTTATATAGTCAAGGTAAAGAAGTTATGCCAATAAGAGGCAAAAGGAATTGGAGTTCATAATGGATGATCATGCGTTCGCAAAAGTTTTACCGATGTAGTGTGTTATGTGCTTTAGGAAAGTGCGGAAATCAGCTCCTAGGTATATATAACCTTTTCAATTGATTGTGGTAAACTCGCTTATCAAGTTGATTTTCCTAGTAGTTTGGCTGCTATGCATAATATTATTCATATATCGCATTTGAGGAATGTGTGCATGACCCAATTACGGTAGTGGAACCAAGGTCGATTGAAAAACTTATTTGTAGAACCAGATTTGACGTATATTAGCAGACCAAAATAAATAGTAGGTTATTATACAAACGAGTTCGAGATTAAGGTAATTAGGCTTATTTGCATCCAAGGGAGTGATGATGAAGATGATTATACTTGGTAGGTAGAGGATAAGATTAGGGATGCCTATCCTGAGTTGTTTTAGACGTGATGTTTAAGCGGTATGCTTATTTGTCTATTACATTTTTTGTTATGATATGATTATGTATTTGTAGTTGTGCTAACACATTATGATTGTTGATTAATGGTTAAAAATATGTTAACTGGCTTTTGAGCCAAATCATATTATAACTAGACTTAGAAGATCAACACAAGAATAAAACGATTCACGAACTAGAAAATACACTTGGAAAAGCTAAATAAGTGACTCGAAGAAGTTTCATAAAGATTGGAGCAAATTCCTTAACTTGGTACCAAGTTAAGGTTGGTCGGTACCTACCTATCTAACTACACCCCATTCTCCTCTAAAACTTCATACAACTCCTACATAACTCCATAGACTTGGTATTAAGTGTTTTTCCCAAAGTTTGTACGATCCATTCAAAGATTAGTGAGATGACAACAAAGAAACTAGGATAAGTCAAGTGTTATTAAGAAGATCGCTAGAATCAACTCAAGGATGATGGGAAAGAGCACAGAACACATCAACTAAGAGAAAGAAGAACATAACAAAAGTCAAAGTTGGATTTGTACCAAACTTCTCGGTACTGAGTTTACCACCTATAGGTCGATATCGATTGAGCTCTCATGATGCTTTCGATTTTCCTGTGCGACACTGGATCTGATCTTCTTCTCTTCATAGCTCTGACTTTGATACAAGCAGGCTTCTGACTCCATAGCTCTATTTATTTATAAATACCATCCAATCTGCAATCAAAATAGGATTTGGATATCTTTCCTGATCTTCTTCTCTTCACTCTGGATCTGATCTCTCTACCATTGGAGACTTCTTCCTATCCTTCACTCCTATCCTCTACCTTTTAAACACTCTAGAAACTCCATTTTAAATCTTAAATCGGCAAGATTATGGTCAAATCTGATATAACTAGGTGTAATCCAAAAAAAGAATAACTAATAAAAAAATTAAAGTGGACGTTACGCTAAACCACTATAAAAATTCTTATGTGTTCTTTACTTTTCTGATTTTTGCTTTATTTTTACTTAAATTGGTGCTTTCATCTGATTTCTGGCTAGCTGTTGATCCATTTCTGGGTTAATATTTTGGTGCTTTCACTATGAACAAAAGAACTAGATCTGAAGACTTGAAGCATGAATCTGAGACTTGGAAAAGACTTGAAGGAGATTATACTTGGAAGATCGAGAAGAGCATGAGGATCGCTTATTCAGAACTCTTATCGTATTTACTATCACTTTCAATGTCATATAGGGTAGTTTAGTATCCTATATGCTGTGGTAGACACAGATATCATGACCTGCTTTTATGTACATGTTTGATGTTTAATATGGTTGCTCGTGGATATTAGTCATGTGGGGTAGCAATGTTTGATTTCACCTTCTTTGTATTGAAGATTTTGGTGGAAAAATTCTTAAAGGAGTAGCAATGATTGATTTCATATTCACTACATAATCCCAAATTACGTTAACCACATTCAGCAAAACATAATTATTAAAAATACGATAAGAGTGATATATGAAGATGCCCCATTGGTTAATTAGAGTATATAGTAAGGCTCGTAAATCTGCATTTACAAACAAACACTCAACAGACGAGAAAACTCTAAATAACTATTTGCCTCATGTATGTCTTCGGAAGCTTTATTTGTCTAAGAAGCGGATCTGAAAACCTTAAATCTCAAACTACCCAAAATCAATTGAGTACCCGAGAATTTAAGAGGAAAACAAAAACTTCAAGTCAAACATAAAGTCTGGTTTGAATAATAATTTAACGTCTCATTCCTTTTGGAGATCTAGTGAGGCCAAGCAGCTTAGCGGAACGAGTTTTACTCTCACTAGTATCCTAAAACCTTTATAAAACCATATATTGTGCTTCTGCATCCACAATAGTTAAAACATACATTTTCAAAATATTATGATGATATGCATACTTGAAAATAGTTTAGTCTAACACTCTATCAAAATATAGTTTCTTGGGTCACTATTAACCTTTTTAGTTTTCATGGGTTTACTAATAACCTTGTCCTAGTTAATAGACATTCTATCTTATTCATAGTTTTCATGGGATCACTAAGAACTTATAGCCTTCTGCCAGATAACTTAATCAATTCACGGGTATTCCTGAACCTATTGGACTTTCCAATAACAAATCACCTTATCCTAGTTTTCATGGGTTTACTAAGAACCTATGGATTTGTCTATTAACTCACTTCACATCCTAGTTTTCATGGGTTGATTAGGAACCTACTGATATGTCCATTAATCACCTACTTATCCTAGTTTTCATGAGTTTACCAGAAACCTACTGACAATTGTCAATTCTTAATCTGGATATAGTTTCATGGGTTCACTACAAAATAATTAACCCTTGCCAACTACTCTTAATGCATAGTTTTCATGGGTTAACTATGAACCTTTTGGTATGCACCAAAAACTATAAACTTTAGGCATCCTATATTTTTGGTCACCCTAACTCCATGGATGCAATTCTACTCATTTAGGAGTTTAAGCAATTTATATTCACTATTTAGTTAACCAAGCTAGTTCTTCTACCCCTTTTCCCTAAAATACAGTTATGGGTTATCATGTGAACATACTCATATTTGAAGAAGCAAAACAATACTTTAACAATACCACTCATGTGGGTTTAAATTCCTTGAAATATATATACCATAATATAGTTAACCTCTTTAACTTATATTTTTATCAAGGAAATACTTCTTCAAAATTACATAGTTAAAGCCATTATAAAACTCATTTATACAAGCCGTGGGTTTTCCTTTAAAAATTAGAGTATGGGTTTTCAAACCTTCCAAAACCAAACCTTTCGATCTTGTCGCAAGGTCTACAAAACAACCTTTTGAAACCTTTGAAACCATTCGGCAATTTAAACCTTTCAAAAGCATTCAACCCTTATAACATAAACCTTTTAAAATCAGTGGATAAAACCTTTCGAAATCTTACTTGGTTCAAGTTAAAACATGCAAAAGGTTCTCTTTTAAAACTTTTCGAATACAAAGGCAACAATCTTTCGATCTTGCCGGAATGTCTACTTCAAAAGCTTAAATCATTTCATTTAAAACAATAGAACACCGCCTTTTAAAGCAATTCCTTCGAAAGCTTGGGTTATACTTCAATTATAAATAAAAGATAATACATCTAAGTCGAAAGCAATAAGAGAAGCAGATAATTTTTAAAACAAGTAAACATTTCGACTAACCAAAAGCTTCTGCTTTCAAACCTGTTGGAAGGTTTTAACAAAATAAAGGCGGCAGTTCTTATTCAAAATCCCTTCGAAACAACCTTTCGGTACTAAATCTTTCAACTGTGTCTGAAGGTCTTATATATAAAACAACTTATAAAAATCAAACCTTTCGACTATATCGGAAGATTCAAAAAAACCAACAAAAAGTAGTAGTAACCTTTAAACCTTTCTTTAAACATTCAACTTGGTTGAAGGCAACCAAGTCAAAAGCTTTAATTTGAAAGCAAAGCATACGAAAACTTTAGTTTATAAAACAAACATATCGGTTTGACCTTGCCGAAAGGTTTAATCCTTTCGACTTAGATGAAAGGTCTGGATCGGAAGGTATTATGCCTAAAATGGTTGAAGCAAGCTAAAAGCATGATTTCTTGTTTTTAACTTAAAGAATGTAACTTTTTAACTAACCTGCCCTTTTTATCAAATTTTCATTGGTTAACACTTTGCTTTTCAGAAAATGCTGCCGCAAATTCAGATATAAATAATAATTTTATTTTATAAAATACCCCTTCTCCTTAAATAAATATATAAAACATTTAAGTCTCATACCTTAAATAATTTTATATATTCACCAAAACACTAAGGAAAAATCTGGAAAAATCCCGGAAAAATCTGGAAAAATCTATTTTAAAATGTTTTCTAACATATAAAAATTTTAAACCAAAATAATCATTATTTTTGCTATAAATATTTTATAACCCAATAATTCATTTTCTTCACAAGAAAATTCATATAAAATCCATATACACTCGAAAAATTATAACAATTGAAATCCATCTCCAAAATCATGTTTTCTATCACATAAAATTTTCCTATGGCATTTAAAAATGATATCATCTCGGTTTTACCCGAAAACCATGCATATCCCATATTAAACAACCTTGTTTAAACACTTACAAATCATGAACAAGCATGTCATCATTCAAAACATCATAAAACAAATTTATCCTTAAACGGAACCATTTGATGTAAAAATCAAAATAGAGATGTAGAAATGATTATTCACCTTGCTTGCAATAAAGAGATAAGAGATTGTTTGAGATTGATTTTCCTCTAACTTGAATCTTAAGCTTTTCTTAAGTTTTCTTCTTCTCTTCTAATGGTTGACCTTGCTTCTTACGGTTGTAAATATTTTTGTTTTAGGGAAATGAACATGTAAAGCCTATTGAGAATAGTATAAAGGTAGAAGTTGTGGCGGCCATTTACCCTAATGCCCTTATGTTTAATTTCCTAACCATTTATATAAGTTCATTAGTTTTAATAAGCACGGCCACCTAATTAATTAATCAACCTCAATCTCCTCATCTACATTATTCTATTTAATTTATTCTAATTAAATCTCTTGAATAATATCAATAAAATTAGGAGTGTTACAGGCTCCTATCCTTAAAGAATTTTGTCCTTGAAATTCAGTAAGGACTAACTAGAAATCACAGTAATCATCTGTAACATCTTCTAACAACCATACTAGCCTATCTGACTAGATACCAATCTATATAAATCTGATATAGACATATTATCAAACAGTTTAGGATAAGCCTTTCAAATCCTGTCCTCCATCTCCCAAGTATAGTCTTTCTCGTTGTTGCTCCACTGAACTTTCACTAACTTGACTGTCTTGGTCCTTAACCTTTTCTCATCTCTCGCTACAACCCGAACTAGTAGTCTAACAGAAGTCAAATTGGGCTCTATTACTAAGTCCTCCAACTTTATCTGAGGAATAGTAGCCTTTGGATCATGCATATACTTACAAAGACGAGATACATGGAATACATAATGGACACTTGCCAAACTACTCTGCGACTCTACTTTGTGCGCGAGCTTTTCAATCCTTTCTACAATCAGAAATGGTCCAATATACCTCGGGGTCAACTTTCCCAATTTCCCAAATCATACCACACCCTTCATCGATGATACTCTAACGAAAACTCGATCTCCCACTAAGAACTCTAGGTCTTTACGCCTTCTATCTGCATAACTTTTCTGCCTGGATTGAGCTTCCTTCACCTATATTCGGATTATCTCAATCTTTTCTGATGCCTCTCTAACTAAATCTGGACCTAAGACCAATTTGTTGCCAGTCTCTAACCAACATGTTGGCAATCTACATGGCCTTCCATACAAAGCTTCAAACGACGCCATTCCTATATTAGTCTGATAACTATTATTATAGGAAAACTCGATCAGATGCAGGTGATCTTCCCAAGATCCGCCAAATTCCAACATACAAGCTCTCAATAAATCTTCAAGTACCTTATTGACTCTCTCTGTCCGCCCATACGTCTATGGGTGATATGTTGTACTCATCTTAAGCTTGGTGCCTAATACCTCTTGTAGACTCCTCCAAAATCCGCTAGTGAATGCATCCCTTTCGTTGACTATGCTACTAGGAATCCTATAAAGGCTAACTATGTTAACCTTGCTAGAACAGGTGCCATCCTAGTTGACTTTACCGAAATGAAATGGGCACTTTTGGTCAACCTGTCCACTATAACCCATATGCTTTCATTTCCTCTATTTGACCTTGGCAACCAGTCTATAAAAACCCATCGATACTGAATCCCATTTCCAAACTGGAATATCTAAAGGTTGAATTAGCCCACTTGGCTTTTGATGTTCAGCTTTCACCTGTTGACAGTTTACACGCCCCCTAACTCATAAGCCTACATCCCTCTTCATGCCTTCCTAATCGAAGCTCCTTTTCATGTCTTGACACATCCTGGTCCCTTCAGGATGAATTGTAAACTTCTATCGATGACATTCTTCTAGAATTTCTTTCCTTAAGTTCTCTATATTTGCAACACATAACCATTCCTTCTTCCTCAACCATCCTCTTTGGTAAAGATTAAAATATTTTATGTCATCAAACTCAGATCTCCCTTCAAGCCTTCTAATCTTTTCGGCTAAAACTGGATCTTCACTTTTCTTGAAGCCATCCTTTTCGATCAGCACTGGTCGAACTTCTAAACAAAACAACATAGCTATACCCTAACTAGAACTTGCAGTAGATCTCAATTGCATACCACAACTGGCTAAAGCATCTAGATCCTTCTATTCTGCCAACATCGCTAATACTACATTCTGATGTTTTCTACTAAGAGCATCGGCTGCCTTGTTTCCTTTTCCAGAGGTATACTCTATACCGAAAACATAAGCAGCCAAAAACTCCAGCAATCTCTACTGCCTCATATTCAACTCCTTTTGATAGAATAAATACTTTAATGACTTATAATTAGTATACAACTCAAATATCTCCAATAAGAGATAATGCCTTCAAATCTTTAAGGCAAAAATCACCGCAGCTAACTCCAAATTGTGAGTGGGATAACTTATCTCATGCGGTCTAGCTGCCTAGATGCGTAAGCGATAACTTTGCCCTTCTACATCAATACTGCTCCCAATCTAGTGCCACATGCATCAGTGTATACTACCAAGCCTTGGTTACCATCTGAAACTACTAGCACTGGCACATTAATCAACAAATGCTTTAACTTAAGGAATGCTTCCTCATATTTGTTGGACCAAACAAACCTCATGTCATTCCTTGTCAACTTAGTCAAAGACACTACTATCCACGAGAAATTCTTGATGAATCTCCAGTAATAGCCAGCCAGTCCAAGAAAACTTCTGACCTCGGTTACTGTCTCTAGTCTCTTTCAATTATTGACTGCCTCGATCTTTACTGAATCAACTGGCAATCCTTCCTCTGAAACCACATGACCAAGAAACTTAGCTTATCTCTTTCAGAAATGACACTTGGAGAACTTCGCCTTCAACTGATTTTTACCTTAGTGTCTCTAACACTACTCTAAGATGAATCTCATGCTCTCTTTCATCTTTAGATACACCAAAATGTCATCTATGAACACCAACACAAACCTGTCTAAGTGCTCTCTGAAAAATCGGTTCATTAAATCAATGAAGAAAGCATGCGCATTCATTCCGAGTGGCATTACTAACCACTCATGTGAACATACCTAGTTTGAAATGTAGTCAAAGGGATACTATCATCCATCACTCTTAGCTAATGGAACCATGTCGCCAAATCCAATTGGAAAAATACTCTGGCTCCACTCAATTGATCAAATAGATCATCAATTCTTGGTAGAGGGTACCTATTCTTGATCGTCTTTTCATTCAAATTACGATGGTCGATGCACATCCTTAATGACCCATCTGGTTTCTTCACAAATACTGCAGCTGCTCCCCAAGGCAAACTGCTTGGTCTGATAAAATTTCTTCCCTCAAGATCAACTAACTTCATCTTCAATTCCTTCATCTCTGTAGATGTCATCCTGCTAAGTGGTCTACTAACAGGTTCAGCTCCGGGTACAAGTTCTATCTGAAACTGAACAGCTTGTTTCGAGGGTAATCCAGTGACCGGCTCAAATACATCTGCAAGTTTTCTAACCACACGAATCTGACTAAGTCCTTCTTCAACCTCCAAGACACTCAATAAAGCACAAACACTCTTACTGGAATTCTCTATTGAGAAAATGATTCGGTTATGACTATCTAGGTGCCTTATCGATATTTTCCGAACCTAGCAAAATATCCTAGCCTCATACTTACCTAACAAATCCATACCTAAAATGATCCCAATCTACGAAATCATAAACATACAAACTACATGCAAACTCATGACCTAACCAATCAAGTTCTAACTGGTCACATCTCATCCCAAGAGTTGCATACCCTCCTATTGGATTCGCAACCCTTAAGGAAGAAACAAGGTATGTGGGTTTTATACATAACTTACCAACCAAACACTGAGATATAAATGAATCTCATGCATGGTATCAAAAAGTACCCTAACAGGTATACTTTGAATCAAAAGCGTACCTTCCATCACAGTCTTTCCTTTCTCCACTACAGTGGGTTTAGAAGAAGACGATGGCCGAATAACAAACACCTTCCCTCTGTCTTCCCTAACTGGCTCTGGACGCTGGTTCTTATAATGCCTAACCTGGTCATAGTTGAAGCATTTCACATTCTTCTTCTCCGTAGGCTTCTTTCCTTTTCCAGGTCTGCACTCATGGGAATAATGGCCCTTCTTATCACACTTATAACACACCATATCAGCTTTTGCCTTCTTAGCTGCCTCCCCCTTCTGGGCTCCTTTCTTCTTAAAGAATTTCATTTTTCTTCCTTGAGAACCCTGGGACTCAACTGGCTTTTCCCTGGCTGAAACCGCAAGCATCTCCTCATTTCGGACTGTTATCTCCACCATCACATGATTAGGTTCTCTAATGTGAGTCATAGCCATCTTTCTTAGCTTTAGCCTTAATCCTCTAATGAATCGCTCATTCCTCCTGACATTCGTGTCAACCAAAGCATACCTATATCGACATAGCTCATCAAACTTAGTAGCATACTCAATCATAGACATTTGTCCTTGGATAAGATCCATAAACTTCAGCATTAATGCCGATTTGGCAACCTCAGACAAGAACCTCTGCTCAAACCTCCTTCTAAAGTCTTCCCAAGTCAACTCTTCCTCTGGCACTCCACCTATCACACTATACCACTAATGAAATGCTAACCCTCGCAACTGCCTCGAGACTAGTCTTCTGTTCTCACCATCATTCAAGCCTAAATCGGTAAAGATCCTTTCAGAATTCAACAGCCAGTTCTCTACTTCTACAGTATCTTTCGTTCCAGCAAACGTCTTTCCTTCCAGACTAACATAGTCTCTACTCAACTTAGCATAGTTATAACCAGCCGGAACTACATGATTAGCTCCTCCAATATTCCCAACATCTCCTGTTTGCAACAAATTAGCAACAACTGGTACACCATCCCCGCATCTATCGGCAGATTTCCAGCACCTACATTGGCCTCAGCATTTTGATTAGCATTGGCCCGTCGACCTTGGTTTCTCTGAGTATTAGGTCAAACATTTCCATTGGCTGTGGTGCTTCCTCCACCCAGATTTCCTCTTCCGTTATCTGCCGCCATATGTTCTTTCTCGTATATCTACATAAGAGCCTTGGTAAGATACAGAAGAACGGTCTAAGAGAAAGGGGAATACGTACTTAGATATATTCATAGATATCAAATACAAATATGTTACTAAATTCATTGGATTATGATTGAAAAAGCTTTTTAGGTTTAAAATTTTCTTTTAAAGCTTCATAAACCTATGATATGATACCAACTTGCAACATCTCCTTACTTGGAGGCCAAAAACTAATGGTTACGGATGCTACAATCATCCATAGTTATTAATATCCAATGACCAAATAAGGCGGTGCTAGATTCACTGATACACAGATAACAGAAATATAGAAAAAATTTAACAATTCAAACACATTTTTGTATTCAAAGAAAAACAATTCATATTCATTACATAATCCCAAATTACGTTAACCACACTCAGCAAAATATAATTATTACAAATACGCCAAGAGCAACATATGAAGATGCCCCCTTGGTTGATCAAAGTATATAGTAAGGCTCGTAAATCTTCCTTTACAAACAAACACGCAGTGGACGAGAAAATTCTAAATAACAATTTGCCTCCTACACGTCTCCGGAAGCTTAATTAGTCTAAGAAGCGGGCCTGAAAACCTTAAATCTAAAACTACTCAAAATCAATTGAGTACCTGAGAGTTTAAGGGGAAAACAAAAATCTCGTTCAGACATAAAGCCTGGTATGAATAATAACCTAACATCTCAAACCTTTTGGAGATCTAGTGAGACCATGCCGCTTAACGGAACAAGTTTTCCCCCCACCAGTATCCTAAAACCTTTATAAAACCATATATTGTGCTCCTGCATCCACAATGGTTAAAACATACATTTTCAAAATATTATGATGATATGCATACTTGAAAATAGTTTAGTCCGACACTCTGTCAAAAGTATAGTTTCTATGGTCACTGTTAACCTTTTTAGTTTTCATAGGTTCACTAATAACCTTATCCAAATTAATAGAAATTCTATCTTATTCATAGTTTTCATGGGATCACTATGAACCTATAGGCTCCTACTACATAACTTAATCAATTCATGGGTCCTCCTGAACCTATTGGGCTTTCCAATAACAAATCACCTTATCCTAGTTTTTACAGTTTTACTAGAAACCTATGGATTTATCCATTAACTCACTTCACATCCTAGTTTTCATGGGTTGACTAGGAACCTACTGATATATCCATTAACCATTTACTTATCCTAGTTTTCATGGGTTTACCAAGAACCTATTGACTGTTGTTAATTCTTAATCCGGATATAGTTTTCATGGGTTCAGTACAAACCAACTAGCCCCTGCCAACTACTCTTAATACATAGTTTTCATAGGTTAACTATGAACCTTTTGGTATACACCAAAAATATAAAGTTTAGACATCATAGATTTTTGGTCACCCCGACTCCATGGATGCAATTCTACTCATTCAGGAGTTTAAGCAATTTATATTCACTACTGAGTTCACTTAGCTGGTTCTTCTACCCCTTTTTCCTAAAATATAGTTATGGTTTATCATGTGAACATACTCATATTTGAAGAAGCAAATCAACACTTTAACAATACCACTCTTGTAGGTTTAAAGTCCTTGAAATATATATCACAACATAGTTAATCTCTTTAACTTATATCTTTATCAAGGAAATACTTCTTCAAAATTACATACTTAAAGCCATTACAAGGGTTTTCCTTTAAAAATTAGAGTATGAGTTTTCAAATCTTCCAAAACCAAACCTTTCGACCTTGTCGCAAGGTCTACAAAACAACCTTTTGAAACCTTTGAAACCATTCAGCAATTTAAAACTTTCAAAAGCATTCAACCCTTATAACATAAACCTTTCGAAATCAGTGGATTAAACTTTTTGAAAACTTACTGGATTCAAGTTAAAACATGCGAAAGGTCCCTTTTTAAAACCTTTCGAATACAAAGGAAGAAATCTTTCGACCTTGTCGGAAGGTCTACTTCAAAAGCTTAAATCATTTCATTTAAAATAATAGACCTCTGCCTTTTAAAGCAACTCCTTCGAAAGCTTGGGTTAAACTTCAATTATAAATCTAGGGTAACTCATCTAAATTGAAAGCTTCGAAACCTTTCGAAAGCAATGGGAGAAGCAGCTGGATTTTAAAATAAGTAAACCTTTCGGCTAAGCCAAAAGATCCTTCTTTTGGCCCATTCAAAGGGTTTTTAAAAAAATAAAACGGTAGTTTTTATTCAAAATCCCTTCGAAACAACCTTTCGGAACTAAACCTTTCAACCGTGTAAGAAAATCTTATATATAAGACAACTTATAAAAATCAAACCTTTCGACTATATTGGAAGGTTCAAAACAACCAATAAAAAGTAGCAGTAACCTTTCGACTTTATTGAAAGGTTTAAAACCTTTCTTTAGACATTTGACCTGGTTGAAGGAAACCAAGTCCAAAGCTCTAATTCGAAAGCAAAGCAGGTGAAAACTTTAGTTTATAAAACAAACATATCCCAACCTCTTCGGCCATCAACCTTTCGACTGCAACCCTTCGGCTCTATCCAATTCATTACGCACCAAGTACTTGATACCATATGCATTGGTTTGACCATGCCGAAAGGTTTAATCCTTTGGACTTAGACGAAAGGTCTCGGTCATAAGGTATTAGGCCTAAAATGGTTGAAACATGCTAAAAGCATAATTTTCTTGTTATTAACTTAAAAAAGGTAACTTATTAATTAACCTGCCCTTTTTATAAAATTCTCACGGGTTAACACTTTTTTTCAGAAAAAATGCTGCTGCAAATTCAAATATAAATTATAATTTTATTTTATAAAATTCCCCCTTCTCCTTAAATAAATATATAAAACATTTAAGTCTCATACCTTAAATAAGTAGTAAGTTTATATGTTCATCAAAACACTTGGAAAAATCTGGAAAAATCCATAAAATCTATTTTAATATATTTTCCAATATATAAAAATTTTAAACCCAAATAATCATTATTTTTGCCGTAAATAATTTATAGCCAAATAATTCATTTTCTTCACTAGAAAATTCATATAAAATCCATATACACTTGGAAAATTATAAAAATTGAAACCCATCTTCAAAATCATGTTTTCTATCATATAAAATTTTCCCATGGCATTTAAATATCATGTCATCTCGGTTTTACCCTAAAACCGTGCATCCCATATTAAACAACCATGTTGAAGCACTTACAAATAATAAACAAGCATATCATCATTCAAAACATCATAAAACAGATTTATACTTAAATACGGAACCATTTGATGTAAAAATAATAATAGAGATGTAGAAATTATTATTCACTTTGCTTGCGATAAGGTGATTAGAGATTGTTTGAGATTGATTTTCTTCTAGCTTTAATCCTAAGCTTTTCTTAAGTTTTCTTCTTCTCTTCTAATGGTCGGCCTTGCTTCTCACGGTTGTAAGTATTTTTATTTTGGCGAAATGAACATGTAAAGCCTAATGTGAATAGTATAAGGGTAGGAGGTGTGGGCGTCTATTTACCCTAATGCCCTTATATTTAATTTCCCAACCATTTATATAAGTTCATTAGTTTTAATAAGCACGACCACCTAATTAATTAATCAACCTCAATCCCTTCATCTACATTATTTTATTTTATTTATTCTAGTTAAATCTCCTGAATAATATCAATAAATTAGGGATGTTACATTTAGACTCTCTGGCTTAGGGATATGGTTTTTTGATGATTGACCGTTTTTAAAGCAGCTCAACGGGTAATTAGTGAGTTTAGGGGTAAGCCCACTAACCCATTTTGAACTGGTTGAAGGAAACCAAGTCGAAAGCTCTAATTCGAAAGCAAAGTAGGTGAAAACTTTAGTTTATAAAACAAACATATCCCAACCTTTTCGACCATCAACCTTTTGATTGCAACTCTTCGACTCTATCCAATTCATTATGCACCAAGTACTTGATACCATATGCATTGGTTTGACCTTGCCGAAAGGTTTAATCCTTTCGACGTAGACGAAAGGTCTGGATCAGAAGGTATTATGCCTAAAATGGCTGAAACATGCTAAAAGCATGATTTCTTGTTTTTAACTTAAAGAATGTAACTTTTTAACTAACCTGCCCTTTTTATCAAATTTCATTGGTTAACACTTTATTTTTCAGAAAATGCTGCCTCAAATTCAGATATAAGTAATAATTTTATTTTATAAAATGCCCATTCTCCTTAAATAAATATATAAAACATTTAAGTCCCATAGCTTAAATAATTTTATATATTCATCAAAACACTAAGGAAAAATCCTAGAAAATCTATTTTAATATGTTTTCTAACATATAAAAATTTCAAACTCAAATAATCATTATTTTTGCTGTAAATAATTTATAACCCAATAATTCATTTTCATCACAAGAAAATTCATATAAAATCCATATACACTCGAAAAATTATAACAATTGAAACTCGTCTCTAAAATCATGTTTTCTATCACATAAAATTTTTCCATGGCATTTAAAAATGATATCATCTCAGTTTTACCCTAAAACCGTGCAAATCCCATATTAAATAACCTGGTTTAAACACTTACAAATCATAAACAAGCATATCATCATTCAAAACATCATAAAACAAATTTATCCTTAAATACAGAACCATTTGATGTAAAAAATCAAAATAGAGATGTAGAAGTTATCATTCACCTTGCTTGCGATAAGGAGATAAGAGATTGTTTGAGATTGATTTTCCTCTAGCTTGAATCCTAAGCTTTTCTTAAGTTTTCTTCTTCTCTTCAAATGGTCGGCCTTGCTTCTCACGGTTGTAAGTATTTTTGTTTTGGTGAAATGAATGTGTAAAGCCTAATGTGAATAGTATAAGGGTAGGAGATGTGGGCGGCTATTTACCCTAATGCCCTTATATTTAATTTCCTAACCATTTATATAAGTTCATTAGTTTTAATAAGCATGACAACCTAATTAATTAATCAACCTCAATCCCTTCATCTACATTATTTTATTTTATTTATTCTAATTAAATCTCTTGAATAATGTCAATAAAATTATGGATGTTACATTTAGACTCTTTGGCTTGGAGATATGGTTTTTTGATGATTGACCGTTTTTAAAGCAGCTCAATGGGTAATTAGTGAGTTTAGGGGTAAGCCCACTAACCCATTTTAGGTTTGGATGCTATTTAAGGTTAAACCCTCATCCCTAAATCACTTTTACCACTTTCCAATAGATCTACGCCTCCATTAATCTATTCTTCACTTAAAACCTTCTCCTTTCTCCTCCAAATCAAGTCTAAATCATGGATTAAGGGTCGATTAGCAAGGGGATTCACTAGAGATCTTTAAATCTACATTTTTTGGGGAAGAAAACTTATGGCTTGGCAGTTGATTTTTGGATTCTCTCAATTTGCATGCAAAACTTGGATTTTTGAAGGTTTTTGTTGAGTGATTTACCATCTCTCACCTTATTATATTTGTATATATAGGTTTTAATATATTTTGGATCCATTTTTAAAATCAAAATTAAGTTTTAATTCTTTTTTAAAACCTAACATGTAGTAAAAACATGAATAAATGAATTTTTGGTTAAACATACTATTTAGATATGTGTTTTCTTGATATATGTTAGGCTATGTTGTAGATAACTTGTATGATGGTTTTTATGATTAATTATGTGATTTACATGTTTTAATATTGTTTGTTGCACATATGATGTTAGTTTTTATGCTTGTATGGTTTAAAAACACTCATCGAAGCGAACTAAAGGTAGGAACCATGGAGTCGGACTTCGACGGATAGGCTCTAGAATGTTGGCAGTCATGTCGTTGCATAGGCCATGCACGAGATTCGAAGTGTTGAGTGTAGCAATGGAATTTGCACAATGTTAATGTGCTGAAGGAGATACAAATTTTGGTTTAGCCTAATCGGTCCGATGAAGCATGGTCCGGTGGTTGGCTTCAAGAAGAGGAAGCATTGTTTCGGATCTAAGTTGGCTCGGCAGTGAAAGATCAAACATGAATTCCTATTTGGTAGGAGCTTGGCTCGACAAAGGAAGACTGAACAAGACATCTTGTCTGGTAGCCATTTGGTTCGAGAGCAGTGGACAGGACAGGAAATCCTGTCTAGTAGTTATTGGTTCAGCGATGAAGGACCGGATAGGAAATCATATCCGGAAGTGGTTTGGTTCGGTGATAGGGGGACTAGACAGGAAATCATGTCCAACGGTTGCCTCTATCTGGTAGTGAATTAGGTTCGGTTATAGAAGAAAGGCCAGACATATAGGTTTTAGGTGTTGTCTTCGGACTTGTCATGGAGGGGCTTCAAGGCAATGCTAGGGTTTTCTTGGTGGTTTTTGGAGTTAGTTTGGAGCTGGGATGGATGACTACGGGTCTTCAGCATTCTTTCTTCTAGCTCTATGACTATCCTAACCTAATTCACTATCATAATGCGAACCCTTTTTCTTCCTTAATCCTTTAAATTGAGATCTGTTAGGCTCCAGTGTTGCAACCAGCGATTTGCGACTGCCGTAATCATGTCACGAGTTAGCTAACTAGTGCTTGTTGTTCAAAATAAAATGTCCATTTAGCTCGACTACAATTTCCAAGTTGGCTTCGGTAACTATGTCTTCAAACATCAGGGTGTTTGTTGAATAATCATCCAGATCGACAATAGTTTGGTTAGATGTGCTGGTGTTCCCTCCATTCCTACTAGTGGCACCAGCCCTGTTCTTTAATTTTGGAAGTATGTCGAGAAGTCTCTTGATGAAAGCACTAAAAATATTCACTCAAAAAATGGGTAAACACCTCCAAGTCATTTATTATAGAACTATGGATGTGAGGTGTGGTTCAAATTTTTTTATGTATACTATTTATGAATTTTAGAGAGAAAATTAGATATATATATATATATATATAATACATTAAATAAAATGCAATAAAGTGAAAAAAACAGATTTGTGGTAGTTCGGCTGAATAATGCCTACATTCTTTGTTTATTATCATTACTTTTTTTTTGTAGATCTTGAGTACATCATAGAGGGTAAAAAATACAACATTATATTGTTCAAAGGAATTCAACAATGTCCTCTTTTAGCTTTTGCTAAAACATGATTTTAACAACAATCGTTCCCTTTGGCTTTCTCCCTCTTCTCTCCTTTACCCCATCCCCTCACCCCCTCCCCCAACCTCGGTCATTTCCACCATCCCTCCTATCACCTTGCAAGCTCTGATTCCTTTCTCCGACCCTCCCCGTTTTGATCATCACCCACCTCTTCCTCCCGATCCTTACCCATCCATCCCCTCTTCCTCTCATCCTTCTACTTCTTTTACTCTTTCATCTTCTACCAAGAAACCCATTAATGACTTTTCTACCTATTCTTTTTCTTGCTATAAATTAAGTATCCCGAGTTAATGAATCTCTAAAAAAAAATCAGAATCTCCTCTATGGTCCTCTCTTTTTAGTAGCGAACAAAGAAATGCACGCAGTTACCTTCCTACTCATTTTGATCTCAATTTTAATGGAGTTTTTGTTTCTCCTCTTAAAAAAGTGGTTGAATTTGGCATCAATTCTTGGTTAGATTTTCTGGTAGGTTTTTCCTTAGGTGATAGTGCAAACTTCATAGTTGTTAAAACTATGTTTGATAGGTTATGAAACTAAAAGAAAATTTTGTATTATACTCATACAATACAACTTAGTACTTCAAATTTTCCTACCTTGATGATAAAATAAAAATTATGAAAATAGACCTCTTATTTATTAAAGGCCGAACATTCATGATCATCCCTTGAAACCTAAGCTTTGGTTCAACCCAATCTAATATCAAATGTGTGGTGGTCTAGATTCACTTGTATCGAATTCCTCTAATGACTTGGACACTTCTAAATGTCAACTGGCGGTTTATCATATTAGGAGATTAATATGTTATGTTGGGAATGCAGAAAAACTAAAGAGATTTAAATGTGCAAAGTGTTTGTTAAAGATTACTCCTGGCAAGGAGCTGTCTGAATTCATTTGTGTGGGAGATGATAACCACCTAAACATCCATGTTGAATATTCTTGGAGGCATATGGTATGCCTAAATGTAACTTTTTGGTCCTAATACTAGCAACTGTGTTCAATGGATTAGGAAATTTGATAATAAAATGGTAAGGAAAGTTTTGAGTTCAAAAGGATAAATAAAAGTGATAATAGGGAGAATTATGCCAACAAAAGTAACCAAATGCGGTTAAAGATGATTTGTAACCCTAACAAGCATGTTCCTTTGAGTAATAACAAATTGAACTTAGAAAATGAAAATGTTGTCTAGCTTGTTGATGATGTTGAGGCTATTAATGATACAAATATCAATTCTATCGAAGGAGATGATTTGGTGAATCATAACTATTTATCGCTATATACGAATCAGAAGAAGGTAGTATTATTAAGCATTATGAGCTTTTGCATGCAAATATAGAGAAGGCGACATCAATATCTTCATTGGCTCATTCTACTTCTATTAGGTTGAACCAAAATGAACAATGTAATGCTAGTATTTCTTATGATACTCTTTCCAATGCTATTTATAAAAAGCATTGTTCAAGTAGCTCCTTTTATTATCACAACATGCTTCTTACTTGGCCTATTCTAAAGTTTATTCTCCTACCATACTTTAAACACATGCATTACCTTAACCTTTGAAATCACTATACAAATATTCAAACTTTGAAACATATCATGCAGCCTAATACATAAATGCACAATGATATACCAAATGCTCTTGTTACCATGCAGGCTATTCTTTCTTTCCAAGCAACCACTTCTACATCAAATTTATCTCCCCTACTTGTACATCTAAACAAGACAACTTATCATATGAAATTCAACCAAATCCTTACATCCTTCTTAAACAACATGTTCACATTATTCAAACTCCTCCCACCATTCAAACTAGCTCCTTCATACACATTGATAATATAGATGATGCATTAAACATGCAAGCTAAGCCCTCTCTTTTTGGTTCTTCTTCTTTTGCTATTTTATCTCATCCTAAATCTCAAGTTTCCACTTTTATTAATCCTGGTCCTACATCAAACTCAAAATATCATATTCCTCCTCCACTTTAGTAGATCTTCATTAATTTAATTCCCCATCCAAAAAAGGTAGGCCAAAGAAAATTAAAAATCCAGTAACTTCTTCTGTTGATCTTAACAAAGGAACATATTTCTCGATTGTACTTATTTATTTTAAACAACACGCCAACTATGACTTTATGTCTTCGAGGGTAATGGCTAGGCAATTTGCTAACAAATTAGAAACATCTTTAGTGATATAAAAAACTAGATGTTGGAATGTGATGAGTGTTCACAAAATCTCAAAGCAACTTGACATCAAAAATCTTATTAAATCTTAAAATATCTGATTGATTGCAATCCTTGAAACTCAACCGTACTCTATCAACCAAACATCCAATACTATAGCTCTTTCATGGGAAAACTCCATAATCTAACTCAAGCTCCTTATTGTTAGAATTCTAATTCTATTGAATCGTACCGTTTTTAATATCTCTCCTTTAAATATGCACAAACAATTTATATAGACTTAGATTATCCATGTCAGCTCTTGTTGGCCTAAAAATAGCACGATACGCATAGCAAACTGAAATAAAACAGATCTAGCGGAAAGTTATAAGTAAAACAAAGAGAACACCAGAGTTTTTATATTGATTTGAAAAATATATAGCCTACGTCCACTGTATTACTATTAATTATGGATTATCAACCAATAATACAAGGGTTTGACAAGTTCTAACAGCTTGGAATAGCCAAGAGTAGCTTCCTTGGTGACTATGGTTCAGAAGAGATAGAAGGTGAAAAAAAAGTGCCAAAAAAGTTCTTTTGTCAAATGACATAGGTGATGTATTTATAGAAAAACCGTCCAGCAAAATAGTTAGATCTCAATATTCAAGTCTAACTTCAGATCCGAATATGCATGAGGGGAAGACGGAGTCCTCAAAGCCATAAAACAGCTCGATATCGATTTGATTTTTAGAGGGAAAGTCTGTAACACCCCTAATTTTTATATGGCATACAATTTAAATATTCAGTTATTGGGTAATTAAATGCAAAGTTAAGAAATGTGGGATTTGCCATACAAATCAATCAATTAATTAAAATAGGTTGGCCTTGATAAATATATTAAAGGGAATTTGTTAATAAGAAATATAAGTAAACATGAATAAAGAAGGGCAAAAGAGAAAAGGAGATTAACATACCCTTCTCCCCTCTTCCTTATTAATTTCTATTCATTCTCAAAACTAAAAAAAGCAAAAGAAAGGTCGACTACCATTAGGAAGAGAGGAAATTTAAGAGGAAAAGAAGAGAAAAAAGAAGCTAATCCAAATCTCAACATTTCAACGAAGGTTAAGGTGAATAATATGTACCAATCTCTTTGTTTTTATATATTTTAAATTTGGTATGGCTGTAAATTCACTTTTTTGAATGATTATATCTTACATTTGGATTGAGTAATCATGGATATGAGTTTTTGGATGATTATACATTAATTATCTAATTTTAAGGAATTTCCTAAGAGGTTCTAATGTGGAAAACAAAATTTGATCTTCAAATGATCTAAAAATTTGATATGATGTTCGAATATTATTTTGAAGATGGGTTTTAAATTTCATAATTTTTTGAATTATTATGAATATTTTATGAATTTTTTAAGTTAGAAAATGGTTGAATTTTGGAAATTAATCATTAAAAATATTAAAATTAATTATTTTGGTCCGAAATTTTTACAGAAAGTAAAAAAAATGATAAAATAGATTTTTGGTGAATTTTCAGAATATTTTCTATTAATTTTCTATTTATATTAATTAATTAGTGAAGGAAAGAGCTAATTAGTGAGAAAAATATTAATTGAGTTAATTGTATGAGTTAACATTCTCTGAAAAATTGGTGAAATATTAAGAGAATCAGCAAATAGGAATGCATCAACAAATGTTGTTAGGTATAAAACGGTTACTAAAAGGGGTATAAATCAGTATTTAATATAATTATAAAACTGTTATTGCGCGTTTTTGACTAAGTAAAACTAATCATCCAAGACTAAACTTTATATATTGAAAAAGAAAAAGCAGCGTCCGAAAGCTAAAATAAAAGCGATGGACGCCACAGGAGGACCCAGTATTTTAATTCATAAAGGCAAAAATTTTAGAGCGATGGCTCATGATTTCAAGCAACAACTTCTAAAATAATTAACTATTAGCGACAACTCACATTCATTGCAAAAATAAACAACGATGGTGCATCATTCCCCATGTCAATGAACTAGTAGCGACAGTTCATTGAAGGCTTATTATCCGCGAAAGCTTAAACTAAAGGAAAATATATATTGAACACAAAAGAGAAAAATGAAAAGGACACAAAGACTAGACTAACGTTGGCGGTTGGTTTACCGTTTTTAATTTTGAGTTTTCGTTCGTACAAAAGTGCACACGAACATATATACTGTAAAAAAACAACCAATTTGAAAAATGAAGTTAACATAGAAAATAAAAAACAACTTCTAATAACGTATGCATGAGAAACAATTCATCCATTCATCATCTCTCCATTCATCTTCCTTTCACTTCCTTCGTCATCTTATAACTCTTCTCGTAATTTGTAGTTAATATTGAAAAATTAAAACACAAAATTAACCAAAGGACCCTATCTCGTCTTATTTAAGTTCATCAAAGCGGGAATTGGGCTGCGTCTCACTTTGCTTTATTCATCCTCGAGCTCCAGCTGAAAAAAGTTCCACCTACGGATCCTCTCATCTTATATGTAATTAAAAATCCTTCGGTTTTACTCATAATTCAAATTTTCATAAGGTCCCACGTGTATTAGTCCCATTGGTCGTAACACATAAACAGCTCCTCTCATTGGCCGGTTTTTTCATATTCACGTTTGCTAAATTAAATATCCTTCTTATTTCTGATTCTGCGTCAAACAAGATCTGCAAAGTTCAAAAACCAAACCCCTGTTCTTTTTATATAAATAATTTTATCGTCGCAAGCCAGATCTCTCATAAATTTAACATAATTCGATACAAATTAAGTAACGATGCGATGTAGATCGAGCCTTCTAATATTTGTTTTCGTTCTATCCCAAGCTCTATATGTGATCGGAGGGTAAGCTTAGAATTTTATCTGTTCTTAGATTTGTTGAATTTTAGTTTTTTTTTTATATTTGTTCGGTTTTGTAGGAGGAATTATTATGATGTGCTTCAAATTCCAAAAGGTGCGTCTGAGGAGCAGATTAAGAGAGCTTATAGGTACATTTAGTTTACTTTCGAATGTTTAGTGCGTTATGTAGCAGCATTGAATGATTGATTTGTTTCCAATAATTACGACTGACGTCAAATACACCCCAAAACTTACTTCATTTTACTTGCGACTAATATTGATATATGACTCTCAAATGGTTAAATGATATGAAACAATATATATTTACTTGGAGAAATTAAATTGGAAGAAAGTATGTGCAACAAATTTGCTCAACCTTAAATTTCGAAATACAAAACCGATGAATAGATAATTGAAGAATGTGGTAGATGGAGATGTAGATCGTGCATGGGTGGTGTGCATGCACACACATATGTATACACACACATGTGGTTCCACATACCCGTCCCACATTCCTCTTTTTATCCTATATGATTTTCCAAAAAGGCTTCGGCTATGCTTCTTAAGCTTTGTCTAAGCTTTATTTTTTAAATCTGGTTTTCTGGTGACTAATTGTGTTATAATCCTCTGCTGTTTTTTATATTGCATTTATTGGCTCTGAAAGTTGTAGAAACTTCAAAGCTTACTACTACAATAGAACTTTAGTAGATGTGATTTGTTACTACATAAATAATCTTCATAAATGTTGCCCATTTAAAATATATAACCGATTTAAATGGCAAGGCAATATAAAACATCAAAAATGTTTGAAAATAAAATATAGTACCGGAATGGTAGCCGCCCCCCCCCCCCCCCCCCCCCCAAAAAAAACCCCCACAAAACTCAATTTCTTTGGTTTTAACTGCTAAATACGTAGAACGCTAAACATTTTGTACATGATCATGTTAAGTTGAGTGGATAAGTTCATGTTTTTTTAACTGATAGTTTTTTTATACTAACTGGTCAGAACATAACCAACACAGCAAGTAATAATTAAGTTCAATACATTGTTTAAGCAAGGTTTAAGAACTCGATTTCGGTTTTGGTTTCAGTGACTTAGAATTTTCATCGTTTTGGTTGTTTTCGAAAATTTAGAAAGTTTCGCTTTTATTTTCGGTTTCGATCCAAATTGCCAAAACATTACTTTAATTTGTCACAAGGTACCCACATTGAACAAAACTAAATGTAAACCATTAAGATTAAACTATGTAGTATAATGTATTAGTTATCCTAAATTAGAATGGAACATCATAATTAAACTATCTAAACAAAGGCCCAACTAATTAGCATCAACATTACATTTAATTTAATAGGCCCACTCATATTGTATTTAATTTACTTAGTAGGCCCAATTAATAGTCTACCCCGTATCTAGCCCTAAGTCTCCTCCCTAAAACACTCTCGTACGAGTCGTATCTTTCCACTGCCTCTCGACTTCATCTTACAACAGCTGACGTCGACTCTGAAGTAGAAAAAAAATGAGACTACAACGATTGAATCGACAGTAGCTCAATTAGGATTTCAATTTTAGACTTTAGTGCAATCGAAGCTAATCGATCGATGGTGCCTTGTCGATTTTGGTTGGAGGTAATTGGTTTTTGATTTTTTTGATTCAATTGCTACTCTATTTGATTTTGCTGCTTTCCATTCAATTATACACACACACACACTGAGTTTAAACGGGACAAGATTCTGCCATAATCTCGTCCCATCTCCAGCCGGAACCAATCTGCGATGGTCGGAATCTCAGGGTTTCGACCAGAACCTCATACCTTGGTTTTAGGAGATAAATCATATATATATTTTCCCCAAAAATTGTTTTATTGGTTCTAAACGGTTTAGAAACTTCAAAGCTTAATGCTTTAATGGAACTTCAGTATATGTGGTCTGTTACGATATAAATAATCTTCATAAAATGCTGCTCATTTAAAATACATAACTATTTTAAATGGCAAGTCAGTATAAAACATCAAAAATGTTTTTACCTAAGATATAGTTTTGAAATAATAGGGCTACCTCCCACATTCAAATTTTTATTAATTTATAATTTTTTCTTACAACTTCTTGCTCCCACTAAAAATAATTAAAATATTAATTAAAAGAAGATAATAAATTTATTTTTCTTTTGTTGAGTTTGCTTGTTTGGGTTCTCTTTCTACAAGAATCAAATATAATTGTGGAACCACTAGTTCAAGTGGTAAGATCTCTGAATTGTGTTCTAGAGATCTTTGTTTGATTACACGAGATACTGAAATGAGTGTTCTGCTTAAAGTTTATTATTAATTTTGTTATATATAAAAAATTAATGCAACTGTTTGGACCATATATTATTGGTATGTCACACTTGAAATAATTCTATTGTTTTGTAGTTAATTATTTTACAATCTTCTTTAATAATAGTTGTAATAACTTTGGTGTCATCCTTCTTGGTGTCACATGAACTACCAAAAATGCTTTTAATAGCAAACTTTAATATTCCTCGAAAATAGGATCTAACAATTAAATTTCTTTTACAAATTCGAAATGTCTGTCTATAAATATTATATAATCTTAATATTACTTAAAAATACGATCTAGCAAATAAAATTCCTTTACAGATTTAAAATATACATCTACAGATACTATCAAATCTTAATATCACTTAAAAATAAGATTCAACAGATAAATTATTAATTAATAATATAAACAAGTTTTCAAATTTATAAAATTGATGTTGCAACTTAGAAATAAAATTTAAACTAACAAAAATGATTTCGACGCAAAATATGTTTAATTATTTCTACAAATTATTTTCTCTTGAATGTGCCAAATATATACAATTTGAAAAAAAAAACAATTCTCGCGCGAAGTGCCGTAAGTTCGTATTACATTTAGGCATTTTCATTTAATTTGGTTTCTTTGGTTTTAACTACTAAATATACAGAAGGTTAAACATTTTATACATGATTTTGTTAAATTGAGTGGACGATTTCCTATTTTTTTACTGTACACTTTTTCATACTAATTGGTTTTTGTCCGAATATAACCAACATAGAAAGTAATAATTAACTTAAATATATTGTTTTAAGAGATAAAAGTATATATATTTTCTCCAAAAGTTGTTTAATTGATTTAAAGTTTCAAGGTGGTTGCTTGAGTTTCATTTATTTGTAAAAAAAGTTAATTTATACTATTATAAAGTGTTGTAGTAATCGAGCTATTTTACAGAATTAATCGAAAACATGTTTGCGTTTTTGGGTTAACATAATTCAAACTCCATTACATAACCGATAAGAACACAAAATGATAAATGGTTGTTTCCAAACATTTTTATCATAGAAAACCATGTTAAGCGGTAATATTTAACAAAAGCAATGTCTATCATCAATACTTTGAAAAGAATATATGTTATATGTTGACATTTCATATAGATGAAGGTTTAATGGCACTCCTTTTTTGAAACACCCATCTAGCACCTCTATCATAATTTTAGTTACTCGATTCTAAATACAATGAAATTTTATAAATGTTTAATCTACATTATGAATGTCATCTCTACAAAATATGAAATTGTTTTGAAAATTTAACATCGTCAAAATAATTAGTCAACATTACCCGTTAAAACATTCATATTATCCATTGGTTTGAAATTTCAAGTTTATCATGTTATGTATATTTAAATGCGTTCAATTTTTGTGGGGATGATCTTGACTATGATATGAACATATGCATAAAATTTTATAGCATTTAAAATCGTGTAACTCAAAGTATGATAGAAATGCTAAATGAGTGTTCCGTTCCGAGGGTGTCGGTGAACCTTCCTCTTTTATAAATGCTTATATATGTACGAGAATTTATGGCACGTGCAATGCACGTGTATATAAAAAATTCTTATAAAATCATAAAATTTATAATTTTTATGTAGTTTTGATAACAATAAATTAAAAATATAAAGGGAAAATTGTAATTTTTTTGTTGAAACTGAGTTTCGAACTTGTAACCTTATTTACTTTTCAAATGAATTTGAATTTCCGAACTCTTGTTTGCATATAAGGGTATCTTTGACATTTCGTGGTCAGATCAAAAGTTTGTATTTCTATTCCAACTATTAATAAAGAAGATTATATATATATATATATATATATATATATATATATATATATTCTAACTATTAATAAAGAATATGATCTCTTTAATAGATTTTCTAATACTACCATTATATACAAGCTCGAAAATCAAAATTTTATCTTTCGTCCTTGCTGTATTAAATTTCTGCGGACGTAAGTAGATCCAAAGATTTATCGATTTTCTTCAAACAATGATGATCCAGATGATATGAATAAAAGTCCAAAAAAATTTAGCCATGTCAGAAATATTTAGCATGAGAAAGCAGATGTTGGTATTATTGCATATGAAAGTATGCATGCACGTACATGCATACATATATACAAGTGTGTATGTGTGCGTGTGCATGCACGCTCATGTGTGCGTGCATGCGCACGTGTGAATGTGCACATGTGCTTAAACTAACTGAAAAGTTCAACAAGTTCAAAGAAGGGTAAGGGTAGACACATCCTTAGAGTCGTTTTTTTGTGTATTCTAAAATTTATAATTTAAATGAAATTTGCTTTAAACTTGTGCATATGCCCACTTTTGCTTGCTATAAACTGTTTATTGGGAGTAGTTTCTTTATATTCAATATAGTACGAGTACTCATAGTTCATGCTTGGAGTGCATTACATAGATACTAATGCAACCAAAATACTGTAAAAAATTGGAGCAGGAAATGAATGACTACAATTATGTAAAATATATATATATATATATATATATATATATATATATATAAGGGAAAGACCTTCACACTCAAATTCATACTAGTAGTTAGATCGCAACCAAAACTACTAAAGGGAGAAATTCAGGGGGTCAAATTATAATTTAATTTAACCGTTAGATTTAATTTGAATAAGATTTAGAGTAAAATTTAAGCATAAAGCATGTTCCATGTATATTTATATGTGTGTGCGTGCATATATATGTATGTGTATATGTATATATGATATTAATGAATAAGTGAGAATGAAGCAGATAAAACATTGAATGTGTTCACCAAATAATTTAATACAGTGAATCCAGAATTGGACTTAATTATACTAGAAGAAATGAAATTTAACAGAAACCCCCAATAAAAAGTTGGATTAAGGCTTTTAGTATTGTTTTTTTAATCCATATATACATCTGATATATTTACTTTGTTGCTTTTGCGTAAATATTGCCTTTTATGATCATAAAATTATGTTTGCATTTTTTGATGTATATGCTGAGTGGTGATTGTTATTGCAGAAAGCTTGCGTTGAAATATCATCCTGACAAAAACCAAGGAAATGAGGATGCAAACAAGAAATTCGCAGAGATCAACAATGGTAAGCTGCATGAATCTTTTTTGCTTTACAACACTATTTCAGTATCATATGGTTGCTTCTTTGATGATTAAAGATATACTTTTGGTTCCCAGCATATGAAGTTCTTAGTGATCAGGAAAAGAGGAATATATATGATAGGTATGGTGAGGAAGGCCTCAAACAACATGCAGCTGGTGGTGGAGCTAGAGGCGGTGGCATGAACATGCACGATATATTTAGTACGTAAGTACTGTTCTTTTCATTTTGAGCAAGTATCAGGTAATATGGACATATTACCCTCATTTTTTTGTACAAGTTTTAAATTTATGTATTTAGCACGGAAATGTCTATTTTTATTATTTTGAGCAAGTCTTAGGTAATATGTGGACCAATTACCACTATTTCTTTATGTGCATCTCTGATGGAACGGCCAATATCAATTAGTTTTATTAGTTTAACTAGCTCTAAATTAATGGTTACATTATTTACAAGCACTTAGTAATATATTTCCTTCCATCCTGAGCAAGTGAGAAGAAATATTGATCAAATAAACATCAATTTCTTGATCATGATGTTACTGAACTGGAGTCTCAGTATAATAGTTTATTAATTATAGTCAAATGTTACAACTTGTAATTTTGCCTTATTTTGGTTCCTTGTAAGGTCACAATGGATTTGATCAAACACATTAACATGTGGATTTTACCTCTTTCTAGTAGAATCTGCTAACAAGAAAGAAATTGTAATAATCTTTATTCATACCACTCATATAACGAGGAAGACTTCATTCTATATCTTTTATAGTTCCTTCCTTTCCCGGCCCATCCATTTTACCAATAAACTAATGAGATATTTCTCATTTGCTACTACTATTAGTTCTCTTTTTGATTATATTCTATGTGGTACTGTCAATCGTTGAACGATCTTAAGTCAAAAGAAGCATTACTATTACTAGTATAAATTGCACGTATGTGCATCTAATAACTAGATGCATTTACTTTTTATTTAATAAAATTTGATGGAGGATGCTATAAGTGCAAAAAGCTTTGGTGGTCACAGGTCATTTGTTTCAAACAATTTTGTTGGTGGTGTCGGATGCAAATCGTTAATGAAATTCCGTTGATGGATGATCGGGAGGGGTGATGGTGGAGGCTGCAAACCAGTGGTGAGATTCCTTTGATGGGTGGTCATGATGGAATACTATCTAGGGTATATTCAAAATTTCAGAAAGACACATCTCTACTACTATTAATAGTAGAGACGTGACATTAAATTTCATTTGTAGCTAAGGATATTTGCAATCCACTAATCTCCAAAGGTGCCTTAAAGTTCCTCCATCGAACTTTAGAACGAAATCATCTCCAATGATTTCAGTTAGGGCATCCATATACCAAACATGAATAGCCTTGGAAGCTACGCGAATAACAACTTGCATTAAAACGCAATCATTGGTGAAAAAAATAGGCGACTTCAGTATTTTTCAATAAAACCACCATGTAATAAATCAACAAAACCTAAATAAGATTCCTGCTAGAAGCTTACATGTACTGTAACCATATATGTAGGGGTATCATTGGACAACATAAGTATTAAGAAAGCCCAAATAGAAGATTACTTATAATGTCATAGGATATGACTGATTAGCTAATTTGTCAAAAAACCAATGTTGGTTCAAAACTTTGATTAAAAAAAAAGCATTTAACTATGCATAAAAATAGATTCTAATCCACTCCGCTTTTCACCAAACAAAAAAGTAAATTTTAAGTAATATTGAAAAATAGTAATATAAACAATATAAATTAAAAGTACTGTAACCATATATGTTAATTGAACAATAGAAGAAGAAACTCATTTACTCAATGAATTACTCTCCTCTAAAATCTTTTTGTTTGTCTAGTGCTTTGTATTTTTTACGTTGATGGTCCAACTCCATTGCATTGTTTGAATTCATGTTGTATGTTTGAAGCACTTGACCCCTTGTTTTTCTCATGGTACTGCACTCTTCTTGCTGAACAACCTTTTTCCTTGGTCGACAGAGACAAAATGTAGGACTAGTGGCAACGGTTCATCATGAAGGTTTGGACCTTCCGAGCCAAGATCATTGATTAGTACTAGTATAATAGAAAATAATTACCTTTTCTTTAAGTTATTGGTAAATCCGTCTCTCCACCAATAAAAACGTCCAAAAATCTATAATAAAAAGAGTGGATGTTAGGTGCTCTAAGAATTATTGCGAACTGGTGCAGACAGTAACTGTCAACACACCATTGCAAAACTGGACAGACATGTATATATGCACAGACACACAAAGAGATACACAGGCACACACATACATATAAACAGAAATGTACAAACCTTTCTATGTCACTTTGTTATTTAGTATACGGTAACTCTTGATGATGTCGTTTGGTTAATTTGGGTAATGGGTAGGCCAAACCAGATGTAGACTTACAATGCTATTTCCCTTGGCTATATTTGATTTTGCTTGCCTTTCACTTGCATTCCTTCTACTGCTCAAACGAAAATGTTGTTTAATACTATCATGTTTTTATTCCTTGTGAAATATCAGGGAGTTGTTTGATACTATTATGTTCTTATTCCTTGTGAAATATTGAGGAATGGTCCATCAATTCAGAAGATCATATGAGATTTTAGTTAACGACTACGACAATGATGATACAGTAATAATGAAACCAGCGTTTGTAAACAACTATATAATCTATTTAAGCATTAATATATAACCATTCACTCAGCTTTTATTTATTTGGCAGCGAATGCACCATGTTAATGTATTGAATTATGGTAAGGTCAGTCATGTAGTTAGCTAAAGTAGAGGTTATTGCTTGTCTATTGTATCCAGTTGTTGTAATTAACTTGCAATTTTAAAATCTAGATGCATGACTACATATAGCTTGTATGGTAGATGTTATTTATCAGATCAAGCAGACCTATTACCACAATTTTCCTCATATCCAGTCTCAAACGGCTATTACTATGATTTTCTTGTAACTGATAAACCTTAAGGATTTTTATGCATGGAAATGAATATGCATTTTTGATAATGATGATGATGGAGTAAATATGCAATTTTGATGTATAAGTTCATCTAACATGAAATTTGTTTGTGTTGTTTTATTTTGACCACAGAGGGGGTTATTTTGTTTCTTACCTCATCAATGTGTTTTTCTTATGTCATCGATAACGGGTATTGGAACAGGTTCTTTGGCGGTGGCATGCAAGAAGAGGAGGAGGAGAAGATCCCAAAAGGTGATGATGTAATTGTTGAATTGCAAGCTACACTTGAAGATCTGTACATGGGAGGTTCTCTTAAGGTATTTGATTGAGACGGGTTTTTTCGTATATAAATATATGATATGAACTCAAAAGCATCCCTATTTGTGATGTATTTTCATACAAAGTCCTTGTCTCAATGAATATACACATTAGGTCCCTATTTTTGGATAGGAAAAATGTAAACTAGTTTGCATTTTTTTCTTCTGCAAAATTCAAATTAGTTTAGCTTTTTTTTGGGGGGGGGGGGTTCCAAATTCAGTGAAGAAACAAAAGTAATTGATCCAAAAAATATATTTATGGAAAGCATAAATTAATTTGAGTTTTACAAAATGTAATATATTACAAAACGAGAACAGAATACGTGCTTTTAGAAAAATATATGGTAGACCACTTATTTTTGCATAAGCAATGTCTAAAATTCAGCGAAAGTTAAAACTAGACTGGCTTAAGTAAAAACATGTGTATTGAAAAGCGAAAATCTGTTTGGATTACTAAGAATACAATGCATGAACATTTCATATTTCATTTTTATGTATGATTCTTAGACTCGACGAAGAGATTAAATTTGATTGATTTCTGTTTGAATTAAGTATGTATTGAAAATCACATATTAATTTGTGATTTGAAAAAACAAGATGCAAAATGCAAATTGATTTCCAGCAACGCATATGTTAGACCAGTTATCTTGATTGACGTTCTCCATAAAACTACGCAAAAACTAAATCAGATTGATTTTGGTCAAAAGTAAGCATGTATTTAGAAATGCAAACCAACTTGCATTTCCAAAATAGTAAGTTTGACTATGTTCTTTTCACACACAATCTCTAAAACTTGGCATCAGGGAGTGCACTGAAATACACACACACACGTATATGAAAAACACAAACCGAATTGCATTTGAAGTAATGAATGTTGGGACTTTTCTCTTATGGAAGAATCTCTAGAATTTGGTGATGGGTGAACAAAAAGCTCAAAATTTATGCAATATACTAACGAGTTTGTGTTTTTGCATGCTGATAAATGGTCGATGATGTCAACTATGAATGCGATTGAATTGTATGGAAAAATAAATCAGAGAATTTTTTTTAAATACTAACTGAAACACAGAATAAATGCGAAGCCTTATGGTATGCCATCAGGCCAAGACTGTCCAGGCTCACTGCCCAATCATAAGTATATTTTGGTGAATTGAAAAATAGATTTGAGATAATTTAATCAAAGAAAAAAAAAAGGAAAAAAAAAACAGAGAGGACTAGTAGTATGTCAAAAAGTTTGTGTTCTTTTGACAATGATGCATCAGAAATAGGGACTTTGTACTCACTTCCACTACATGTCATCTACATTCTAGAGCTATGTTATAGAACAGGCTCTATAAGTTTATAACCATTTCAGCACTTTTTTCATGTGTTTATTAATGTTAAAGTAAGTATTTTTTACACAATTTATGCTCACAAGACTCCTTGTACATACTATTCCAAACTCACAAACAGCATGCGGAAGCATATTTATTTTCTTTTGGCTTCTGCTAGTCAACATTTGAAATTTTTAACAGGTCTGGAGAGAGAAGAATGTTATTAAACCAGCACCTGGGAAGAGGCGATGTAACTGCAGAAATGAAGTTTATCATAGACAAATTGCTCCAGGAATGTTTCAGCAGATGACTGAAGAAGTAATGACTTATTTTACTTATATTTTTGTTTCAGGGGCCTAAATAATTGAAAATTTGCAATGCTACTAAAACTACGGAGCTTTGATTGTCCTTTGACTGTTTTTAGTCTTTTATAATTTCTACTTGCATTGCCATGAGAATAAAGATGTTTTTGGTTGAATTTCTTCCATTCAGTTTTAAGAAAGTAAAACTGTTAGTTCTAATTGAATTTTTTTTTTCCTGCAGAAATGTGAACAATGTCAAAATGTGAAGTTTGAAAGAGAGGGATATTTTGTAACCGTTGATATTGAAAAGGGGATGCAAGATGGACAGGTAAAGTATTGAAGATTCTTCAGTTTTTGTTTTGCCTAATCCTTCTAGTATTCTTTCCATACTACCTTTTGATTTCTTATATATTATTATGTCAAAATTGTACCATTGGCAATGACTGAAGGATTAAGTATCTAATGGTAGCATATTGGTTGGGAACTTAGTTTGCACCCCTTTTATCAGAAAATGACGATGACTGAACGGTTGGTAGTTAATATTTCTCAGGATAAACATGACAAAACTGTTCAAGCCTATTGTTGATTTGGAGAGTATCTTCTAATAACGTTAATCATGTGGCATTTTGCAGGAGGTGGTATTTTATGAAGATGGTGAACCAAAAATTGATGGTGAACCTGGAGATTTGAAGGTAATACTTCTGCTTTCTATGAAACACATTTATATTTCAACATTATACACAAGATTTTTTAACTAAATGCTTTTTTGCCTGCAAAACCTACAAAAATGGCAACGGTAGTGTTATATTAGGTTTTTCTGTAACTCTAGCATTACTCTTTTTCTTGTTTGTATTACTTTTCTTAGCTACTTTTATCATGTTTATGACCTACTTTTATTATTTTGCTGAGCAGTTTAGAATCAAAACAGCACCACATGATCGGTTCAGAAGAGAAGGAAACGACTTGCATACAACAGTAACAATTTCCCTGGTATTAATCATGTTTGACTCCCTATCATTACTAATATTGGTTACATCTATCATATATTGCTGTAATTCAGTGTACAGTATATTATTGGCTTTGTGTAATACCTCATTTTATAACCTAGACGACAAAATGTCAAAATTGATTAGCAACAAAAACCTGTTGTTTACACTTAAAAAGGGTATAACAAGCAGACCTATTTGAAATAGGAAGCCTGTACAATATGTTGCACAGACAATGAGGGGAATCTGTGAAATGGCCAATAGTAAAATACAAAATATATGCGACACGACAACTTGTCCGCCTCATATTCTGCTCAAACGAAAGCCTTCTGCATTGAGTAGATGACAATGATGCCATGGTTTATACTGCACATTGATATTGCGCTAAATCTATGAGCAGGCAGCTCCTTTAACTTGGTCCTTTTTGTACTTCTTGCTGTTTAGCACCATTTGCAGCCTTCAATGTCAGCCACAAGTTTATACTAAAATATTTGATCTATATGACAGAAAAGAGGAAAAAAACATATATTTAAGCAGAAACTTTATGTGGAGTCTACAAAATGATGCTACCCAGTTACCCTATTTCTCTGTTGTTCAAATAGGAATCATCCTTTTTGTAGACGATGGAGTATTTAAAAATTCCTTTATGCAATGTGTAAAGCTAGCATGCATATGCACATGTGTGTGTAGAGCAATGATCGGTTGTACCCCAATCTGGCTACGCCTCTAATCCTCTTGATTTCCACCCCACATTCTAAATTAAATAATACGATTTTCGCCCCCTTCCCATAACTATATTATTTAAGTCAGAATGTGTGGTAGAAATCAAGAGGGATTAGAGGTGTAGCCAAATTGAGGTGTAGCCGATCCTTGCCCATATATTATCGGGGTGTGTGTGATTTCGCTTTTGTAAGATGATACTTAACTAGTGTTCGCTTGATAACTGTTACAAATGAACAGATGTTGTATTGTGCTAATCACTTAATAAACTAGAAAGGAGAATCCAAGTAATGTGGCTTAACACACTAGTACAACACACTAGTACATACGTGGAAAGTCATAGTATCATCTTACAACTGAGCAAATGTTGAGAATCCAAGTAACGTGGCTTTATAATAGATGTGCTGAAAGTTAATCAAGAGAAAATGATGATACTAGATGTAAGAAAACCTTTTTTACATCAATTTTAAGGCCTATTAATTTGTTTATTTGGCTTAAAACATTCTGCAGTTAAATATTTTCTGACAAAGTTCTTTAAAATTCTTAATAATTCTTCCTTTTTCTTTCTAAGATATCAAGAAGTACTATTTTTTATGAAATAATATTTTAAAACTTTTTATTCTGTCTTGATCAAATTTTGAATGATTTATTTTTATTCTTTTGGAAGTTCAAAATTATATTTTTGATTCGCAGTTTTTTATTCTCTAAAGAATATTTTAATTCTCTTTCTTTGACATTTGAAAAAAAAGGTATTTTTAATTTAAGTTTTGGTGTCAACTTGTTACCCAAAATTGTAAATAAAGGAAAAAAAAACTTACTATGATAATATGAAATCCGATATGATCCAACTCTTCTTTTCCTCGTAAATATTTGTTCAATTTTCTTGAGGTCTCCTTGTTTCCTGCAATTTTTCATTTTTCAATATTTCAACATTGGAGAAAATAAGTCCATGGACCATGCAAAGAATAATCAAACATTAGAACCGAATTTCAATTTTCTTATAATGGCTAGCTCAAGTCATCCAATTGGTAAAAAGCTTTACTTATATGACAACAACTATTTCTGAAAAGCTTTTACTTCTATGGGTACGGACATAACAGTTTCTTCTCTCTTTCTCCGTTTATTTGGTTTGGAATTTATATTAGAAGGTTGCTTCACTAAAATAGTATTGGCTACCTTTTTATTTATTTGTGTCGTGCACACTCTTATAATTGCTGTTTTAATTTCAGGTTCAATCTTTAGTTGGCTTTCAGAAAACGATCAAACATTTAGATGAGCATCTTGTTGAAATTGGCACAAAAGTGAGTATCATCATTTGATATGAAATGTTCCAGTTCAAAGCCTCAAGTCCAACTTTTTATGTCTCTGTGTGCTCATTTATTCCCCAGTGTGCTCATTTATTCCCCAGTGTGCTCATTTATTCCTCGTCATACATTTACAATAAATCTTAAAATCATATAGAAAAAGGAAGTGGATGGTTAAGATTCACAGAACATACGGAGACATGGAAAAATGGAACTAGATGATTATCTACGTAAACGTTTTTCTTTGTATCATTAGTTGTGACTGCAATAAACTAACAGGTCAATAATATATGATAACTTATCAGGGAGTAACTAAACCAAAAGAAGTCAGGAAATACAAAGGTGAAGGGATGCCTTTGCACTTCAGCAACAAAAAAGGAGATTTATACGTAACTTTTGAAGTTCTATTTCCCAAATCTTTAACAGAAGATCAGAAGACTAAAATCAAAGAAATTTTGCCTTAGGGCTAGTAGCAGGGCCGGCCCTAGGGCAAGGCTGCCAAGGCGGCCGCCTAGGGCAACATGTCAGAGGGGGCAACAAAATGTTAAAATTTATGTGAAGATTGTTTCCTAATTAATAAACAATACTAACTTTTCAAGAAAATTGTCTGGTGGAGTGGTTAGACGGTTGTCTTCAGTATCAAGCGTGCAGAGTTCGAGTCTTGCAAGTGTTAAATTGTTGGTCAGTTCATTTTTTTTAAGTATTATTGGTCTGCTCATTTTTTTTAAGTTTGCTTTCTAAATTGGCCTAGGGCAACCCAATTCATAGGGCCGGCTCTGGCTAGTAGTTTTGATAATTGTAATATTAGAGGTGCTATCAAAGATGTAAATTGCTAAATGAAGCTTGACATTTGAGGGTTGTATTTTCACTGTATTATTTTTCTGCCATCTAAAGGAAGAGGTTGATAGTTCTTTTTTGTTCAAAATCGATAGTGCTAACTGTCGTTATATTAACCATAAAGATATTTTTAGGCGTTTCTAGATATTGACGTTGACGATGTTTTGAAGCAGTTTTCTGGGTTTGGATCATTCATTCTTTTTATATCTGGCAAGATTATCTGCATTGCTACGTAAAGTCGACTGACAGTTGCAGTTATTGTTTAAAAGCGAATGAAAAATGACCTAGTTTGCAAATAACAAAAAGTCAACTTGAACTGACAATTCTTGGAGCACCTTTGAGATGGCGGTTGAACTGGCCTGTTGTAGGCAGCGATTGATCTAGCACCTAGTTAACTTGCCATACAACTGACTTAAAGATTCAAACTTGGTTTTTTTTAATGAAGTATTTTACCATTAACATTTCAAATATAGCATTCAAAATTATGCACATCTGATCATGTGCAAATATAATAAACTGGCCTATTATTTCATAACAAATACAACGGAATCTTACGCTCAAGAAAAGTTGTAATATAGAACGATAGTTGTAATTATCATTTTCTGTCACAAAAAGTGTTCTTCAGACTAAAAAACAAACTTTCTGGCACTTAGATTAAATTTTTTTCTACTTCTTACATGTTATTTTTCTGTAAATATAATATCTTTTGGAATATAACAAAGGATTTAAAATTTACTTTTTTTTGTCCAATTATGTACATTGATCCAACATATTGTCTTACCCATTCGACGTGTGTTTGAACTTAAAAATCTTTTGATTTGTGTCCTCTCAAAATTCTTATAGAATATGACATGAACATAGCCTACGGTTGATTTATATCTTTATTTGTATCAAAGCATGTCTGACAACCTTTTTAACATGACACGCCTCGTCCTTATTAAGGGATCAATGGTCCGTGTCTAACAAGAAAATTCAATTTGGAAGTTCATAATAATTATTTTTCAATAAGGTACATTTTATTTTGCGTGGATCAAATACTAATATAGAACACTTCTACCTTGGTAATGACCACATCTATCCCATTTCTCTCCAAATCACGCCTAACAAAGTTCTAATATAACATCTTTCCCATCGCAGTGGATTGTAGCTAAAAGTTTTTTGACATGGCACACTTTTACTTTTATAATTGATCATATAGTAAAATTTCCAATATTATGCATGTCGCGATTTGTAACGGACTGTGCCTACCACACTTAGCCTTTTATGAACCAACCTAATATATTTATGTATGACACAGGCTACCCTCTGTAGTTAGCCTTGTAATGAACGTAAGTCAATGCTCTTACATGTAATTATGTAAAAAAAAAAAAAAAAAAAAAAAAAACGTTTTATTTTAGTGATCGAATTTAGCTACTTTTGAATTGTACTTGCTTATGAATATTAACATGCTTATGGATATGTGATGAATTTCGTGCCGTGTATATGTAGTTATATGCTTCATGCTTATGATTATACATACTTGGTACTTGAGATAGTAAGTAATTTTAAAACGCAAAACTAAATCTATTTTGTCAACTTGTTACCAGTTTAAGTCAGAACGTATTGATAAAAGTGTTATTTAATTCCAACATGACCGTAGTAGGAACGGAAATAGATCATTTATGAAAGTATAATACTTTGTATCGTCATTTATTGTTAATCAAATAAATAAAAGTTGAATTATAAATTTTGGACGAACCATATTTTGTAAAGTAACAAAAAACTTATCATATTAGTTAAGGTCATCACCTTCTTACTGCATTGTATGATGGATGGTGGACGCGGACAAACGCGATTCTTTTAAAGCTGGAGAGATGACAGCTCCAGGTGTTGTAAATCAATTCTTAGGTTCACCCATCGATGGTTAACTATATATTCCAAGGTTTGAAGTTTCGCTTTATGTTTCCATTCAAAATTTCCATTTTAGTTCCGGTCTGTGAATTCCATTTTTTTTTATAAACGCACAAACAAATATGCAATATTTACAGTCAATTATATTAAATTATTCAAGCTACGTAGAAAATACAAAACATACAACATAAAAGTTTAATTCCACCAACTATTTCTCTGAACATAATCTTAATTTTGTTCATCGCTATCATTGCAAGAAATATTGCCTTTAGCAACGGCAATAAACCGACGCAATGGGATGATGAAATCCAACACTTGCTAAGTCGACACAACTGGATTTACCGTCGACTTTAGCGTCGGCGTCGTCGTCGATTAGAGACCTAAGTTTGACATGTGGCTAGAAAGGATGAACCAGTGGTTTGTACTTATTCGGATATTCCGTTTTAATTTCGGTTCTAGATTTTGTCGCTTTTCGAATCCAGATATTCCATTTTAATTCTGATTTTAGCTTTTGTCGCTTTTCGAATGATGTTTTTGTATAAACGGATTTATAAACACTACTTATTCATTAAAGTGAAAATAATAATTCATTCCTTTAAATAATATTATTTTACATCATTATCGCAAAACAATAAAAAAACAACAAGAGCTAAACAATATAATTTCTATCCTAAGTCAACTATATTTTATTTTTAAAAGCTCAATCTGGTTGGACATATGAGTCCAAATAATCTTATTGTTACAAATGCAGGCCTATAAACCCAAAGTCTACCATTTTCTCTTCTAATCTTCGTCATCCTCTTCAATAAAATGGAAACCGCCCCTAAAATCTTTCTTACAGCACGAATACGAAAGCTGAAAAAATTGTAGAAAAATTCTAATTCTTTTAATTGGCTGATCTTTAATTTAGTTCTCAATTTCTCAATTTCTGGACTCAGTTAAAACGTCTATGTTGATGGATTTGGATTTTCTTTTCACTTTGAGATCCGGAACCGAATTTTTTGATGAATTTTGGTCCGTTCATCGTCGGAACCGGACCGCAACGGTCGGAATTCCGACGTGCCGGCCGGATTTTCTAACCATGATATATTCCGATAGTATCGACGTTAATTAATTTGGGTTTGTTACCAGGTGTATTGGATATATTTACTCCATAAGGTGAAATGAAATCTAACCGATGTCAAAAGTACTTAGTTTGTAGAAGTTTTAAGAAAACCGCAAGAGCTAGGTGTGACAGATATTGAGATACAGTAGCGTACTCATGTTTTTTCCGTACTCCATTAACTTTCGATGCGAGCTAGGCGTTGCAGATCACACAGAAGACCGGTTTTGTTCAACATTCTTATCATTTTTAAGAAATCAAAGACAATGCATTAGAGTTTATAAATGGCTGCATCTCCTTTTGTTTATCTATGAACTTACATCAATTAACAGCACGTTGACAACTCTAACTAGTTATTGCAGTTGTAATCCCGGTTATGTTTTGGCTATTGAACGTTCAAATATAATAACCCCATGTGATTGGACATTAATATTTTGTATGGTTTTAAGCAATTACAATCCATTAATTAATATATTAAATGTAACCATTAATTTGAATCAGAGTAATACGTATAATCTAATTAACCATAGTTTATGTAGATGGAATGCTTCTAGAATATTTGATAGGATCTCTTTAAGAAATGTTCAAATTTATTTATCATAATGAATTTGATATTCTATAAAATGGTTTCATAATCCAGAATCTACCGCTTAATTCTGGGAAAAACAAACTGAACTTGACATAATAAAAAGTAAAATATTTAATACATAAACAATTAGAACCATTAAGGCGTTATTTTTGAATTGCGCTTGCTTAGTAATTACATGCTTATGGACAGTGATTGAATTTCATGCTTATGAAAATGTAATTACATGCTTCATGCTTATTATTACACATACTTCTGAGATAATAAGTAATTTTAAAATGCAAAACCAAATTTATTTTATCAACTTATGTTTAGAATTGAAGTTAGGATGTATTAATAGAAGTATTGTTTAATTCCAACAAGATCTTAGGAGAGCGACAAAAAATGACGTATGAAAGTATAATACTTTGCATCTTCATTTACAGTCCGTCAAATAAATAAAAATTAAATTACAATATTTTGTACTTTCTTAAGTTTCATAAAACATGGTAGTGACACAATTAATCTTATTAATTCTCTAAGCAGATTTATATGTTAGATTAAAGATTATCAAGACGCATGACCCTCAGAGGTATGGCCGCTTGTTATCTCTTGGGTTTGGACATCAGTCTGTTAAATCATCACTATCAAAAGAAAATCTAGAGCCTTACGACCAACTCCACCCCGCCCTGTCATTGGACCAACGGGTCGCAACAATTGAACCTCACCTTTCATGTCCCTCATCTTTTCTCACCCGTCTCTCTTGTGGTTATCTAAATCACCCGTCCATCTTACTTCGTCCCGACTTGATATATTTTTGGCAAAATCGTTTAGTTCCCTCTACATAAGGAAATGACAACCTTATACTGTTCATCTAACAAAATCAACATAAAACAACATTATAAATTTGACAAAAGCGTCCCTACGCAATGATGCATTTTTGACATAGGCACGACATGGTACAACCCGTCAGTTAGCCTTCATTCAAACCTGTAACAACCCGCATATTTATCGATTTTATATTTAAATATTTTATTTAAATATTTTGTCGTTAATCGGATATTGGTCCGAAAAACTACTTTTTGTAAATGGTCAAATTAGGACTCGAGACCACTTCCATTGAGTTCGAAATGCTGTTTACAACTTTTTTAAGTATAAACATTGATAGGTTTGGAGTTAGTGGAATTTCACTTACTTTTCCCGCTTTGGACTTTGGGTTAGATTAGCCATTATAACTCAAACCCACTTCTCTCCTTCTCCTCACTCTTCATAAATTTCCTAACAACCAAGCTTTAGTATTAATGGTGAGTGGAAGGGGAAATTAATATTCCAAGCTCAAATTCTCTTGCAAATCCAACATTCAATTCCAAATTCAAGAAGAAGATATTGGATTCAAGCTTGTGATTACTTCTTCATTGCTTTCAAGCTTTTCTTCATAAATTTGATACAAAGGTGAGATTTTTATCTCACAATTCTAGTCTATAACTATATTGGACTGTTGGGAATGATTCCCCATCACTTTAGCATGTATATTTGCATTTGGTTTGGATTGGATTGGCAAAAAAACTCCAATTTTTAGTGATTTTGGTGAAAAACCGCACTTAGGTCGTTCTGCCTATGTTAGGTCGTTCGCGTTGAAAAGTCACTCAGGGAATAGCTCATTTCTGACCATAAAACCATTCGCACGTGTTAGGTCGTTCGTCTCGGAATTAGGTCGTTGGGTTTTAAGTGGTAGGTCGCTCGGCCTTGTTATAGTGGTTAGGTCGTTGGACGATAGACCTCTTAAGTCGCCCGACCTTATAAACCGTTAACTCGTTAGGTCGTAGGTCGCATCGGTACGTTAGGTCGCGTGACCTTAGGTCGTTCCCCTTTAGGTCGTATGACCTTGAGTCGTGCGCATGGTTTAAGCCTTTAAGTCGTAGGTCGCAAGGCCGTAGGTCGCAAGGCCGTAGGTCGCGCAATCCCCTTAACTCGTTCGGCCTTGTCATTTTTAGGTCGCGAGTCTTGCTAGGTCGCCCCTTGTGTCATCTCGTTCGGCCTTTATCACGTTGGGTCGTTCCCATTTTAGGTCGCGTGGCACTTTAGGTCGCGTGGCACCATAAGTCGCATGACCTCAACCCACATAGGTCGCTCGGCCTTTGTTCCATTAGGTCGCGTGGCACTTTAGGTCGCGTGGCACCATAAGTCGCATGACCTCAACCCACATAGGTCGCTCGGCCTTTGTTCCATTAGGTCGCGTACCCCGTTAAGTCGTTCGGCCTTTGTTCCATTAGGTCGCGTACTCCGTTAAGTCGCTCGGCCTTTGTTCCATTAGGTCGCGTACCCCCTTAAGTCGCTCGATCCTATCCTCCCTTAGGTCTTCACTAGGTCGTACCGTTTTAGTCGGGGCGTTGCCCTCTGGACCCCCGCGACCTGACCGGGCAGGTCGAACCCCGTAGCGGGGGCGTTGCCACCGCACCCCCACCTTGGCGAGTTGCCACCCCTCCGGACCCCCCTCCGTAGGGGATCTTATCTAAAAAAACGTTCAACAGAACTTGTTTTGTTGAGATGCTGAGTTGACCATTCTTCGAGACAAGCTATCTTGGGCTTCTCGGTCGATTGTATGGATTTTTGAATATCTATTTCGATGGATTCTTTATCGATTTCTTTGGAATTTATTCACGTCTTCGTATGTGAATTTTGATGATCGATTGTTCTACAACCATCTTTGTGATTTGTCACTTTAAAATATACAAAGGTTTCAATACTAGTAGTGAATATCAAAACTCTTTCAACAAAATGATTTCAACCCTATTTTCAATAACAAAGCTCTTTTCTTAAACCGTTTTTCAATCTCCTAGTATATACAAACCTTTACCTCACTCGTATGAGAAATTGAATTAAACGTCTTAGTAAAACAAGTGGTATGAAACGCTTGCGTTTACTTTGTCGGTTAATTCTTGGACTTGTTCGATTGAATCTCTTGTGACAATTTTCTAGTGGAGATCTACAATTTGTTCGTAAATATTTAAGTTAAGCTAGTGGTTATGGGACATGAAGCTAAGCTCATATATTTACCAGCTTATTGTAATCGACACTTCTCGTTGATCACGATGATTATTTTATGATTTAGACTAGCAATTGTGCGATGTCTCTTTGTTTGCAAGGTTAGACTAGACCTCATAGGTGTGATTCCGACTTACACATATTGTTGAATATGCACTTATATGATTTTTGTTTGATGATAATAAACATATATACATTCGTTTAAATGTATTTTATAATATACTATTTTATTTTTCACAAATTAAATAAATATTTGCTGAATAAAATAAATAACAGGAAATTTGAATTCAAATGAATATTTTATTCAAACAAATATTTATTACAATTTTGAGTAGTACAATTTCAAGCTCTCATTATAATTATACAACTTTGATTACAATTGCATCACATATCACATTTACAGTTGACCTCACTACACATCACTCACACTCGTATTTTAATCTTCAACTTTATTCCAGTCAGATTCCAGTATCCGAGTAATCTGCAAAAATATTCTCAAACGCAGTAAAATTGAAAGAGAAATATTTTTGAAATTTGAAAGAAACGATGATTTTGAAAATATTGTTTGCCTCAGTTATTTGTGTTGTGCAATATCTGCGCATATCAGTATTTTTTATCAGGGACAGGCAATTATAAGTGGCTGCAGTACACACGTGTACATTCGTATACGTGTGCACTGCCTCGCCAACTCGTGTACGCCAATCAAAAAAAAGCACAGCTTACAAATCAGTACACAATGTACATGAACCAGACACAATGAAAACCAAAGCCATCGGGTCAGAGACAACAGGGCTCAAACCACAAAAGTTCAAGTGTCACAAAAGTTCAAATAACAAAATACAAAGAGGCAACAAGAATGGTAAGCATACCAGAAGGTCAGAGATGCAACTGAACTACAACACGACCAAATGGCCAAGATGAAAAACCAAAGTTCAATGCATATGAGACCGGCAATGCTCAAGACCACAAAAGTTAACAATGCAATAAAGACAATGCTTGAAACCGAGTATGTACAAAATGATGCATGATGAATCAGACAAGCAACGGCAACAATGATATTTCAATAATCAAACAGAAGCAATCCAGTGCCAACATGATATACAACTTGAACCACAGATCCAACGTTTCAACTAACACATATATGCAGTAGTCAAGAAGCAGACATATATTCAACATGAACTCATGTGGACAGCAACAACAAGTACACACGTGCAACAGTTCATATATGAATCAATGACCAAAAGTGTACAGCAATGCAAGGTAAAAAGACCACAACATAATGCAACAATAACAGTAGTATACAAGCCGAGGTTCAGTGGTGAAGGCAACATGACGCGATGTCGAGCTCAGTACAACACAGTGTACATGAATACTGTAATAAACCAAATGAAGACTACAAGCAACTGCATAGAAACTACAAATACAAGGGTAACTGGCACTCAGGAAAGTCCAACCAAACAAATGCATGCAACAATGTACACTACAATATCAAGTGCAAGTGCAGATGAACAAATGTGCAAATGCTCAAGACCACACAGTGCATATATGTCAAACATGAATGCTACAACTTCAAATGAACCAACAACATAGCAAGCTACATGAAGACAGAGCTCGATCAAAATGCCTTATTGACAAAGAAATGAAATTCACGCAACAAGTCAAAAGTCAATCAGTGATACAAGACCGAAGTTTAGAAAATCAAAAGGCCGAAGTGGCAGTGAAATCGCCAATTCAATGTTGAATAAGTCAACAGTAAAATGATCGAGCTGAAGCCGAAGCAAGCATGTGTACAAGTTCAACCAATATCATGAAGTGCAGTTTAAAAAAATTAAAAATGACCGAAGTCAAAGTCAGAAACGATCAAGCCGTGATCATCACAAGAATAATTCAAAGCCGTGATTATCAAGTAGCCAAGCCATCAGTTATACGAATTTGAATAAGTCAAAAATGAATCACAGCATTCGATCAAAATCGTACAGCCAAGAAAGAATTCAAGCATAATTATCAGACGAAGTCAAATAAATATATACGACGAAATTATAGGAACTGGAATCCTATAAATTATCACAAATCATCATCGGCAATTCATTGAGTTCGAGCAAGCCAAAATCAGAAAAGCAAAAGGAAACAGTACATACCGAAAATCATAAATAACGAACTCGATCAAGCAGCTGCAAACGAGCGACAATCGACCATCAGAGAAGCAGCGAGCTAGGGCAACACATCTCAGATCGAACGAAGAAATTGAAGCCCTGATTTACACAAGAGCCGAAGCCCTAATTGGAACAAAGGGAACGAAGCCCTGATTTGCAAAAAAGAGAAGAGAGCCGCCAATATTCTCAAGTAACCAGGCCGATAAAAATAAAAGGGGGACGCATTTTTAATCTACTAATTATTGGGCCGGTTCTATTTTTAATTTGGGCTTAGTTTTTTATTAATTAGGGTTTTGTATTTCAAATTGCTTTTAATTTGTATTTTTTTTTAAACCGTTTTAATTTCTAGTCGTGTGACTAGGGGACAAACTACGGTGTGTAGTTTGGGAATTCGCAACTCGGTGGTTGAGTTGTGGACAAGGTTTTGAGCGTAGAGTTAGATTAGTCAATAGCGGGTATAGCGAGTTTACGTGTGTAAGCGAGGGACTATCTAATTTCTAGTAGAAACCTTGGGGGCAGCACGTAGGCAGGGTTTTGCCGAAGCTGGGTAAATTATGTGTTGTTCTGTTTTATTCTGTTATTTATATTCTGCGATATCTGTGCTGCTATTCTGTGATCTGAATTGAAATTAATTAATAAGCTTCCGCGATTAATTTTTATAATTTATACCATCACCCTATTCACCCCCCCTCTAGGGTGAAATCGATCCTACAAGTGGTATCGGAGCTAGGAATAGAAGTCAACATTTGTTTTAAAAAATTCGTTTTTTTTGAAAAAATCAGTTTTTGTTTTAAAAATTTGAATTTTTAAAAATGGCTTATTTTAATAATGCTTTTGCAGAAGGTCAATCCATAGTTAGACCACCAATGTTCAATGGTGAATATGCTTTTTGGAAAAATAGGATGAAATTTTTTTTGAAAACCATTGACGCTTGGGATATTGTTGAGACAGGTTATAGAATACCAACTATAAGTGTAGATGATCAGGAAATAGAGAAACCAAAGAAACAATGGACAGAACTAGAAAATAAATTACAGAATACTAATGCCAAAGCTATGAATTCTATTATCTGTTCATTAGATCAATTTGAATTTAATCGTGTCTCACATTGTCTAACTGCGCAGGAAATATGGCACATACTAGAAGTGACTCACGAAGGAACATCTCAAGTCAAAGAATCTCACCTTGCCATGCTAAGCAGTGAATACGAGAACTTTACAATGGCGAAAGAAGAAAATGTCAAAGAGATGTACGGACGACTTTCCAATATCGTATACAAATCAAAAGCTCTCGGAAAAACATACACCGAATTGGAAATAGTCCTGAAAATCCTCAGAGTCCTTCCACGAAGCTTTGAAGCAAAAGTAACTGCCATTCAAGAATCGAAAGATTTAAAACAACTCAAAGTCGAAGAACTCATCGGAAATCTCACCACTTATGAGCTAGAAATGAAATTCAAGGAAGAGCGTGAAAGTGGAGATACTCGAAAGAAATCAATAGCTCTCAAAGGAACAACTGAAAGTGATGATGATAACGATGATGATGGAGCAGCAGAGCTGGCGCTACTAATAAAGAAATTCAAAAGGTGGAATCGCAAATACGGAAATCCAGCTCGAAATCATGAATTGAAAAGCAGAATAGGCAAAGCACTAGACAACCCAGAAGAACATAAAATCATCTGTTACAAATGCAACAAACCCGGTCATATCAAGCCACAATGTCATCAAAAACGATCAAATCAAGGAAAGAAACTAAAGAAGAAAAGCTTTGCGGCTACTTGGGATGAAACCGACGAAGATGAAAGTGATAACACCGAGAGTGAGAGTGAAAAAGCAAACATGTGTCTTCATGGTGAAGTTACAGACAGTGATGACGACGAGCCAAGTGAGGTATCAAAACTCACTCATTCTGAATTACTAATTTATTTCCATGAAGTAAATGGCTGTTATGAACGACTTAGGGAAAAATATGCTAAACTTGAATCTCAAAAGGATACTTTGATAGAATGCAATAAACAACTTGATCAATTAGTTAAGAACTATCAATGTAGAATCCCTAAGTGTGATAAGTGTCCAACATTCGAAGAAGAAATTAAAAAATCGGAAATCAATATAAAATCACTTGAAAATGAAATTCTGATTTTAAAAGAGAATGAAAATACTAGGAGAGAGATTTCTATTAAAAAGTGCACACAGTTGTTAAACGAAAATGAATCTCTCAAAACACAAGTCCAACAACTGTCAACGACCTTAGATAAATTTTCAAAAAGTGAAAAATCGTTGAATATGCTATTAGGAAAGCAAACTGTTAATATGGTTAGACAAGGACTTGGATATAATAATTTGAAAATTGTTGAAAGCAATATTAATCAAGTTAATTCTATGTGCACAATTTGTAGAAAATTTGGACACAATCACAATAATTGTTGGTATAGACCCAAACATATGAAAACTATACCGATTTGGGTTCCAAAAGGCACAAATATAAAATCTCTCAAAGTTAAACAAATTTGGGTGCCGAAGGGAACAATTATAAATAGTTTTGGGTCTCCACAAAATTATCGTTCTAAATATTTTGCCACTAACAATCATGGACCTATAAAAACAAATAGGTCACTAAACTCTCTTCTCGTGTAGGTATGCTGGCAGGCTAAGGAACAACAGCAATGGTACTTGGATTCTGGCTGTTCCAGGCACATGACAGGCGATAAATCGAAGTTCCTTAGCCTAGAAAAGTACAAAGGTGGCAGAGTCACAATGGGGAACAATGACAAGTGTAAAATTGTCGGTAAAGGTAAAGTAGGTAACAATACATTTACCTTGAATGACGTACTATATGTTGAAAATCTACACCATAATTTGATATCAATCAGCCAGCTATGTGATAAAGGTATGAATGTTATCTTTGATTCTGACTTGTGCAAAATTGTTGACAAATCATCAAAAGAAATCTTATTTTCTGGAAAAAGGAAAGGTAATATATATTCTCTATCTTTTGATGATCTCATCCTCTCTAAATGTTTGGTAGCTAAGGATATAGAAGTGAATTTATGGCATAGACGTTTAGGGCATGCTAGTATGAACTTATTAAACAAATTAAAAAGGAAAAGTTTGGTAAGAGGGTTGCCATCACATGAGTTTGAAACTGAAAACATTTGTAAAGCATGTACTTTGGGAAAACTTAAAAAATCATCGTTTCATGCCAAAAACAATGTAAGCACTTCTAGAGTTCTTGAACTAGTTCATATGGATCTATTCGGACCTAATGACATTGCTAGCTTAGGAGGTAAAAAATATTGCTTTGTGTTAGTTGATGATTACTCAAGATATACATGGGTATATTTCTTGGCTAAAAAATCAGAAACTTTTTCATACTTCACAAGATTCGCAAAATTTGTGCAAAATGAAAAAGAAGTCTCTATTGTTTCGTTAAGAAGTGATCATGGTGGAGAATTTGAAAATTATGAATTTGAAACTTTCTGTGATGAAAACGGAATCAAACATGAGTTCTCTGCACCACGTACTCCACAACAAAATGGGGTAGTTGAGAGAAAGAATCGAACTTTACAAGAATTGGCTAGGTCTATGTTAAATGAATATGAACTACCTCTGCATCTCTGGGCAGAAGCAGTAAATACAGCATGTTATGTAATGAATAGAGTTATCATTAGACCGATTCTTAACAAAACCCCCTATGAGCTATGGTTCAACAAAAAACCAAACATCGCTTACTTCAAAGTGTTTGGATGTCCTTGCTATATTCTTAATACAGGTGATCAGTTAGGAAAATTTGAAGCAAAGGCTGATGAAGGCATCTTCATGGGTTACTCTTCGAGAAGCAAAGCTTATAGAGTCTACAACAAAAAGACTAAAACAATCGTGGAGTCAATCAATGTGAAATTTGATGAAGGCATTGACGATCAGGATACATCCAAAAGCAACGTTGAAGAGGAGAAAGAAAAAGATGAGTTCGAAAAACCAAAAGAAACTGCTGATGCTAGAGAAACTACCACAAATCAAGAAGTCCGAAGAAATCTGGATCCAGAAAAGCTGAAATACAAAACAGACCATCCACCAGAATTGGTAATTGGAAACCCTATAGCAGGTATTCAAACTCGTTCATCCTTTAAAACTCTATGTGATCTGTGCTTATATAGTGGATTTATTTCAGAAATAGAACCAAATAACATAGATTCAGCCCTTAATGATGAAAACTGGTTCATGGCCATGCAAGAAGAGCTAAATCAGTTTGAACGAAATAATGTTTGGAGTCTAGCACCTAGACCTAAGGATTATCCAGTTATAGGAACAAAATGGATTTTTAAAAATAAATATGATGAATCTGGAAATATAATTAGAAATAAAGCTAGACTAGTTGCTAAAGGATACAATCAAATTGAAGGAGTTGACTTTGATGAAACTTTTGCGCCTGTAGCTAGACTAGAATCAATTAGAATATTGTTAGCTTTTGCTTGTTACAAAGGATTTAAACTAAGACAAATGGACATTAAGAGTGCTTTTCTTAACGGAATTTTAAAAGAAGATGTGTTTGTTGAACAACCAGAAGGTTTTGAAAGTCATGAATATCCAAATCATGTATACAAACTAAAGAAGGCATTATATGGATTAAAACAAGCTCCCAGAGCTTGGTATGAATGTCTTAGTTCTTATCTCCTTGAAAATGGGTTCAAAAAGGGATGTGTAGACACCACACTATTTCTGTTGCATGAAAACGATGATCTTTTGATTGTTCAAATATATGTTGATGACATCATTTATGGTGCTACTAACAAGTTATTGTATGAGAAATTTGAAAAAGTCATGCAGGAAAAATTTGAAATGAGCTTGGTTGGAGAGTTAAAATTCTTTTTAGGATTTCAAATCCAATAAAGCGATAAAGGCACATTCATTTCTCAAACAAAATATATTAGGGAACTTGTCAAAAAATTTGGATTGAAAGATGCTAAACCAGCAAGAACTCCCATGAGTACAACACTTAAACTTGACAAGGATGAAAAGGGTAAGACAGTTGATCAAAAGCAGTACAGAGGTATGATTGGATCACTCCTTTATCTTACCGCCTCTAGACCTGACATCATGTTTTCTGTCTGCTTATGTGCGCATTTTCAATCTAACCCAAAAGAATCACATTTAAAAGTTGTTAAAAGAATTATAAGATATTTGTTGCACACCCCACGATTTGGTCTTTGGTATCCATCAAACGATAATTTTGAATTGAAAGGTTTTTCAGATGCCGATTATGTTGGAAATTTGGTTGATAGGAAAAGTACTAGTGGAGCATGTTTTATGTTAGGACATTCATTAGTTGCATGGTCGAGTAGAAAACAAAATTGTATTGCATTATCCACAACAGAGGCAGAGTATATTGCTTTGAGTGGTTGCTCTGCTCAAATCTTATGGATGATACAAACTTTGCATGACTATGGCCTAAATTTTAAACGTGTACCACTAATGTGTGATAGCAAAAGCGCAATTGATCTCACAAATAATCCTGTACATCACTCGCGAACAAAACATATAGATGTTAGACATCATTTTATTAGAGATCATATTTCCAAAGAAAATATCTGCATAAATTTTATTTCAACTGATTCTCAATTGGCAGACATCTTTACAAAACCCCTACCAGAAAATAGTTTTTGTAAACTACGACTCAGTCTAGGTGTTTTAGAAATTTGTTGAATATTTAACATTTTTTTTCTCCCTACAAATCATCGAAGAGATAAATAGTGATTGAAAAAGTGATGAGTATTGATATTTATCATATATTATTACTCGAGACGGTATAATTAGTAAATTTTTCAAATTAAACAAGAGTCATAAATTTTTTTTGTTGGTAAAAAATACCATGACCATCTCGATTTCTATCATATTTCTAATGACCATCACTCATCAAAATTCTATATAATTTGTCGATGTGTGGTATTTTAAACAGGAATCGTTCGTTTTTCATTTTCACATTTAAAAAAAAACCCAATGTATTCACTCTCATTTAAAAGTCCTCACAGTTATGCATGGGTGAATTATTTAGAATTTGTTATGTGCTTCCATGCTCATTTAAAAGTCCTCACGGTTATGCATGTATGGAACGCATATCAAAAGTTGATTTTTTAAACAAGTTGATTCTAATCCCATTTAAAAGTCCTCACGGTTATGCGTGGTTAGAAGATACTTGAATTAATTTTTTTAAAATAAAATTGGAATACTACTAATCTCATTTAAAAGTCCTAACGGTTATGCATGGTTAGTAGATATTCAAATTCCTGATATAAATATGCCACTAATAGACACAACTGTATGGTTTTATATGATGACATCATTTCCATCATTCTAAAAGTGGAATATGCATCCGACAAAATATTTATGATTTTTGTTTGATTTTTTTTAAATTTAATATTTATATTCGATTGAGTTTTAATATTAGTTCAATATCAATTACTTTATCTCTATTTTTCCTAACACTATTATTCTTTTGCTGATAACAAAAGGGGGAGAGAAAAGTTAAGATTTTAGCAAATAAAATTCATATATTTGCATATGCATATAGATTCATTTGCATATTTTTATTATCAATGCATATATGTAGGGGGAGTATTGTATTGATAGGAAGCATTCATAGGAAGCATTCAAATAGGGGGAGCAAATTGAACAATCAAATACATTTAATGCATTCAAAATCTTAAATATATGTTTGTTATCATCAAAAGGGGGAGATTGTTGAATATGCGCTTATATGATTTTTGTTTGATGATAATAAACATATATACATTCGTTTAAATGTATTTGATAATATACTATTTTATTTTTCACAAATTAAATAAATATTTGCTGAATAAAATAAATAACAGGAAATTTGAATTCAAATGAATATTTTATTCAAACAAATATTTATTACAATTTTGAATAGTACAATTTCAAGCTCTCACTATAATTATACAACTTTGATTACAATTGCATCACATATCACATTTACAGTTGACCTCACTACACATTACTCACACTCGTATTTTAATCTTCAACTTTATTTCAGTCAGATTCCAGTATCCGAGTAATCTGCAAAAATATTCTCAAACGCAGTAAAATTGAAAGAGAAATATTTTTGAAATTTGAAAGAAACGATGATTTTGAAAATATTGTTTGCCTCAGTTATTTGTGTTGTGCAATATCTGTGCATATCAGTATTTTTTATCAGGGACAGGCAATTATAAGTGGCTGCAGTACACACGTGTACATTCGTATACGTGTGCACTGCCTCGCCAACTCGTGTACACCAATCAAAAAAAAGCACAGCTTACAAATCAGTACACAATGTACATGAACCAGACACAATGAAAACCAAAGCCATCAGGTCAGAGACAACAGGGCTCAAACCACAAAAGTTCAAGTGTCACAAAAGTTCAAATAACAAAATACAAAGAGGCAACAAGAATGGTAAGCATACCAGAAGGTCAGAGATGCAACTGAACTACAGCACGACCAAATGGCCAAGATGAAAAACCAAAGTTCAATGCATATGAGACCGGCAATGCTCAAGACCACAAAAGTTAACAATGCAATAAAGACAATGCTTGAAACCGAGTATGTACAAAATGATGCATGATGAATCAGACAAGCAACGGCAACAATGATATTTCAATAATCAAACAGAAGCAATCCAGTGCCAACATGATATACAACTTGAACCACAGATCCAACGTTTCAACTAACACATATATGCAGTAGTCAAGAAGCAGACATATATTCAACATGAACTCATGTGGACAGCAACAACAAGTACACACGTGCAACAGTTCATATATGAATCAATGACCAAAAGTGTACAACAATGCAAGGTAAAAAGACCACAACATAATGCAACAATAATAGTAGTATACAAGCCGAGGTTCAGTGGTGAAGGCAACATGACGCGATGTCGAGCTCAGTACAACATAGTGTACATGAATACTGTAATAAACCAAATGAAGACTACAAGCAACTGCATAGAAACTACAAATACAAGGGTAACTGGCACTCAGGCAAGCCCAACCAAACAAATGCATGCAACAATGTACACTACAATATCAAGTGCAAGTGCAGGTGAACAAATGTGCAAATGCTCAAGACCACACAGTGCATATATGTCAAACATGAATGCTACAACTTCAAATGAACCAACAACATAGCAAGCTACATGAAGACAGAGCTCGATCAAAATGCCTTATTGACAAAGAAATGAAATTCACGCAACAAGTCAAAAGTCAATCAGTGATACAAGACCGAAGTTTAGAAAATCAAAAGGCCGAAGTGACAGTGAAATCGCCAACTCAATGTTGAATAAGTCAACAGTAAAATGATCGAGCTGAAGCCGAAGCAAGCATGTGTACAGGTTCAACCAATATCATGAAGTGCAGTTTAAAAAAATTAAAAATGACCGAAATCAAAGTCAGAAATGTAGGATCGATTTCACCCTAGAGGGGGGGTGAATAGGGTGATGGTATAAATTATAAAAATTAATCGCAGAAGCTTATAAATTAATTTCAATTCAGATCACAGAATAGCAGCACAGATATCGCAGAATATAAAATAACAGAATAAAATAGAACAACACAGAATTTACCCAGCTTCGGTAAAACCCTGCCTACGTGCTGCCCCCAAGGTTTCTACTAGAAATTAGATAGTCCCTCGCTTACACACGTAAACTCGCTATACCCGCTATTGACTAATCTAACTCTACGCTCAAAACCCTGCCACAACTCAACTACCGAGTTGCGAATTCTCAAGCTACGCCACGTAGCTTGTCCCCTAGTCACACGACTAGAAATTTAAACGGTTTAAAAATGAAAATACAAATTTAAAAACAACGTATATAAAAAAACAGCCCTAAAAAGAAACTAAAGCCTTTTAAAATAAAATGGCCGGCCCAAACTAAAAACAGTTCATCGCCCTTTTTTATTATTTCACTATGCCGGCCCTTTTTCTTTTATCTCGTATGTGATAATGGCTGTTCCTCTTTGTCCAAAACTAGGGCTTTCGAAGCCGCGCTATTTTCTCGATCTATAGAAATTTGCGTGTTGCCTTGCTTGATCAAATCTTCGTTGCTCACTGCTGCTTCGATGGCTTCGAATTTGATCGAGTTCGAGATGGCTTCGGTAAGTAATTTTGTTTGCTCTTTTTACTTTCTGATTGATGCTTGAACTCGATGGATTTTAAATTGCCGATGATGATTTTGTTTAAATAGGAATCGAATTCCTATATTCTCGTTCGTTCCGATGATTTGAATTTGTCAATTATTTTATCTCTGCCGTATGATTATGCTTGAACGATTGATAATTGAACTGACTTTGTCAAATTCGTATCTTTCACGTTGCTTAGTTGACGCGACTTCGAATTGATATCGTGGTCATCACGATTTTGACTTTGATTAGGAACACGGCATTGATTTCCTTGATTACCCGTGACTTTCTCTTTGACTTTGGCATGTTCGAACTGTTGCTTGTACTTGTATACTGCTGTGTCCTTTACTTGTTGCTGTAGCAGTTTGTATTTGCTGTTTTCCATGAACATGCTTCAATATGCGCTGGTCTGGAGTAGCTCTGTTGCACTGAGTTTGTAGCTTGGTGTTGTGGTCATCTTGCTTCCTGTACTGATGTATTAGTTGTTGGCATATTTGCTTAGTCTTGAACATTGGTGATTTGTGTTGTGCTTATGTCCACTGATGCATCCAATCTGCACTTGTTACTTCTGTTCACCTGTATCATGTTTTTGGCTTCACTGATGCTGCACATTTTTAGCCTTGGTCTTTGTTGTTGTTGTATGCACGGCCATGCTTGTAGTACTTGAATTGAATGCTACCTGTACTTGTTACTTGTATACTGCAGCTTGGTCTTGCCTTGTGCATCTCAACTTGTTCTTGTACTTTGATGGCTGATCATTTTTGCTGTCCACTGCAGTTTGTAGTGTTATTGAGCATTGCATTACTTCATTATTCACTGTCCTATGTGATGTTCATTTATTGTTCGAGACCGTTCGCGTATCAGTTGTATTTGTTATCCTCACTTGAGCATTTTGTTGCATTTGTGCATTGCCTTGCTGATTCATTTGTTTACACTCATGTGTTTGGTCTGCATGTTATGGCATGTCCCTTGTTTGGTTTTTGGTGACATCTTGTTTCATTATCTGTTGTGACATCCATGTTCCTTGTTGAGTCTTTGGTGATGCTTCACCTGTTATGTCTGCAACTTGTAGCTGGACTTGTGCACCTTGTTTCATGTTTAAGACTTGAGTCTTTGTGGTCTGGTTGCATGTTCACTATTTGTATCTGCAGTGGTATTGTTTTGTTTGCATATATCACTGGTTCATTCCATTGTTTCATGCATGTGACATTGGTGCATTGTCGTGAGTAGTTTGTAGTTGCTTCTGTGCATATATATTGGTCTTTTAATTGATGCTGCAGTTTTCAAGCATTGTTGATTCATTGGTCTTTGCTGTATCATGCTTGACTTTGCTGTTTGCACTTGTCACTACTGCAGTCGCTATGCAGTTGCTATGCCTTCGGTCATGTTGCCTTGTGTTGAATCCAGTTTCAAAACTCGGATTTGACCTTGTGCTTGTGTCGTGATTTTCAATGTTATTGCACGTGAGTTGAACCCGGTTTTTCATTTGGGTTTGACCTGTGCGTACCTGTCCCTATAAAACAATCAAGTGTATATATCGGCGTGCACGGCCTTGTGGCATATACAGTAATACACTGTGTATGTCACAAGTTGTTCGTGTATGATGAGTTCAAATTTAAATTATGACGAACAACCCAAATAACTGAGGCAAACCGTATTTTCAAAAATCATATTTCATTTTATATTGCAAAAATATTTCTTTTTCAATTTTACTGCGTTAGTGTATATTTTTGCAGATTGCTCAGATGCTGGATTCAAACTGGAATGCAGTTGAAGACAAAATACGAGTGTGAGTGTTATGTAGTGAGGTTATTAATGTAAACTGAATTGTGATGTAATCAAAAATGTATAGTGAGAGCTTGAATTTGTACTATCAAAATTGTAATAAATATTTGTTTGAATAAAATATTCGTTTGAATTCAAATTCCGTGTTATTTATTTTATTCTGCAAATATTTATTTAATCTGTGAAAAATAAAATAGTATATTATCAAATACATTTAAACGAATGTATATATGTTTATTATCATCAAACAAAAATCATATAAGCGCATATTCAACAAGAAACGATCAAGCCGTGATCATCACAAGAATAATTCAAAGCCGTGATTATCAAGTAGCCAAGCCATCAATTATACGAATTTGAATAAGTCAAAAATGAATCACAGCATTCGATCAAAATCGTACAACCAAGAAGAATTCAAGCATAATTATCAGACGAAGTCAAATAAATATATACGACGAAATTATAGGAACTGGAATCCTATAAATTACCACAAATCATCATCGGCAATTCATTGAGTTCGAGCAAGCCAAAATCAGAAAAGCAAAAGGAAACAGTACATACCGAAAATCATAAATAACGAACTCAATCAAGCAGCTGCAAACGAGCGACAATCGACCATCAGAGAAGCAGCGAGCTAGGGCAACACATCTCAGATCGAACGAAGAAATTGAAGCCCTGATTTACACAAGAGCCGAAGCCCTAATTGGAACAAAGGGAACGAAGCCCTGATTTGCAAAAAAGAGAAGAGAGCCGCCAATATTCTCAAGTAACCAGGCCGATAAAAATAAAAGGGGGACGCATTTTTAATCTACTAATTATTGGGCCGGTTCTATTTTTAATTTGGGCTTAGTTTTTTATTAATTAGGGTTTTGTATTTCAAATTGCTTTTAATTTGTATTTTCTTTTTTAAACCGTTTTAATTTCTAGTCGTGTGACTAGGGGACAAACTACGATGTGTAGTTTGGGAATTCGCAACTCGGTGGTTGAGTTGTGGACAAGGTTTTGAGCGTAGAGTTAGATTAGTCAATAGCGGGTATAGCGAGTTTACATGTGTAAGCGAGGGACTATCTAATTTCTAGTAGAAACCTTCGGGGCAGCACATAGGCAGGGTTTTGCCGAAGCTGGGTAAATTCTGTGTTGTTCTGTTTTATTCTGTTATTTATATTCTGCGATATCTGTGCTGCTATTCTGTGATCTGAATTGAAATTAATTAATAAGCTTCCGCGATTAATTTTTATAATTTATACCATCACCCTATTCACCCCCCCTCTAGGGTGAAATCGATCCTACACATATCTCTTTGTCCGCAAGGTTAGTCTAGACACATTTGTGTGATTCCACTCACACATACCTTTTTGTTGCGAGGTTAGGCTAGACACCATTTGTGTGATTCCACTCACACATACCTTTTTGCTTTTTGGTTAGCCTAGACCTCATCTGGGTGATTCCGACTCACCCATATGTGGTAGCTCCCCATGGTCTTCGGACCGTCATGTGATAGGCCTCTTTCCCTTTTTCTGTAATTTCTGGATTTCTTGTGTTGATTTCTGGAATTTATGTCATTGACTTGTTATGAGTACAAGTTTAGGGTATGATGCCCTCTTTGGATCTTTGAGAAGATTCTTGTGATATCGATTTATCTCTTATTGATTGATCTTCTGTTGATCATCATTTGCATACTTATAGTAGTATGTCAGTATGGATATTTTATGTTTATGTCATATCTTTTATTTTATACCATGTCATCTGATATTTATAGCTAGACTGATCCGTTTATTATTTTCTTAAATAATACTCCGGTCAGACCGAGATGTTACAGGTGCTTCTGCTTGACTTCTTTCCGGGATTTGCTACTCTGACTTTTGGAAACTATTTAGATTAACAGTTTTTGTTGTATACACTTGAGACATAGACTCATAGTTGTATTCTTTTGTATAGCACGTGTTGCTATTCTTTTGTATTATTGTGGATCTTTTTGACCACTACTCTGATGTACACTTTCATGTGTTAGTTATATATTCATATCTTCTTCCGCCTTTGTGATATGGATGTCTGTGACTGATTTGTGTTATGCATATTTCTATGTTTGTTTCCGAAGATTATTTATAGCCACCGTGTGATAAGCAATCACATGGATGGTCGCTCCTCAACAGCCTTATTCTCCGTGCTAGCTGACAACACTACACCGTAGTGTTCTTGGCTAGCGTGGGTATAGAGGTGGGGCGTCACAAAACCATTCTCTCCATCTCACATCCTAGTTGGTTGGCATCTAAACCGTATATCATCATCAATGCCTATGAGGAAATTCAAGGTCCAAAGCTTCAATCCGAGCCCTTCGAGACACAATCTCAACAACAATAAATATAGATTCACATGCACTTGTACAAGGATCAAATGTTCGAAACTTGCATGCAATATAGCTCAGTTCATAGCTTTTGTACTAAATCTCTTTAAATCAGTTACTATAGTGGACATAGGTCTTCATGGCTCGGTCCACTCTAAACCTTATGTTGTTTACTTTTCTTTCGTTTAGTTTGTAATTCCTCGTTTTTACACTTCTTTTTATGGTGTTAGTGAATTACTTTTGCTAATATCTAAATCTAAACATTATTCCAATGTTGGCGAGAAATCTAGTTAATATCAACGCTAGAAGGAGGGCCTTCCACTGAAAGCTCTCAAAGTTCATTATCTTCCTTCTTCTCAAAACATTTGTTCAACTCAAATTTTTTATCATGTAGACTAATGATGAAAATGAGACCGATAACTTATGCATCACAGTACTAACGGTGACACATAAGCTAGTGTTGTTAGCCCCAGCCCGGACATGGGGAACAACATGTGGCTCGACTTGGTGAAAGGTCTCACGAGCCTCGGGAATATGGCCCATGACCTAAATAAACTCCTAGCTACGGTGGATGCCCAATAAACCAGCAATTAAGTGCATTTGGCAATGAGGTAAAATGGGTGAATTTAAAAAAACCCATTTATTAAGTTGCATAAGCTCTTCTATTGTATTTATTTGAATAAAATTTTGTTTGTACTAAATAAAATTTAGTATTTAATTAATAAAATGAGTTCGTAGAGTATTTTAGTTTATTTAATTTATTAGAATATTTGTATGCTTGTTGATGTTAAATATTATGTTTTATTATTAATTTTTATTTAAAATATATTTATTATTTTTATTATTTTTATTTTATTTTAACCATACATATAAATGTTAAGACGTACATTTCCAAAATAAGAACATAATAACAATAAAAAGACATAGCCTAGCCAAGGAGTTTATGGGGAAGTTGACTATTGCATCTTAGGGTCAATAAAATGTCACATGTGATAAATGTCTAAGGAAATAATATAAATATTAGGATTTAAACAAATATAAGTATGTATTTCTAGCTATTATAAATTTTAATTAATTTGTAACGTAGTTATATATTATAATAATTTAATATATATATTGTAACGACCCGCAAATCCGTACCCCTTGAGTTAACACTATTCTACAACAATCAACTCAAGTTGTACAGAAATACGAACCATTTGGGTTTAAGAAGAAGAGGTAGAAGAAGAGAAAACAAAAATCAACATCAGAATCTAACCATCGTAGCGGAATAAAATATAATAGATAATATATAAACTTTACTCAACATCAAATATTTCTCTTTACATCTATTTCATCATCAGAGTACACCAGTCACAGCTCACATCAATAACATATAATGAATACACAACAACTCAGAATACACAACTCAAACAGCGGAATATATATATATACAAGTACGGGAGTACGTATCGTCATCCAGCTCGTCTCCTGATCTCCACAGCATCATATCCTGCATCCTATAATACTCGGTCTGACCCGAGCATTATAGTTAAATAACACCCGAGTCAGTCTGGAATACTAGCGTGAGAAAATCACACCCAATTGATTATTAAAGTTTCAAAAATCCTTTGAAAACAAAAGCATCTCGTAAGACCACGCCACAAATAAACATGTCGGGTTTTTACCTTACGATAGCTAAAACAATTTTTATAGAAATCATCTGATATTATAATAGTGTCTATTTACAAATACTTATAAAATAGCCGAAATTGTTACATTCATTAAACTCCAGCTACTAGCCACCGAAGTGGGTAATACAAACAAAACTCGTACAAGGCTCGTAGGGAGAATGGATTTCCATCAATGACTAGGCACTGGGGTACCACCTGTCACAGTACGGGGCCTAGATCACCGTACCGAGGATTACTCCCTTCATCCCCTGCAACACAAGGCCGGAACCATTCCTTACTGAACAGTCCCGAACAAGATAAACCCCGTGGTTGGCGCGACCAACCACCCACTAAGCCGAAATAAATAAGGGACATCTAGACAGGGGAATTATCTTGTCCTGCTTGGGCATGACCCACCTAACCTTGCTGCATATCTCCTGATTTTCAGTCATTCCCATTTGATGAGGCTTGAGGCTAAGCGTTACCTTTAGAACGTATTTACTTAGAATGCCCATCGCCCTCCTGACGATGTTTCGCAAGCATTCATCCATACAAGTCCGTCCCGGGTTCGAACGGAACCGAAGGCACTACTCCTACTACATCCATTTTGGAAATATCCTCAGGATTAGTAGCGACTAGCCCTTGCACTTCACTGCTCCATCTTCGACTCCGAACACGTTTTTCGCACGAAACGTACAAATCGGATCGAAGTGGTTTTCGAGAAATAAATCTCGATCCCGGTCTCTTCAAACCGATTAACGCGTTTGTCCAATATTGATAGTCGGTGATTTAACTATCAATTAGTATTCATAAACAACCATCAACCAATAAATAATTTCCCAAATTATTTATTAACCTCAAATTATCTTCACAAGATATATTTCTATTTTCAATCCTTTGAAAACAGTTTCAAAACCATCATTCTTCTCAGAATCAACTTTTCCAAATATTTTATATCTCCTCTGAAATCACCAAGCACAAAATTAGATTTCTAAAATAATTTAAAACATTTTACTTTGAAAATACACTTAAAAAAAATATTTAAATTAAAACTACTTTAATAATTTGTTAAAATAAATCTTATATGAATATTTGAAAATAAAGTTACTTAATAAAATATAAAACTAGATTTTCACTTTTGAAACAAAATACTAAGTCACTTTTTCAAATAATTACTACGATAATAGATTTGAAAAAAATACCAACTTTAAAATTTAAATATTAGAAATAATAAATTTTCCAAAACATACCTTTAAAAACAATTTTAAAACTATTAACTTATATTTAAAATTCACTTTGAAAACGTACTTGGTTATCCAGGGATAATTCCAACTTCAAAACACTTAAATTAATTTTTCCAAATTGATTCCAATTTATTCCATTTGAAATAAGTTTTCTTAGATTACTCAATTCATTTCAAATTTCATTAATTATGCGCTTAATTATTATGGTTATTATTTTCCATTTGATTTTAAATCTTTTAACTGAAATATACAAATTTCAGTTTTCCCAACTCCTTCTTTATTTCTTCTCAGAAATTTAAATCTTAAATTTTAAATAAATGTTTTATTCTTTAATTAATATCGTTGAAGCTTAAAATTCATTAACTTACTGTTTATTCAAATTTCCATTCTATACCAGGATCTATTTAGTAGAATTTTAAAGTCTCTTTATTTCCTTCCAGTTCATTTAAAAATTTATTCAAATTTCTATAATGATTGTACTTACAATTTCACCTCTTTTATTATTTTACCAAAATCCAAATCATATGTTTTTGGTAATTCATCATACCCAATGATATTCAATCTAACCATGACACTCAATATTCCAATAAAAATCATCATAGGATATCAAATAAATCCCATCAGAGGTTTTAAATAATTAAATAAATATTGAGGGATCCAGTTGGATCCCTCCAACCTGTTTTTCCCTGCATCCACAAACGTCAGCACAATATAATATACCAATTCCAAAATATTACACTTTATCACCTCAATTCATTCAACCATTCAAACAATTATTTAAATTTAATCATTTTAAATTTAAATTAAAACTGAGTGAGATTAACTCACCTTTGCTTTTATTTGCAATCCATTCCAATATTGCCTTGGTTTCTTGATTTTTGCCCTTGAATAAACAATTTATATGATTTAATAACACTTGGAAATAACTTGAACCATTTCTTTCCATTTATAATTTAATTAACCAATGACTTACTATTTAATAATTTAATTAACCAACAATTTAATTTAAACTAAACATTTGGTTTTAACTAATAAATTTATTTAACTAAATCCCAATATTAAGTTACCTTAGTAATTAAAATAACAAAATTATTTAATTTATCACTTATTCATCAACTCCAAAATTTTTTGAAACAACATATAACTTAAATTTTGTTTCGAAATCCTATATAAACTTTAAATATTTACAATTTCTATTTCTCTTAAATCTTATGCGAAAATAATCACCTCTGACTAAAATACAGATAGTTATTATGATTAAAATAATCACCCCTAGTTTTCGAAAGCATTATTATGACTAAAATAACCACCTGACTAAATACAGATAGCTATTATGAGTAACTTATATATTTATTTGATTTTTTTTATTAATCAAAACTAAAAATACAGAAGTCAAATTATTAGCCTCACCTAGAAATTTGGTCGAGATGTTCGTGAACCCTCTGCCATAGATCGAAGCCACTCGCGCGCGTGAGGAGTTGCAACCATGCCAATCGCCGCCTCGACCTTTTTGCTTTGCATCGCGTGCCCTAAAACCCTGCGAGATAGTCGCCGTCGAACGAACGCCTCCCCAAACTCGAATTCCTTGATTCACGCGAGTGCGTCTCTAGTCACATGCGGCGAAACCCTAGCGATCTAAACCAACTCGTTACCCCTCTCTTGCCCTTCTCGTACGAGCTTCCAGGAATCCCATAGGCTTCGGTCGCGATTCCCATAGGCTTGAACGAGTTGATTCGAAGCGGCTGCCTTCTCTCTTTTTTTTTTCTTCTACGAGATTTGACTTTAGGAATAAAAAGGTAACCGGCTTCGGTCTAAAGTCGAAAATGAGGGAGGAAAATTATTTATAAAACATGGCCAAAAGCTTCCCCTCGAAGCTTCTCTTCTATATATTTTTTTTACTTTATTTCGGCTATTAATATTAAAAAGGGAAACGGGTTTGCAGATGCTTGCTACAGTGTTTAAGTAGAAAGCAAATAAATTCTGACGTTTAACTTATTTAACCAGTCAAGGTATATAATATTTTTAAATTTAAATTGTCTCTAATTTTCGTTATAGATTTAAGCGCGTTTATATGTCGTACACACACACACTAACACCGATCAATACGAAATTTGAAATCCGATAATAATTCAATATTACGGACCCAATGGAACTGGTTTCGTCAAATTCCGAGACTGTGCCTCGGAAAGCTATTTTTAAATTCAATTTAAACAGTATGAATTTTTAAAACTGAACAAACCACTGTTCATTTCAATTTTACCACTTCTATTATCCTCAGTGTTATCAATACAAATTTTATAAGCCTTCAAATTATTTTTAATAGGCTTAAAATCTTAGATTTTATATTTTATTCAATTTCAAATTATTTAATTCAATAATTTAATTATCAAATAAATCATGATATTCGTAATTCAAATTAAAATTACTCTATTGAATATTCAAAATCAATTAAATATTCCGATTTAAAAGGCTTAAAAATTCCGGGTCGTCACATTCCTTCCCCCTTAAAAGAATTTCGTCCCCGAAATTACCAATTAGGAAGAATGATCCAATACCCGTTTACTATTTCCCTAAAACCAAACAGTTTCTAACAACTCAACAACTTACTAACTATCTCTTATAAAAGATCCATTATCATCCTTATTAACTTTCCAAATCTTTCCCCAGTTTGCAAATAATCCTATTTGCTCAACATTTCAGTTTTAATCTTAAAACCAATTTTTAAATTATCAAAATTTCTCAAAAATTTTCTAACTCCCTAAATTCCCGAAAAATTTCGCCAGCGTTTCCTTTGCGCGGCTGACTCGGTACTACTACAAAATGGCTCTACGGCCTCCCAAATCTCAAAAGAAAACAAAAAGCCAAGTGGCTCAATCCAAATCCAAATCCAAATCCCAATCAAATTCCATACCAAATTTAAATACGTACCTTTTGTCGGGCAATTCAAATTTATCTCTTAGAATCAAATCCAATTTTCTTGTCCCTTTTATAATACCTGCATATCCTGCTTAGCACTAATATCCAATCACAATATTCCCAAAACATTATATCAACTTTCTTACCAATGTCAATATTTATTAATCCCAAATATCAACTTAGAATGTATTTGTGATATTCCATTTCCAATTAAGAATGCACCATTTCATACTTAAGTTAGTATAAGTATTTTATATGCTTTTTATATTCATTATCACCTTACCACTTCAGTTTATATCATTTCTATTCAAATTAATTCTTTCATTTTCATATGAATTCAATCTATCTCTAACTTGAAACATTTGAATTTTATTTTTTCATTTATTACTAATTTATGTCATTACTTTAGTCAGTTTCATTTACTAATTAATTTCAATTTCTAGTTTGAAATCGTTTTGCTGTTAACTAAATTTTCCAAAAATCTTCAAAAATTTTCTAACTCCCAAAATTTTCGGAAAATTTTGGCAGAGTCCCCTTTGTACGGAGGAGCTTTTGCAATTTGACAAAAGAGATAAATATGTATACATCGACCCACACGGTCGGAAAAACCAAAAACAGTTCATATTTCCTATTTTTATTGCGTAGGCGTACCTTATTTAGCATTTTAAGCAAGCAGCTTATTATTTTTAGCAAATAGCCCAACCCAAATCTAGCCATACGGCTTCCAGGTACCTGTACTTACTCAAATTTAAACATGTAAGTGCCAAATATATGCAGTTGAACTATATTTCACTTATTAGCAATAGTTAAACATATAAATTCTAAAAGAATCTCATACTAAACAATTTTTTTTTTCCCGCAAGCAATTTATATAGTTTCCATGCTAATTCAACTGTTCCAATCAATTTATAACCATTTTCATTTGATTTGAATAGTTTAGAACTCAATTGCTTACTTTTAATTTATTCTTAAGCAGATTGAACTCATATTTAATTCAGTTGCTTTCAAAATCAATTTATTTTACTTCCACCAACTCATAGAATTTTAATTACTTTCATTTACATCCAATAACAATTTATTCTATGCAATTTGACAAGATTTATGTGAATAAATAAGTATTTATGTTTATAACCAATTTAAATTGATTTCACTCTATTTCCAAATTTATTCACAATCCAATTATCCTCGCTTCCATTTCGGATTTGAATACATTCACTTGTATTTCATTTATTAACCAAACTAGTTCATACAAAACTATTAACATCTTAGGTCCGTCTTCATTACCAATTTAATTACTCTTTTATTTTAATTCATTCACAAGCATTTATTTACATTTCATTCCATATTTGTTTATTCCAATCTATTTTATTTAGCTCGAAAACAATTCGGGCTATTTTATTCAATAACCATTTCTCAACTTATTTAAACTATATTTCATTTGATACTTATTTATTCCATCATTTATTCATTCAATATAATCTGTTTATCCACATTTACTTGAACCATTACAAATAAACTCGAAACATTCTATTTCCTTATTGTCTCAAATTATTTCAATTCCTTAATAATGTAAATGGTTTACAATCATTTATTCTAGAACTTCATTCCATTGACATTATTTATAACTCACCGAATTTTTACTTCGGTTAAAAATTTATTTTCACTTGATTAAAACCAATCCAATATTATTAAACTTTGTTTAAGTTGAATTCAATTCCACTCTCTTTGATTTATTCATCTTAAGTCAATTTACTTCAATTTATTTAAATTTATACTTAAGCTTATTTTCATTTCACAAATAAATATTTTTCTCTTTTATCCAACTTAACTCAATTAATTCCAAGGCCATATCCAATTTATTTCCACTTATTGGATTTTATTTGCATATTCAAACCATTACTATTTTAATCCATTTACATTTTTATTTTATACATCTCAAATTATATTTACTTTGTTAACACTTCAAGTCTAATTTTTAATTAATAACTCAAGTTCTGATTCTATTATCCACTTTTAATTTACCATCCAATTTATTAACTCACAATTCAATTTTATTAACTAATTTATTATCTAATTAGTTCTCCCATTATTTATAATCCAACACTTGAAATTTTTTTTTTCATTCCAAATATCACTTTTATTTATTTTCCTTAGTTCAATATATTTTACAATTCAAGTTTGGATTTTCCTCTCATTTCCCTATTCATCTAAATATTTATTTGGATTTGTATTCCATTTTCAATTTTATAAGTCGCAACTTATTATTTACACCATTCCATTCCTCATAGGCTTGAATATATATATATATATATTTTTTTTAACTCAAGCCTTATGCTTATTTATAACCCAAGCATATATTTTATTCATGCATTTTAATTCTTTTATAAATTATTCTGGTTTATTTATTTCAATTAAATTATTATCCAATTTATTTCTTATCCAATTAAGAATCAATTTCAATTCAATTTTACTTTAAACTCAGAATTTACTTGACTCAATTCGATTTTAACTTAATTCGAATACAACTGAATATTATTTCCAGCCTATTCAATGAATTTCAATCCAATCAAATTTTTATTTCCAACTCCAAGTAAATTTTCATTTTCAATTTTTATCTTTAAATTTAAATTCCAACCTTCAAAGTTTATATTCCATTCCTGATTTAAAATCATCGCAATTTATAAGCTGACAACTTATCTTATCCGGATTTTTAAACTCCCGGCTTTGGTTTCAAATCATTTTGAAATCTCCAACGTCACAAATCACATTTTTCAAAAGTTACACCAATCCTGGTTTTACCCACAACATATTCCCTTTGAAAATTCCAAAACCAACTAACTTTTCTGAATAAATCAATTTGGTAGCAATTCATCACTTAGAAACTCGAAAATGAACATCGATGATGCTGCAGTCATCATCGAAGTTATTTTCCAGTGACTGAAGTGAATTCAATGCTATATCACTTTCAAAACCTATTTAAAATAAATTTCCATCCAGAAATACTTCCAAACTAATAATGTTATCATTTATCTTCAAAACACTTCGATAACATTCCCAAAATCTCTGAAATTTTGAATTTCCAAATCCTGCTTAAATACATTTTAACTATGATTCATTTGTATAATTTATGCTTATACAATTTTCTATTTGATTGTATTTCAATTCATAAATTACATTTATAATTCATATTTATGAATTTCATTTTATAATGAATTTATTCCTTCAAACTTTGGTTATATTTCTAATTTCTAGTTATATTTTCACTTAACAATGATGATACTTTAAATACCATCATTCCTAACATCCAAGCAACCATATAATAGCTATATAGTTTACCAAAAACTTCTTTATATCAAAAATATATTTTGGGTAAAATTATTTCATTCACCCACATTTAAAACAATACCGTGTCGATTGTTATATTCAAGTGTTTAGAAATCCTTTCGATACAGTTGTCCAGACTGTGCCAACGAAGGTTCATATGCCACTCAATAAACCGATCAACACAATATTAAAACAATTTATATTCACTAACAAATACGCGCTCATACTTATTAATACGCTCAAACTCATTATAGAGTACTACGGCCTCTATTTTAAATGAGTAATTCCCACCAGAGCCAAGGTTATCACCAACCTATGCTCTGATACCAAGTGTAACGACCCGCAAATCCGTACCCCTTGAGTTAACACTATTCTACAACAATCAACTCAAGTTGTACAGAAATACGAACCATTTGGGTTTAAGAAGAAGAGGTAGAAGAAGAGAAAACAAAAATCAACATCAGAATCTAACCATCGCAGCGGAATAAAATATAATAGATAATATATAAACTTTACTCAACATCAAATATTTCTCTTTACATCTATTTCATCATCAGGGTACACCAGTCACAGCTCACATCAATAACATATAATGAATACACAACAACTCAGAATACACAACTCAAACAGCGGAATATATATATATACAAGTACGGGAGTACGTATCGTCATCCAGCTCGTCTCCTGAGCTCCACAGTATCATATCTTGCATCCTATAATACTCGGTCTGACCCGAGCATTATAGTTAAATAACACCCGAGTCAGTCTGGAATACCAGCGTGAGAAAATCACACCCAATTGATTATTAAAGTTTCAAAAATCCTTTGAAAACAAAAGCATCTCGTAAGACCACGCCACAAATAAACATGTCGGGTTTTTACCTTACGATAGCTAAAACAATTTTTATAGAAATCATCTGATATTATAATAGTGTCTATTTACAAATACTTATAAAATAGCCGAAATTGTTACATTCATTAAATTCCAGCTACTAGCCACCGAAGTGGGTAATACAAACAAAACTCGTACAAGGCTCGTAGGGAGAATGGATTTCCATCAATGACTAGGCACTGGGGTACCACCTGTCACAGTACGGGGCCTAGATCACCGTACCGAGGATTACTCCCTTCATCCCCTGCAACACAAGGCCGGAACCATTCCTTACTGAACAATCCCGAACAAGATAAACCCCGTGGTTGGCGCGACCAACCACCCACTAAGCCGAAATAAATAAGGGACATCTAGACAGGGGAATTATCTTGTTCTGCTTGGGCATGACCCACCTAACCTTGCTGCATATCCCCTGATTTTCAGTCATTCCCATTTGATGAGGCTTGAGGCTAAGCGTTACCTTTAGAACGTATTTACTTAGAATGCCCATCGCCCTCCTGACGATGTTTCGCAAGCATTCATCCATACAAGTCCGTCCCGGGTTCGAACGGAACCGAAGGCACTACTCCTACTACATCCATTTTGGAAATATCCTCAGGATTAGTAGCGACTAGCCCTTGCACTTCACTGCTCCATCTTCGACTCCGAACACGTTTTTCGCACGAAACGTACAAATCGGATCGAAGTGGTTTTCGAGAAATAAATCTCGATCCCGGTCTCTTCAAACCGATTAACGCGTTTGTCCAATATTGATAGTCGGTGATTTAACTATCAATTAGTATTCATAAACAACCATCAACCAATAAATAATTTCCCAAATTATTTATTAACCTCAAATTATCTTCACAAGATATATTTCTATTTTCAATCCTTTGAAAATAGTTTCAAAACCATCATTCTTCTCAGAATCAACTTTTCCAAATATTTTATATCTCCTCTGAAATCACCAAGCACAAAATTAGATTTCTAAAATAATTTAAAACATTTTACTTTGAAAATATACTTAAAAAATATATTAAATTAAAACTACTTTAATAATTTGTTAAAATAAATCTTATATGAATATTTGAAAATAAAGTTACTTAATAAAATATAAAACTAGATTTTCACTTTTGAAACAAAATACTAAGTCACTTTTTCAAATAATTACTACGATAATAGATTTGAAAAAAATACCAACTTTAAAATTTAAATATTAGAAATAATAAATTTTCCAAAACATACCTTTAAAAACAATTTTAAAACTATTAACTTATATTTAAAATTCACTTTGAAAACGTACTTGGTTATCCAGGGATAATTCCAACTTCAAAACACTTAAATTAATTTTTCCAAATTGATTCCATTTGAAATAAGTTTTCTTAGATTACTCAGTTCATTTCAAATTTCATTAATTATGCGCTTAATTATTATGGTTATTATTTTCCATTTGATTTTAAATCTTTTAACTGAAATATACAAATTTCAGTTTTCCCAACTCCTTCTTTATTTCTTCTCAGAAATTTAAATCTTAAATTTTAAATAAATGTTTTATTCTTTAATTAATATCGTTGAAGCTTAAAATTCATTAACTTACTGTTTATTCAAATTTCCATTCTATACCAGGATCTATTTAGTAGAATTTTAAAGTCTCTTTATTTCCTTCCAGTTCATTTAAAAATTTATTCAAATTTCTATAATGATTGTACTTACAATTTCACCTCTTTTATTATTTTACCAAAATCCAAATCATATGTTTTTGGTAATTCATCATACCCAATGATATTCAATCTAACCATGACACTCAATATTCCAATAAAAATCATCATAGGATATCAAATAAATCCCATCAGAGGTTTTAAATAATTAAATAAATATTGAGGGATCCAGTTGGATCCCTCCAACCTGTTTTTCCCTGCATCCACAAACGTCAGCACAATATAATATACCAATTCCAAAATATTACACTTTATCACCTCAATTCATTCAACCATTCAAACAATTATTTAAATTTAATCATTTTAAATTTAAATTAAAACTGAGTGAGATTAACTCACCTTTTCTTTTATTTGCAATCCATTCCAATATTGCCTTGGTTTCTTGATTTTTGCCCTTGAATAAACAATTTATATGATTTAATAACACTTTGAAATAACTTGAACCATTTCTTTCCATTTATAATTTAATTAACCAATGACTTACTATTTAATAATTTAATTGACCAACAATTTAATTTAAACTAAACATTTGGTTTTAACTAATAAATTTATTTAACTAAATCCCAATATTAAGTTACCTTAGTAATTAAAATAACAAAATTATTTAATTTATCACTTATTCATCAACTCCAAAAAATTTTGAAACAACATATAACTTAAATTTTGTTTCGAAATACTATATAAACTTTAAATATTTACAATTTCTATTTCTCTTAAATCTTATGCGAAAATAATCACCTCTGACTAAAATACAGATAGTTATTATGATTAAAATAATCACCCCTAGTTTTCGAAAGCATTATTATGACTAAAATAACCACCTGACTAAATACAGATAGCTATTATGAGTAACTTATATATTTATTTGATTTTTTTTTATTAATCAAAACTAAAAATACAGAAGTCAAATTATTAGCCTCACCTAGAAATTCGGTCGAGATGTTCGTGAACCCTCTGCCATAGATCGAAGCCACTCGCGCGCGTGAGGAGTTGCAACCATGCCAATCGCCGCCTCGACCTTTTTGCTTAGCATCGCGTGCCCTAAAACCCTGCGAGATAGTCGCCGTCGAACGAACGCCTCCCCAAACTCGAATTCCTCGATTCACGCGAGTGCGTCTCTAATCACATGCGGCGAAACCCTAGCGATCTAAACCAACTCGTTACCCCTCTCTTGCCCTTCTCGTACGAGCTTCCAGGAATCCCATAGGCTTCGGTCGCGATTCCCATAGGCTTGAACGAGTTGATTCGAAGCGGCTGCCTTCTCTTTTTTTTTTTTCTTCTACGAGATTTGACTTTAGGAATAAAAAGGTAACCGGCTTCGGTCTAAAGTCGAAAATGAGGGAGGAAAATTATTTATAAAACATGGCCAAAAGCTTCCCCTCGAAGCTTCTCTTCTATATTTTTTTTTACTTTATTTCGGCTATTAATATTAAAAAGGGAAACGGGTTTGCAGATGCTTGCTACAGTGTTTAAGTAGAAAGCAAATAAATTCTGACGTTTAACTTATTTAACCAGTCAAGGTATATAATATTTTTAAATTTAAATTGTCTCTAATTTTCGTTATAGATTTAAGCGCGTTTATATGTCGTACACACACACACACTAACACCGATCAATACGAAATTTGAAATCCGATAATAATTCAATATTACGGACCCAATGGAACTGGTTTCGTCAAATTCCGAGACTGTGCCTCGGAAAGCTATTTTTAAATTCAATTTAAACAGTATGAATTTTTAAAACTGAACAAACCACTGTTCATTTCAATTTTACCACTTCTATTATCCTCAGTGTTATCAATACAAATTTTATAAGCCTTCAAATTATTTTTAATAGGCTTAAAATCTTAGATTTTATATTTTATTCAATTTCAAATTATTTAATTCAATAATTTAATTATCAAATAAATCATGATATTCGTAATTCAAATTAAAATTACTCTATTGAATATTCAAAATCAATTAAATATTCCGATTTAAAAGGCTTAAAAATTCCGAGTCGTCACATATATATTATATGTAATAAAAAAATTATATATGAAAGTAATGTTTAATTAAATATGCACACACACTAACATTCGATTTAATTTAAATTCAAGATTTAAATTAAATTTGGTATATTTAAAATTTAAAATAGACTGAATTGTTCAAAATAAATAATTTAATAAATATTATATATATTAATATAAAAAAAATTGTTGAAACAAATATTATATATATAATTATTTATTTAATTAACTATAAAACTCGATCGAAGTATATATTAGTTTTAAAAATACAAAAACATTTAAATTTAAAACTTTTTGACTTGTTTTTGGAAAACTGTTTTTTATTTCAGGTCTGAACAGGAATTAACTTTTTATTATAAAGATTTTTGTATGAAAATTTTAGATTGTATGTATATAATAATAATAATTTGTTTTGTTAAATTGAAACATAACTTAATTGTTTTATAAATAAAAAATCATATTGTTTATTGATTTATACGAATTTGTATATACATATTTGCATTTAGAATATCGGATTAGAAATGATACTGTTCATGGTCGATGTCTTACCGAAAACATAAAATGTTGTTTGCTAAAATTCCCTCATGGAGCTTCATTTACTCCTCCACGATTCCAGTTTGCAAGGCCGAATGCATGTCCTTGCTTGTAACAATATTGGGTATGATTTTTGTTTAAAACGAAAGCCCAAGTCTATTAGGATACAGATCGTTGGTGTTGATAACCTATATTAAACATAAGTATATCAGAGTGCTATCTATACAAACTCATGGCAGAGTAGTAAAACATAATAAAACACATATACCAACTAAAGCTATTACCTTAGAACCAATATTATTCCTTAGGTATCTAGTTGCCTTGTCAGCGCAGAGGATGAATGTAAAGCCTGTCCATTTAGCATTTCCATCTTATAGCAGTATCTTGTCCCTTTAAATCTATCATGTGGGCTACAATAAGGAGAGAGTCAGAATAACGTTCTAATGACTAATAAATTACATATTTTATCCATAACACTAGTTTATACTGATTGTTTCTCATTTAAATGTTATGTCTACTGTTTATGGATTAGTCACTTAATTTTATATATACATATGATATGCTCAACCTAGAGGTATATGTATATACATGCATACATGTATATGCATCACTGTACTTCCTAAAAGGAAACCCTGACTACTTAATACTTCCTAAATAGGGAAGAGGTGGACCCAACGTCCATTTAATACCACGACCCCAAAGCGGTCTTCATAATGGCCATTTAATATTTCTTAAATATGGAAGAGGTGGACCCAACAGTCATTTAATTCCTTAACCCCGAAGCAGACCCCTCGAAACGTAATCGATGGTCAACTAGCCCTAACTACGAAGGTTGATGACTCTTAGATACCGGTTTATAATTTAATTAGCCATTACTAATGCATTTCAAATACTTATCTACTGGTTATGTCACAACCCGAAATCCAGCGATTGAAAATTGACATCAAATAGCTCACTTGTATTCGACTGTCGGAGATTCAAACGTTGAACTCCAGTTCGGATGGAGCTTATAATAACATTAGATGAAAATAAACAGCGGAAACAAATGAATATCATTGATCATAACACAAATACAACTTTGATACAATATCCATTACAACATCGATCACAATATCAGAGTGATACAAATATGATACAACAATAATACGACAACAGAAACTTCAACAAGTTTTCCAACATACTTCAACTTCGATAAGGTCTTCAAAAACTCCAACACTTTAAAAGATTTCCAACGCCAAAATCTTTCCAAAATCCGACAGCTTCTGAAAGACTTCAAAATCCAAGCTAGCTCCGAAAACACGGATAACCTGCTTCTAGGCTGCTCGTGTGAAAACTATGGGCACCCAGAGTTTAGGAAGGGAACAATAAACTCCAGGTCAGTCATGGGACTGGTATGAGTAAACAAAAACAGTTGTTTGAAATAAAAACAGTTTATAAAAGAAAACCGATATGCTTTTGGAAAATGAAACTACCATAAGACCTCCCACCAAACACATAATGCAAACACAGACTTGGAGGAGATTTCTTCTTATGATAGTCAAACATGCTTGATACAAGAAAACTCTTCGATATTATTATTAGTGCATAGTGTGAAAACATTTCGAAAGTATAATATTAATCTTAGCCACCATACCACATTTTGTCGTATGCCTACTATAGCTATCATGTTTTGTAGCAAGTTACTGCCACGCTGCATGGCAGGTTATACAACTAAACCGTACATGGCTCGTATGGTTTTGTTTGGATTTCCAACAAATGGTCAGGTAAAGGAACTTCCCATACAAAATGGAACGCCTCTGGAGGGATGTCCCCAAGAACCTAACCAGATCTCTGCCAACACAAGGCCGGGTTACCTCTGCAACTAGGTAACTACTGACACGAGTATGCCATCTCCCGGTCATTACCAACCTTTATTCGAAGCTCTTCTCAACCAACAACCACAAAGCAATAAGTTTGCAGCAACCACAAAAGTAAGTATCTGGGATCCATACCATGATACCACTTATAATCTAGAAGAAAATGGACATACCCTCAGGGGGCGCTACCCCCAAATTACCATGCTGCAATGATTCCTGTTTCGACCATAACCGGATTGTGAGGTTCGACGAAGTCTCGTCCACAAAGCTACGCTTTTTCATAAAGTCATGCTTCGATCAACAAAGGATCAACAGCACTTAGCATGCCACAATATCAAATTGGGAGTATATCACTAATAACCTTCAACTACATAACCTCTGAGCTCGTACGTCTCAAAGAAGGGTGTTAAGCTAAGATAATAAATTCTCCGCCACTAACTGAAATGTATTTGAAAGAAATCAGATTTATATCTCAAATTGTAATGTCAGACTACAACCATATAAGTCTGTTCCGGGTTCGAACAGAACCGAAGGCACTTCCGAAAAAGTCCTTGCAATCCGGGCATCCACAATCCCGTTCGGACTCCCCATCACATTTGGAGATCTCTATACCGGAGAAGCTCGATGCAGAGTCATTCAACAGATTATCCTATCGTTCTCGAAGACGCCCGGTCTTCACCACCATCTTCAAATGCTATCCATTTCGTCGTATCACATATTCGGAATGGGTTATATGACACAAAGTCCTCTCCCGGCTAAACCGAATTGTGAGCGCTCAATTTTAAAACACGTGGATATATCATTCACAAAGTTTCACAGGTTCACTATGGGTTTCGGATAACCAACTGGAATCCGACTCCCTGTCGCATCGAAATTCAAGTTTCGTTTTACGGGCCAATGGGTTTTCACATTCACACAGCAGTATATTCATCACAGATATCATAGATCAGCACAAAGTAATTCGTATTACATATCATCACAATCACATAACAAATATATCAATCCAATACACCACATTCAATAATAATCAAACATCTTCAATTAAGATGAATAAATCATGTGGTTTAAATTAATTAACCACATAATTACTTTCACTAATCATCATTAATTACAATTGGTTAAGTCTTAATCACCTTTATTAATTAATTATTTCTTAATTAATTATTCGTTAATTGTTAATTAATTAACTCTTAATTACTTTTATTAATTAATTATTTCTTGATTAATTAATTATTAATTATAAATTAATTACCCTAAATTATTTATTAAATTAATCTTTAATATTAAGTAATTAATTAAGTAATTACTTTTTAAGTAATTATATTAACAAATCATTAACTAATAATAATTTAAAAGATAAATCTTTTTATCTTTATTAATCACTTTGGATATCTTATAAATCTGGTTTAATCATTATCCTTATACATTAGTTGCTTTAAAAGGTTAAGGTAGTTTAAATAACATTTTATCTTAATTACCCTTTTAAATTACATTATTTATTTAATATAAATAACTTTATAAAATAAAGTATTAAAATTAAATAAATTAAAATTTAATTACTTTGAAAATAACTTACTTAAATCTTTAATTTATTCAAACTTTAATCAAAACCCGCATTTTGAAATCATGTTTTGAAAATGTTTAAAAGTTTGAATTTTTTTAAAGTAGAAACTATTTTACATATCAAGCTCAAGATCTGCTTCGAGTATTACCCGAGAACCTTGCCTGTCTCCTTCGAGTTTTACAAAAATTTACCCGTATGCTTTAATTTTTTTCAAACTCAAATTTTCTTAAGTATTAACCTGGCGCATCAATAATTCAACTCGAGTCAAAACTCAAGCCAACACATAGTTCTCCCGAAGCTTTCTTCGAGTCACCCCTGCTTCTTCTTTTTTACCAACCACTAACACACAGCCTGGTGCCGTGCACCTGTACCGATCAACATCAGCCCTCCGGCCACCCAAATCACCACCAGCAGACCACCTTCGATCCCCTCTTGTTACCCAATCACTAAGAAGCAAGATAAAACTCGAAAACAAAATTGAGTTGCCTTAATCAAAATAAGCACAGCAGCCATCACCAGAGGATCACCTCGAACGCCTCACGCAGACCACCGGAATGTCCAAGACTCCGGACACACCTAGCTATCCTTCCCCACTACGATTTCCCAAAACTCCGTACGACTCGATCAATCAGAGACGCGATCGCAAAGCATTTTAGGGCTTGGACCCTTCACCGATCAACTTCCGACGTCACGGTGACTGGAAAAATCACCTGACATTTTTCCTGGCCTCGACAACTCCCCAACCATCTTTAGGCAAAATTTAGACCATCTAAATCACCTCAATCGTCGAAAAAGCCCAAATACTCGTTCCCAGTTCATCGTCGAAATGCTCACTCTAAACGTAATTTAAAATCTTGATTTTAATCTTAAAAATCAATATTTTCAAAGATGATTTAGGTTATATGATAAAATCGAATAATCAAAGAATTCAAATTTTAATTACAAATTGAGCTTAAAGTACTTTCTTGTTCCAGACCCAAAATTCTTAATATTAGTTTGTAAAAGTAGTTTTAAAATCCAGTTTGAATGAATTTGAACACTTTTTACTTTAACACTTCAACCTAACAAAAACTAAGAGTTGAGATTTTTGTTTTTTGATAGGTTTTTGAAAACCTGAAACTAAAACAGGGATTATCAACCCTGTACATGAACATGCACAGGCAAGATACACATACATATTCACAGATTGGTGCATGCAAACCAATGTTCAAACTTGCCTACATCATGCATTCAAACAACAGGTCAAACATCAGGGTTTTGAAAGGTTTACTCATCTATTTAGCATGAAAACAGAAGCAGAGAGGAAATGCTGGAAGTTGATTATTTGAAACTGGAATTGCCTTTTTATTATTTGATCCTGGATTTTTTTCCTGCAACTAGTTATGTAAATTTGCTTAGCTTCTAATGGAATTACTTGCTTAGTTTCTTAACAAATTGAAACTCAAATTCTTAAAAGAATTTACCTTCAGTTTAACTTTATGAAAACAGAGAAGAGCCTGAGTGTTGAACTTGAAAAATCTGGAAATTGCAACTTTGATTTGTTTAATCTACTCGAATGATCCTGACTTTACTTTGTTGTTTACTGGAAATTGTTTTCAACTTGAATTGATTCCTTTACTTGAGATGATCTCCAAGTTTTAAACTTTGAATTGGAAAGATGTTTAGTTTCCTTTTTTTTTGTTTTTGAAGATTTTTTCTTTCTTTGATTTTCTTTACTCTGGTTTGATTACTTGTTGGTTTGAGAGTTTGATTTTTCTCAGATTTTTTTTAAGTTTCTAAAACTGAGAAAGAAATGAGAAAAAGAAGTAAAAATGGTTTTTATAACCTTATTCCTCATTTTAATAATTTTTCATAAATTCAATAAAATGACACTTGTTACCTTCCATTCTTTAATAGATTACACTTGTTAAGTTACATATGTTAGATAAGAACACTTGTAAATTCTTTTGCATGAGAAAATATTTTAAACAATTTTTTTTAATATTATTTTCCTTTCATATTTAAATAATTACATTCTCTTTTATATTTATACAACCTTTTAAAAGAAAAGGTTTTAATACTAATATATGAAACTATACACATATGTTAATATTTTGAATTCAAATATTTTTTAAAATATTTTATTTTTTAAATTTAAATCCAAATATAAGTTCAAATTCAATTTAAAATTCAAAATAAAATTCAAATTCAAATTTGAAATTCAATCCATTCTATATACATACATACATACATACACACACACACACACACACACACACATATATATATATAGATAAACAAACTCAATATTTCTCTTGTTTTGAAACTTTAAAATTTCAAAAATTCAAACAAAATCACAAATTTTAAATTGATAAAATTTTGGCGATGTTGCAGGTTCCCTCCCTTAAGAAAATTTCGTCCTCGAAATTTGAAAGAGAGAGAAAGACAAATAAAGAATATATGAAGATATAAAGATAAAGAAATGACTTACCAATCAAGCCAGAATATCCACTCTGCAATTGGGATAGGACTTCTACATACAATCCTCTATTTTCCAAGTACAGTCCTTTGGATCGCCACTCCATTGTACTTTAACCAGTTTCATAATTTTGTTTCTCTGCTGCTTTTCATCACGATCAATGATCTTTATCGGTTCTCTTTTTACTGCCAGATTTGGTGTGATCTTCAAATCCTGTCGAGCAGCTTCTTCAATGATACTGTATAGGCCGTGCACATATTTTCGAAGGTTAGAAATGTGGAACACATCATGCACGCCGGATAACCAGTTGGGTAGCTGCACTAGATATGCTAAAGGACCGATCCTTTCCAGAATAGGAAAAGGACCAATATACCATGGTGCCAGCTTACCAGTTTTCCCAAATCTCAATATACCATGCATTGGAGATACTTTTAAGAATACAGAATCTCCAACTTGAAATTCAAAATCTCTTCTTCTACGATCATAATAACTCTTCTGACGGCTTTGAGCAGTTATCATTTTCTTTCGAATAAAATCAATTTCTCTGTGGCTTCTTTAATCATATCTGGTCCAAGGACGAGTCTATCACCTGACTCGATCCAACATGCAGGTGATTGACACAGAGGACCATATAAAGCCTCAAAAGGAGCCATTTCGATACTGGCCTGATAGCTATTATTGTATGAGAATTCAACCAGATGTAAATGGTCCTCCCAAGAACCACCAAAGTCGAGAATACAAGCCCGTAAAAGGTCTTCTAAAATTCGATTAATCCTTACTGTCTGCCTATCAGGCTACGGTGATAAGCAGTGCTAAAGTTCAGTTTTGTTCCCAATGCGGCTTGAAATGCCTTCCAAAATCTACTAGTGAAGATCGGATCATGATCACTCACTATACTGCTGGGAATACCGTGGAGACGAACAGTTTCTTTTATATATAGCTCTGCTAAGATTGCGGCTGTCCGAGTGGATTTCACTCGAATGAAGTGAGCAGTTTTGGTTAGACGATCCACTATAACCCAAATTGCTTCATTTTCTTTCTTAGTTCGTGGCAATCCGTCGATGAAATCCATCGATACTTGATCCCATTTCCACTTCGGTACTTCCAGAGGCTGAAGTAAACCTGCCATTTTCCTTTGATCGCTTTTAATTAGTTGACAGGTAGCACAACGACTCACATATATAGATATGTCCCTTTTCATTGTCTTCCACCAGAAAGTTCTTTTGATATCACGATACATTTTATTAACTCCTGGATGGATACAAAGTTTAGACTTGTGACACTCGTCCAAAACTTCACGTTTCAGATCCGAAATGTCAGGGACACAAATCCTGCCTTTCAAACTTATAATTTCATTATCATCGATTCCAAAACTAGAATCCTCACCCTGACATATTCTTTTACAAATTCCATGATGAAATTGGTCTTCTTTCTGTTTGCTAGCAATCTTTTCAAGGAGAGTAGGAGTGACAACAAGATATGCAAGAACAACATGTCTCCTACTTAGAGCATCTGTAACCACGTTGGCTTTTTCGGGTGTATATTAAATATCTAGGTCATAGGATGCCAGAAATTCCAACCAACATTATTGTCGCAGATTCAAATCTTTCTGGATGAAGAGATACTTCAAAGATTTGTGGTCAGTGAATAATTCAAAATTTTCACCTAAAACAAGAAGGATTTATTAAGTATATATTAGTTAAGTTGAACTTTAAAATTTTCTTTTTAGAATAGCTGAAGGAGATTCTCAACCAGAAGATAATGTCGCTAGATTTTTAAGGCGAAAATGACAGCCAAGAGCTCCAAAATCGTGTGTTGTGTAGTTTCTCTCATGCGAACGTAATTGTCTACTCGTGTAGGCAATTACCTTCTCATTCTGTGTTAATACTGCACTCACACCATCACCACAGGCGTCAGTATAGGCAGATAAACCTTGGTTTCCGTTAATGATAGCGAGAACATGAGCAGTAGTCAATCTCTTTTTCAATTTCTGAAAAGCTTCATCGCATTTTGGAGTCCAATTGAACCTGGCGTTCTTCATTGTTAGCTTAGTTAATGGATCTTAGAAAATTCCTGAAAAACTTTCGGTAATATCCTGCTAAACCCATAAAACTTCGAACTTCTTTCGGAGTTGTGGGTCGCTTCCAGTCAAGAATAGCGGAAATCTTGCTAGGATCAACAGAAATTCCTTCTTCATTAATAATATGACCGATAAATCTGACTTCTTTGACCCAAAAGTGGCATTTAGAAAATTTAGCAAATAAAATGTTCCTTCTCAAAATCTCCAAAACAATTCTGAGATGTTCAGCATGCTCCTCTTCGGTTTTGGAGTAGATTAGGATATCATCAATAAATACAAGGAAAAATTTATTCAACACCTCTCGAAACACACGGGTCATTATATCTATGAAGTACGCAGGAGCGTTGGTTAGTCCGAAAGGCATGACTAACTATTCGTAGAAAATATCTAGACCCTTAAAAGTAGTCAAGTGAACACAATCTTCGGCAATTCGCAACTGATGGAACCCCTGGGTTAGATACATCTTAGAAAAGAATCTTGCGCCGTGCAGTTGATCGAATAGATCGTCAATCTTGAGTAAAGGAAACTTATTTTTGAGAGTTTGTTTATTGAGATCGCGGTAGTCTACAGACAATCTCAAGGATCCGTCAGATTTAGCCACAAACACCACAGCTGAACCCCATTCAAAAACACTAGGACGTATCAATCCTTTATTTAGCAATTCACCGATTTGCTTGGCTAGTTCAATTCTTTCCCGGGGTTCCATCCTGCGATTAGCATGAACGACAGGATGAGCATTTGGAATTAAGTCAATTCTGAATTCAATCTCTCTATGAGGGGGGGGGGGGGGGGGGGGTAAAGACTTAACCTTTTCAAATACGTCGGAAAAATGCTGAACAATAGGAATGGACTCCATACTAGGCTCTGGATATCCCAAAATATACACCAATTTATCCCTTTTTGGACTAGGGTCTTCACAAAAAATTTCAATGAAATTTCCCAGTTTCGATTTGGCCAAAATCGTTCGATTGTTGCAATCTAATTTGCCTTCATATTTTGTTAACCAATTCATTCCGAGTAGAATTTCAAATTCATTGAACTCGAGAACATAATGGTCGATAGGAAATTGATGGCCAGAATACGAGATAGGCACTCTCCTACAATATAGACAAAGATTTGCAGGACCACCCACCGGATCTTTACACAAATAGGTTCATCGACAAACTTAGGTTTAAGTTTTAATTCATTCATGATTTATTGGGAGATAAAGCTATGTGAAGCTTCCGTGTCGAATAAGACTCTAACAACTCTATCACCAACAATAAGGTTACCTTCTAAAACTCCCTTTCCTTCACCCGCCTTTGAACTTGAGGAGTCATCTTCTAGTGCGTACATTTGTGCTTGTTTCTTTTTCGAGCAATTTTTAACACCGTGACCCGGTTGGTGACAGCAATAGCATTCCTTGGATCTTTGGCTTGTCTTCACGAGTTGATCTTTCTTCATTTGTTTCTTTGGCTTCTCACAATCATTTGCTAAATGGCCTTTCTGCTGACAGTTATAACAAGTAATATTTCTAGCTAGGTTCTCTTGATTACTCCTCTTCTCCTTACCTTGATCCGGCTTCTTTCCTTTGAAATTTCTTTTCTTCCAATTCGATCTACTTTAACTACTTGAACTCCCCTTCTCTTCTGGATCTTTCTATATATCTAGGGTAGCATATCGATAACCCATATCGATCAAGTCTGAAAAAGATTCTTTTATGTGGGTTGTCATCCTCTTATGGCACTCCTTATTCATTCCTCGAATGAATCTTTCATTCTTCTTCAAAGGTGTATTCACCAGCTCCGGACCAAATCGAGACAATTCTTTGAATTTATTTAGATATTCCTCAAATGATAAACTTCCATGTTTCAAATCTATGAACTCCTGGTACATTCGAGAGATACCAGCAGATGGAATATATCGCTCCTCAAACATTTCTTTAAATCATCTCCACTTAAACTCATCTTCCGACTCATCCATAGTAACTGTCTCCCACCAAGCTAATGCTTCCTCTTAGAGTTACCAAGAAGCTATTAGCCGCTTTTGATCCTCTTCCAATTTCAATCCTCTGAAAATTCTTTCACATGATCTAATTCAGGCTTGGGCTTCAACAATAGACTCCTTGCCAGTGAAGGCTTACCACCAAGTCTCGAGAAGCTTTTATATATATCGGCCAGATTCGGCTGAGGTTGAGTAGGCATAGTTACTGTTGTAGGGACTTGACCAGTTGTGCTGGTATTTCCCCGTCCCCTACCTTGTCCTCTTCATCCGCTCATTCTCACTATCTGTAAATAGTAAGAAAACTTGATTTAGGCATACAGACAAGATATCTTAGGGAATATCAACAATTAAAAGGAATAGACCAAGAAATTTAGGGTTTCAATCTTTCGGGGTTATACTCATTCTAGAGTATACTTTCACCCTATCTCTAATGAGCCACCTAATGTGTTATACTCTGTAGCTAAAGTTCATACTCAACCTTTATCTCTGATACCATTTTGTCACGACCCGAAATCCAGCGATTGAAAATTGACATCAAATACCTCACTTGTATTCGACTGTTGGAGATTCAAACGTTGAACTTCAGTTCGGCTGGAGCTTATAACAACATTAGACGAAAATAAACAGCGAAAGCAAATGAATATCATTGATCACAACACAAATACAACTTTGATACAATATCCATTACAACGTCGATCACCAATATCAGAGTGATACAAATATGATACAACAATAATACGACAATAGAAACATCAACAAGTTTTCCAACATACTTCAACTTCGATAGGGTCTTCAAAAACTCCAACACTTTAAAAGATTTCCAACGCAAAAATCTTTCCAAAATCCGACAGCTTGTGAAAGTGTGATGACCCGGAATTTCTAAAAATTTAAATTTGAATAACTAATTGATTCTTAAAATATTTAAAAGTTAATTTTAACTTGAATTCAAGATATCAATATTTACTTGATAATTAAATCATTGAATTGTACAGTTTAAATATTGAATTTAATAATTGAAATTGGGTAAATTTTTGAATCTGTGATTCTAAGCATGTTTAAAATAATTTGAAGGCTTATAAAATCTATAATGATGATACTGAAGATAATAGAGTGATTGAAATTTAATTTAAAAGTAGTTTGTTCAATTTTAATAATGTATCATTTAAGTTGAATTTAAAAATAGCCTTCCGAGACACAGTCTCGGAATTCGACAAAATCTGTTCCATTGGATCCGTAATAGTTAGTTATTATCGGATTTCAAATTTCGTAGCAATCGGAGTTGTTGTTTGACCCTGACAACTCAAAACACTTAGAAACTTTTAAATCGATTTAAACTAGAATTGATCGTTTTCTTTCGTAACTCGCTCATATAATTGAATTAGCTTCTGGAACACGTTCCATCGAGTTCGGAATGCGGGTAAAACCTTATGAACGTCTGTCGAATGTCTGATTCGGGGTTCGGGATTTCGCGTTATGCAACCTGATATTTTAATAATTAATTATTTAATGATCAACGCGTACTCAAGAAGCCATTTCCAATATCCCTGTTTTATCTTTGTCTTCCTCTATAAGCTTAGAACAAAAATCAAAATCGAATGCTTATTTAAAAAAAAATGATAATGGCTGGAGCCGTTAAAAAAAAAGGGAAGCTTCGGTCGACATAAGTAAAACGCAAGCCACCTTCTTTTACAAGGGCGTTCTGAAATTTCGTCTCAAAAAAAAAAAGGGGGGGATTTTGAAATCAAATTAGAAGGCGGTTTAAAAAAAAAGGGAAACGAATTTGCTGCCGAGCGAGGCCGATGTTGTGATGGAGGCAGTCGTATCGACCGGATGCGTTGAAGTTCGCGATGGTGTTTCGAGAGCAGGCGATGAGCTAGGGTTTGTGAGCAAGCGCGGCTATCTGGGGCGAGTCACGCAAGGCGCGAGCGATTCGAGGGGGGGTCGCGAGGTCACCGGAAGGTCACGGCGAAGGCAGAGATCGACGAGGCTAGGATATTGACTTCTGTTCGATGGTTTGGCGTCTGCAGTTGCATTTCTTGAGGGTATGGCTTCTTTCCCTTTGTTTATTCATTTGAAAAAAAAGAAGAAAAAAAAGAACAGTAGAAATATTTATGTTGTTTACTGAAAGAAGAAAATAAATAAATATTTCAATAAAGTTTAAAAATTCTTGTTTTATATTATTTTAATACTTATATATATAGATTTGAAAATAAAAGTATAGGAATTTTATAAATGTTGAAGTGTATATATAAAACTAGACTTTTGAAATCTATAGATTATTGTTATATAGGTACAAGTAGTTTCATAAGAAAATAAACTTATTCAAAGAAATAATATATTATTAAAGGAAAATTGATTTAAATAAACAATTAACTAAGTAAACATATCCAAAGAAATTGTTCAATAAGTTTAAATATTAATAGATCATCCATTGTTTATCCAAGGTCAATGATCGTGAAGGATAAGTCGTAAGGGAAATGGACTGCGAAACAATAAAGGTGAGTAAACCTCACTCTGTTGGATTTCTATTTAAATTTAAATGGTTAAATTTAAATATTTGGTTGTATGATTGAGTTGATTTGATATGCACTGTGAATTGATGATCTGGTAAATTTGTTTTTGGACGGTTCTCGAGTTAATTGTCGCTTAACTCGAAGTATTGGGAATTTTAAGTAGTTTAAACTTAAAACATAAATAAGAAAATGTTTCCACTTTAAAAGTTACTAAAGGCTTAATGATTTGTGATACGTTAAAATAGTAGAGTAAGTAAAAATGGATAATTAATTAATTTAATTAATTAATGATTTGGGTTATTTAACTTAGTAATTAAAAGGTTGAATAAATAATAAATTAAGTTGTAAAGTATAAGTAATTCAGAATGATTATTTGATGATGTGATAAATAATTACTTAATGTAATTAATAAAATATAATTACTTTGTGAAATTAATCAAGAGATCAATTAAGATAGTTAAGTAAGTAGTAATTAATTTATGAATGAAGTAATTAAGATTACTTATTGATTGGGATTAAGAATAATTAATATCGTGAAGATAATTAAAGATAAGTACTTGAATGCAGTTGAAAGATAGTTAATCCAGGGTGATTATTTAAGATGAATAATGATGGGTTGACCAATTAATTGATTTGGAATTAATTAACGTTAAATGAAGGAAACAAAGAGATTAAGCTTTGCTTATGGATAATTGAACGGTATTGGATGTTTTGAATGAGTTAATATCTTTGATATGAAATGTGGTGTATTCCATTGAATAACTTGGGTTAGGATGACATGAGTTTTCGAAGGGGCCGGGGTCGGGTATTAGGAAATACCCGAAACCACTTCGAATTTTTATAAGATGATTTGTGAAATCAATAGGCTGGAATGAAATGTTTTAAATGAAGATGGATTATTTCATATCAGTTTGGACTTAGAAATTAGTGTGAGATAAATGTTGTCTATAGTTAATTGTGAATTTGTTGAAGTGATGTGAGTTACCGGGTTTATATTTGTAGTTTGCTATGGTATTTCATGTTAGTTGGGTTTACTCACGCTGGTTTCCAGCCTGACCCGGGTGTTACTTTGGTGTAATGCTCGGGTTAGACCGAGTGTTACAGATTTTTAGGTAGTACATTCTGGAGCTCAGGAGGCGAGCTGGATGGCAGTATCGTATAGAGTATATCCGCTGTATTTATATTATAGTTAATCTGAGTCATGATAAGTGTATATATCCAGTGACTGAATGTATGTGAAACTCTGATGTATATTAAATGTAATAGACAGATATAGTATTCTTTTGTAAACAGTTATTTATTTATTATTATATTTTATCCGCTGCGAATGTGAGGTGTTGATGTTTCTGATCTTCTTCTTCTATCTCTTTCTTCTTTTTCATAACTATCTGGACTTTTCGGGTTCGAAAATTCCGGGTCGTCACATTTGGTATCAGAGCAGAAGGGTTAAGCGAGAACCTTGGTTCTGGTGGGAATTACTCATTAAATAGAGTCTGTAGTACTCTAGAATGAGTTGAGTGTATATATATATATGAGCGCGTACTTGTTATTTTCTTATATAAAGATTTTAAATGATTTTATATAAAATATATTTTGATATATATAAAGCAATATTTCCTTCATATAAATATTAGGTGATTGGTTGTTAATTATTGGAATTAAAATTGAGGAATAATATTATACAACCAAACTGAAATTTAATAAAGATAAGTTTGAAATGGATTCAAACTGAAACTGAAGTTTAGAATTGGAATTAAATTAAGTGGAAAAAAATAAAATAAAAAAATAAAATAAAAATAAAAATAAATATAACTAAATTAAAATTTAAGTGATTGAAAATGAAATTCTAAATCTAATCCCAGAATTTGAAAAATTGGGTTCAAAGTAATGAGAAATAATAAATAAGTATTATTTGGATAACTGGGACTTGTTGCAAACAATGGGTTGTTTGAAATTTGGTTTGAACTAAAACCCAATAATGGTTTAAAATTTTAAGGATGACCTCGTGTGGAAAGGGAATAATTTGTATGAATAAGGAATATACATTAATCAAAAATAGTTTGAATAAAATCTAAATGTTGAGTTTGAAATTTGGAATGGGATGAGATACCTAAGTGATAAGTTTTTAAGTGGGAAGATTATTATTGTGAAATTTAAGGATTAATTAACTTGGGAGAAGTTAAATAAGTTTGGATGAACAACCAGAATTGGAAATTTCGAGATGAAATTGGAATTTAACTTGGAAAGTTAAATGGTTGATTTGAATCGAGAATTTGTGTGATCTCAAACGGGTTTGAGATTTAAAAATTTAAAATGGATGGATGATATCATCCTATTGTTAATAAAAATCTTTAAATTGAGAATGGTATTGTACAGATAAAATCCAAAGATCATTTGAATAATTAAATTGCAAATTAAACTTGTTTAAGGACTGGCTTCAAACTGGAAAATTTAATTGAATAATAAATTAAAATTTTAAATAAAATTGTATTGAACCTTGAAATACATAAGTAAAAATAATTTAAAATGAGAATTTTGAGAAATCGGGCTCAGAAATTAAAATGATTAAACCCTTTGATTTAAGGGTTAATTTGGTTTAAAGAGTTAAACCAACCTTTGAGAATTTAACTCGAATTTCTATAATTCGAGATAGTTTAAATTCAAGATTGAATTGAATTAGTTTAAAATTGAATTTGGTTTGAAGTAATTGGATTGGTGATAGAAGATGTATAAGTTTATAATTTAAATGAGAAATTGGAATGGAGTAAATTGGAGTGATTTGGATTCTGAAATTAAATTGATAATAATTCAAATTAATTGGGATAATAGGAAATTATAATTAAAATCGAACATGATTAAAATCAACTAGAATTTGATTTTAATTGGGGAAGGAATCAAGATTGATTCAACTTGAATTGGGAATTAATCAAGTCCAATGGAATTTGGAGTTATTTGAATTGGAAATGGATCAATTTAAATGAAAATTTAAATTGAATTGTTGGCAAAGTGAACAGTTGGCTCTTGACTATTTTTAATATAAATTGTTTTGATATAAACTCAATTTCTAAGCTATGAAATATATACAACCTTTCTTTTTAAAGCTAACTTATTTTATAATTGTTTACCGTTATTTTTGGGAGCTATTTAACCATTTTTCCAACTGTTTCCTAAACTAATTACTATTTTTCAACTATTTCACAAACTAATTTCTATTTTACAACTATTTTGCAATTATTTAGAATCTTTGAAACTATTCAATTATTTTCCGACTATTTTACAATAGTTAACTATTATTTTATAGCTATTTTGTAAACTATTAATTATTTTTCAACTACTATCTATTTTTAAATTTTTCAAGCTATTTTCTAAAACTGGTCGGAGTTCAAACTGTTAATTGGTTTAAATACCCAACTAAGGTAATAATCCAAATGGGGATTAAGGCAAATGTGTATAAATGAATGTGAATAGAAAAGAAATTGATATTGGAAAGAGTAATCAAATTTGAATATTTGATTTTGGGTAAACAAAGTTATATCTTTGTTTTATATTCTTCCCTTGTTGAATCTATTATTGGAACAAATAGGATTTTGAAAGTGTTTGAAGTATAAAAGGAATTTCATACAAATTTGAAATAATCCAAGGTTTTAAAAATTGTATATATCTGTATATTAGGGATCTTATGAGGATTTTGAAAAGGGTTTTAGGAACCTTTGGATTTGGAAAGGCTTTTGATTTTTGGGTAAAGTAAATATTGAATTTGGAAAGCCTAATTTGTGAATTATCGATTTTGGGATAATCGATATTGTGTAAAGGAGCTTTGTATGAGATCATACTAGGTGTATGATTTGAAGATACTATATGTGCATAGTATAAAGTGTTTTGATGATGGCTCTGGGGAAAAAGGCGCTTCCTTGAAATGAACTTCTCAAGAGTGCACTGGGTGGTGCTGCCTTGAGCCCCAAGGGGGGGTTCTAAAGTTGATCCTGTGAGGAGTCCGGACAAAACTAGTTCCTGAGGATTATGAGTAGGGTATATCATAGCGGAAGTCGTGTATGCCGCTGAGAGCCAACAGTCTACGTTTGATTTTATATCGGTAGACTGCGACCTATGGTATAACATAGCGAAAGTCGTGTGTGCCGCTGAGAGCCAACAGTCTGTGTTTGATTTTATATCCGCAGACTGCGACCTATGTAGGAGTGGAGAGGTTTCATTTTGACGGCGAGAATCAGAGGCCGCGGAGAGCCTGCAGTTACATGGACTTTTGCTGTGACGGCAACGTAACCCTGGATGTAACTGTGATCTATTGTGTGGGATCCATGGTGTAATCGAGAGGCCACGGAGAGCCTACAGTTGCATGGACTTTTGCTGCGACGGCAACGTAACCCTGGAATGTAACTGTGACCATGGATGGGGGTGATGATTTCCAGAGCATTCTCACCAAAGACATTTCCTCTATTTTCAAAAACTGTTTTCTATTTTTAATAAAATTATATATTTTTTTCAAGTATTTTCACTGGGTGTTGAAAACGGGTTTACCAAGTACTTATAGATTTTCAGTCCTACGCCTGATCAACGTATGATTGAATTTCTATGAGAACAAGGATGGACTGGTTGAGTCATCGAGTTATAAAAGTATTTTTATAAAGAGCTATTTTATTAAGTATGATGTGAATTTAAAAGCATTTCTAAAATTTTAAATAAAGGTGTTGGAATTTTGGGAAAATAAAAAGGAAATCCAAACTAGACTTTCAATGAAGAGATTTGTAATTAAAATCGAATATTGATTTAGAAATTGGAAATAAGCTAATTGGTTAAATAATTGTGTGATTGAGTATGTTAATAAAATTTAACTTGGGTAAACAAATGGATTGTAGATTAATAATATTTGGTAATGAATTCGAATTGTAAATAGAATTCAACTTGGATTTGATAATGAATTGAACAAGTAAAGATGCTATAAAATAAAAATAAAATAGAATGGGATCGAAATAGTGATGGGATGAATTATGAATAAAATTCGAGTGTAATATGAATAATATCCAATGAAATTTGCAAGTAAATTAGATATAATGGAAGTGTTGTCGAATGAAATGGAAGTAAACTATAATAGAAATAGTTTGAATTGCAAAAACAAAACCCAGGTGAGTAGAAATAAATTAAGAATGGTTTTGTATAAAATGAATTAAGAAAGTTAAATATAAAATGAGTTAATGGCATTAAATAATAAATGAATGAAGTCTGATAGAATAAAAACTAAATCAAAGTTGTGATTGGAATTGGATTATCAGACTGAACATAAGTTCGGTGGCATAATAATTTGAAGTATAAATGAGTTAAATATGAGGAGGATATTATTTTGATAAATTGAGAAGGTGAATTATAAAAATTAAAATTAAAATTAAAGTAGATGGGCTAACTAAATTAATGAGATTTGATTAAATGAGAATGAAATCGAAGTAAACTTAAGTTTGATGATGGAATATATTAAAGTAAATTAACTTAAGTTTAAAATTTATGGAAGCTTGGCTTCGAATAAGGATAAAAGTCCATTAAATAAAAGCTTGGATTGAATTACTTTGGGAATGGCTAGTAGTATACAAGAATGGAATGTGTCGAGCTAAATAAAATGATTGTGAATAAATTAAAATGGAATTGAAGTAAATAAAATTGAGTTTGAATCAATTTTAATAGGTTATAAAACTTAAGTAATTATTTATTCACATGGATATTATCAAATTGCGTAGAAATAATTGCCGTTTAACGTAAACTAGATTTAATTGAATTCTATGGATTAGTGGAAGCAAATATAATTGATATTTGAGTTAATTGAAGTGAATATGAGTTTGTTTTGTTTAAAAATGAATTGAATGTAAACAATTGCATTGTAAACCATTAAAATTGAATGTAATGGCATATAAATTTGGTTGAAAGCAATGGGATTAGCTTTAAATTATATAAATCGCTTATGGTAAGCATTTGGTGTTTGTTGTTTTTGAAATGCTTGTGTTTAGCCATTAAAAGTAAGTGAAATGCTAATAGAATTTCTATATATGGCACTTACATATTTAAATTGAGTAAGTACAGGTACAAGGAAGCCGTTTGGCAAGATTTGGGGTATGCTAATTGCTAAAATAAATAAGCTGCTTGCTTAAAAGCTAAATGAAGGTACGCCTACGCAATAGAAATAGAAAATATGAACTGTTTTTGTTTTTTTCCGACCGTGTGGGTCGATGTATACATATTTATATCTCTTGTCAAATTGCAAAAGCTCCTCCGTACAAAGGGGACTCTGCCAAAAAATTTCGAAAATTTTGGGAGTTAGAAAATTTTTGAGAAATTTTGAGAAATTTTTTGTTAAGCAATTAAACGATTTTAAATATGAAACTGAAATAGAGTAGTAGATGGAACTAATAAGATTCAGTTATAAATGGAAAATGAAATTTATATTCAAAATTGAAATAAGTTGAATTCGTATTAAAACAGGAAAAACAAACTTGAATAGAAATAAACATGAGAACCTATAAGAGAGAATGTATAAAATGATTTGTAATGTTACAATTGGATATTATTGGTGAGTAAGATATGCAGGTATTGAAAAGGGTAAAGAAAGTTGGATTTGATTCTAAAAGATAAATGAGAATTGCCCGACAAAAAGGTATGTATTTTAATTTCTGTTTGAATTGGATTGGGTTTTTGATCTAGCCACTTGGCTTTCTGTTTTCTTTTTGGAAATTGGGAGCCCGTAGAGGCCTTTTGTAGTTGTACCGAGCTAGCCGCGCAAAGGAGACGCGGGCAAAAAATTTCGGAAATTTAGAGAGTTAGAAAAATTTTGAGAAATTTTTGATAATTCAAAAATTTGGTTTAAAACCGAAATTTAGATGATTGAGCAAAAAGGGGTACTGGTTGATACTATAGTAGGTTTGGGAATTTGGATAAGGTAATAGTGGGTCTTTAATAAAGGATATTGGTAGGATGTGGAATTGTGAATTTTTGGGAAAAAGTAAACGGGTATTGGGCCATTCTTCCTGACTAGTAATTTCGGGGACGAAATTCTTTTAAGGGGGGAGGAATGTGATGACCCGGAATTTCTAAAAATTTAAACTTGAATAGCTAATTGATTCTTAAAACATTTAAAAGTTAATTTTAACTTGAATTCAAGATATCAATATTTATTTGATAATTAAATCATTGAATTGTACAGTTTAAATATTGAATTTAATAATTGAAATTGGGTAAATTTTTGAATCTGTGATTCTAAGCATGTTTAAAATAATTTGAAGGCTTATAAAATCTATAATGATGATACTGAAGATAATAGAGTGATTGAAATTTAATTTAAAAGTAGTTTCTTCAATTTTAATAATGTATCATTTAAGTTGAATTTAAAAATAGCCTTCCGAGACACAGTCTCGGAATTCGACGAAATCTGTTCCATTGGATCCGTAATAGTTAGTTATTATCGGATTTCAAATTTCGTAGCAATCAGAGTTGTTGTTTGACCCTGACAACTCAAAACACTTAGAAACTTTTAAATCGATTTAAACTAGAATTGATCGTTTTCTTTCGTAACTCGCTCATATAATTGAATTAGCTTCTGGAACACGTTCCATCGAGTTTGGAATGCGGGTAAAACCTTATGAACATCTGTCGACATGTCTGATTCGGGGTTCGGGATTTCGCGTTATGCAACCTGATATTTTAATAATTAATTATTTAATGATCAACGCGTACTCAAGAAGCCATTTCCAATATCCCTGTTTTATCTCCGTCTTCCTCTATAAGCTTAGAATAAAAATCAAAATCGAATGCCTATTTAAAAAAAATGATAATGGATGAAGCCGTTAAAAAATAAAAATAAGGGAAGCTTCGGTCGACATAAGTAAAACGCACGCCACCTTCTTTTACAAGGGCGTTCTGAAATTTCGTCTCAAAAAAAAAACAAAAGAAGGGGGGATTTCGAAATCAAATTAGAAGGCGGTTTAAAAAAAAAGGGAAACGAATTTGCTGCCGAGCGAGGCCGATGTTGTGATGGAGGCAGCTGCATCGACCGGATGCGTTGAAGTTCACGATGGTGTTTCGAGAGCAGGCGATGAGCTAGGGTTTGTGAGCAAGCGCGGCTATCTGGGGCGAGTCACGCAAGGCGCGAGCGATTCGAGGGGGGTCGCGAGGTCACCGGAAGGTCACGGCAAAGGCAGAGATCGACGAGGCTAGGATATTGACTTGTGTTTGATGGTTTGGCATCTGCAGTTGCATTTCCTGAGGGTATGGCTTCTTTCCCTTTGTTTATTCATTTGAAAAAAAAGAAGAAGAAAAAAGAACAGTAGAAATACTTATGTTGTTTACTGAAAGAAGAAAATAAATAAATATTTCAATAAAGTTTAAAAATTCTTGTTTTATTTTATTTTAATACTTATATATATATATATAGATTTGAAAATAAAAGTTTAGGAATTTTATAAATTTTGAAGTGTATATATAAAACTAGACTTCTGAAATCTATAGATTATTGTTATATAGGTACAAGTAGTTTCATAAGAAAATAAAATTATTCAAAGAAATAATATTTTATTAAAGGAAAATTGATTTAAATAAACAATTAACTAAGTAAACATATTCAAATAAATTGTTCAATAAGTTTAAATATTAATAGATCATCCATTGTTTATCCAAGGTCAATGATCATGAAGGATAAGTCGTAAGGGAAATGGACTGCGAAACAATAAAGGTGAGTAAACCTCACTCTGTTGGATTTCTATTTAAATTTAAATATTTGGTTGTATGATTGAGTTGATTTGATATGCACTATGAATTGATGATCTGGTAAATTTGGTTTTGGACGGTTCTCGAATTAATTGTCGCTTAACTCGAAGTATTGGGAATTTTAAGTAGTTTAAACTTAAAACATAAATAAGAAAATGTTTCCGCTTTAAAAGTTACTAAAGGCTTAATGATTTGTGATACGTTAAAATAGTAGAGTAAGTAAAAATGGATAATTAATTAATTTAATTAATTAATGATTTGGGTTATTTAACTTAGTAATTAAAAGGTTGAATAAATAATAAATTAAGTTGTAAAGTATAAGTAATTCAGAATAATTATTTGATGATGTGATAAATAATTACTTAATGTAATTAATAAAATATAATTACTTTGTGAAATTAATCAAGAGATTAATTAAGATAGTTAAGTAAGTAGTAATTAATTTATGAATGAAGTAATTAAGATTACTTATTGATTGGGATTAAGAATAATTAATATCGTGAAGATAATTAAAGATAATTACTTGAATGCAGTTGAAAGATAGTTAATCCAGGGTGATTATTTAAGATGAATAATGATGGGTTGACCAATTAATTGATTTGGAATTAATTAACGTTAAATGAAGGAAACAAAGTGATTAAGCTTTGCTTATGGATAATTGAACGGTATTGGATGTTTTGAATGAGTTAATATCTTTGATATGAAATGTGGTGTATTCCATTGAATAACTTGGGTTAGGATGACATGAGTTTTCGAAGGGGCCGGGGTCGGGTATTAGGAAATACCCGTAACCACTTCGAATTTTTATAAGATGATTTGTGAAATTAATAGGCTGGAATGAAATGTTTTAAATGAAGATGGATTATTTCATCTAAGTTTGGACTTATAAATTAGTGTGAGATAAATGTTGTCTATAGTTAATTGTGAATTTGTTGAAGTGATGTGAGTTACCCGGGTTTATATTAGTAGTTTGCTATGGTATTTCATGTTAGTTGGGTTTACTCACGCTGGTTTCCAGCCTGACCCGGGTGTTACTTTGGTGTAATGCTCGGGTCAGACCGAGTGTTACAGATTTTTAGGTAGTACATTCTGGAGCTCAGGAGGCGAGCTGGATGGCAGTATCGTATATAGTATATCCGCTGTATTTATATTATAGTTAATCTGAGTCATGATAAGTGTATATATCCAGTGACTGAATGTATGTGAAACTCTGATGTTTATTAAATGTAATCGACAGATATAGTATTATTTTGTAAACAGTTATTTATTTATTATTACATTTTATCCGCTGCGAATGTGAGGTGTTGATGTTTCTGATCTTCTTCTTCTTATATCTCTTTCTTCTTTTTCATAACTATCTGGACTTTTCGGGTTCGAAAATTCCGGGTCATTACAGAAAGACTTCAAAATCCAAGCTATCTTCGAAAACATAGATAACCTGCTTCTAAGCTGCCCGTGTGAAAATTATGAGCACCCAGAGTTTAGGAAGGGAACAATAAACTCCGGGTCAGTCATGGGACTGGTATGAGTAAATAAAAACAGTTGTTTGAAATAAAAACAGTTTATAAAAGAAAACCGATATGCTTTTGGAAAATGAAACTACCATAAGACCTCCCACCACACACACAGTGCAAACGCAGACTTGGAGGAGATTTCTTCTTATGATAGTCAAACATGCTTGATACGAGAAAAATCTTTGATATTATTATTAGTGCATAGTGTGAAAACATTTCGAAAGTATAATATTAATCTTAGCCAGCATACCACATTTCGTCGTATGCCTACTATAGCTACCATATTTTATAGCAGGTTACCGCCACGCTGCATGGTAGGTTATACAACTATAACCGTACAGGGCTTGTATTGTTTTGTTTGGATTTCCAACAAAAGGTCAAGCAAAGGAACTTCCCACACAAAATGGAACGCCTCTGGAGGGACGTCCCCGAGAACCTAACCGGGTCTCTGCCAACACAAGGTCGGGTTACCTCCGTAACTAGGTAACTACTGACATGAGTATGCCATCTCCCGGTCGTTACCAACCTTTATCCGAAGCGCTTCTCAACCAACAACCACAAAGAAATAAGTTTGCAGCAACCACAAAGTAAGTATTTTGGCTCCATACCATGATACCACTTATAATCCAAAAGAAAATGGACATACCCTTAGGGGGCGCTAAATAACCTTGCTGTAACGATTCCTGTTTCGACCATAACCGGGTTGTGAGGTTCGACGAAGTCTCGTCCACAAAGCTATGCTTTTTCACAAAGCCATGCTTCGATCAACAAATGATCAGCAACACTCAGCATGCCACACTACCAAATTGGGAGTATATAACTAATAACCTTCAACTACATAACCTCTGACCTCGTACATCTCAGAGAAGGGTGCTAAGCTAAGAGAATAAATTCTCCGCCACCAACACAAAATGTATTTGAAAGAAATCAGCTTTATATCTCAAATTGTAATGTTAGACATGCAACCATACAAGTCTGTTATGGGTTCGAACAGAACTGAAGGCACTTCCGAAGAAGTCCTTATAATCCGGGCATCCACAATCTCGATCGGACTCCCCATCACATTTGGAGATCTCTATACCGGAGCAACTCAGTGCAGAGTCATTCGACAGGTTATCCTATCGTTCTCGAAGACGCTCGGTCTTCACCACCGTCTTCAAATGCTTTCCATTTCGTCGTATCACATATTCAGAATGGATTATATGACACAATGTCCTCTCCCGGCTAAACCAATAGTAAGCGCTCAATTTTAAAACACGTGGATATATCATTCACAAAGTTTCATAGGTTCAATGTGGGTTTCGGATAACCAACTGGAATCCAACTCCCTGTTGCATCGAAATTCAAGTGCCGTTTTACGGTCCTATAGGTTTTCACGTTCACACAGCAGTATATTCATCATAGATATCACAGCTCAGCATAAAGCAATTCATATTACATAGAATCACAATCACATAACGGATATATCAATCCAATACACATGATTCAATAGCAATTAAACATCTTCAATTAAGATGAATAAATCGTGTGGTTTAAATTAATTAACCACATATTTACTTTCATTAGTTATCTTTAATCAATGATTAATTATCATTAATTACAATTGATTAAGTCTTAATCGCCTTTATTAATTTATAATTTCTTAATTAATTATTTTAATTAATTAATCCTTAATTGTTAATTAATTAACTCTTAATTACTTTTATTAATTAATTATTTCTTGATTAATTAATTATTAATTACAAATTAATAATCCTTAATTATTTATTAAATTAATCTTTAATATTAAGTAATTAATTAAGTAATTACTTTTTAAGTAATTATATTAACAAATCATTAACTAATTAATAATTTAAAAGATAAATCTTTTTATCTTTATTAATCACTTTGGATATCTTATAAATTTGGTTTAATCATCATCCTTATACATTAGTTGCTTTAAATGGTTAAGGTAGTTTAAATAACATTTTTATCTTAATTACCCTTTTAAATTACATTATTTATTTAATATAAATAACTTTATAAAATAATGTATTAAAATTTAATAAATTAAAATTTAATTACTTTGAAAGTATCTTACTTAAATCTTTAATTTATTCGAACTTTAACCAAAATCATCATTTTGAAATCATGTTTTGAAAATGTTTAAAAGTTTGAAATCTTTTAAAGTAAAAACTGTTTTACATATCAAGCTCGAGACCCGCTTCGAGTCTTACCCGAGAATCTTGCCTGTCTCCTTTAAGTTTTACAAAAATTTACCCGTATGCTTTAATTTTTTTCAAACTTAATTTTCTTAAGTATTAACCCGGCGCATCAACAATTCTACTCGAGTCAAAACTCAAGCCAACACATAATTCTCCCGAAGCTTTCTTCGAGTCACCCCTGCTTCTTCTTTTTTACCAACTACCGACACACAGCCTGGTGCCATGCACCTGCACCGATCAAAGTCAGCCCTTCGGCCACCCAGACCTCCACCAACAGACCACCTTCGATCCCATGTTGCTACCCAATCACTGAGAAGCACAGATAAAACTCGAAAAAAAATCGAGTTGCCTCGATTAAAATAAGCACAACAACCATCGCCAGAGGAGCACCTCGAATGCCTCACGCCAACCACCGAAATGTCCAAGACTCCGGCCACACCTAGCTATCCTTCCCCACTATGATTTCCCAAAATCCCATACGACTCGATCAATCAGAGAAGCCGCGGTGGCAACAAATCCGGCCGCAAACCATTTTAGGGCTTAGACCCTTCACCGATCAAATTTTGACGCAACGGTGACTAGAAAAATCACCTGACATTTTTCCTGGCCTCGACAACTCCCCAACCATCTTCAGGAAAAATTCCGACCACCTAAATCGCCTCGATCGCCAGAAAAGCCCAAATACTCGTTTCCAGTTCATCGTCGAAATGCTCACTCTAAACGTAATTTAAAATCTTGATTTTAATCTTAAAAATCAATATTTTCAAAGATGATTTTGGTTATATGATCAAATCGAATAATCAAAGAAATCAAATTTTAATTATAAATTGAGGTTACATTACTTTCTTGTTCCAGATCCCAAATTCTTAATATTAGTTTGTAAAAGTATTTTTAAAATTCAGTTTGAATGAATTTGAACACTTTTTATTTTAACACTTCAACCTAACAAAAACTAAGAGTAGAGATTTTTGTTTTTGACAGGTTTTTGAAAACCTGAAACTAGAACAAGGATTATCAACCCTGTACATGAACATGCACATGTAAGATACATATACATATTCACAGATTGGTGCATTCAAACTAATGTTCGAACTTGCCTACATTATGCATTCAAACAATAGGTCAAACATCAGGGTTTTGAATAGCTTGCTCACCTATTTAGCCTGGAAACTGAAGCAGAGAGGAAATTCTGGAAGTTGATTATTTGAAACTGGAATTGCCTTTTTTTATTTGATCCTGGATTTTTTTCTACAACTAGTTATGTAAATTTTCTTAGCTTCTAATGGAATTACTTGCTTAATTTCTTAACAAATTGAAACTCAAATTCTTAAAAGAATTTACCTTCAGTTTAATTTTATGAAAACAGAGAAGAGCTTGAGTGTTGAACTTGAAAAATCTAGAAATTGCAACTTTGATTTGTTTAATCAATGATCCTTGCTTTACTTTGTTGTTTACTGGAAATTGTTTTCAACTTGAACTAATTCCTTTACTTGAGATGATCTCCAAGTTTTAAACTTTGAATTGGAAAGATGTTTTATTTCCAATTTTTTTCTTTCTATTTTTGAAGATTTTTTCTTTCTTTGATTTTCTTTATTCTTTTTTGATTACTTGTTGGTTTGAGAGTTTGATTTTTCTCATATTTGTTGAAGTTTTTATAACTGAAAAAGAAATGAGAAAAAGAAGTAAAAATGTTTTATATAACCTTATTCCTCATTTTAATAAATTTTCTTAAAATAAATTCAATAAAATGACACTTGTTAACTTCCATTCTTTAATAGATTACACTTGTTAAGTTACATATGTTAGATAAAAACACTTGTAAATTCTTTTGCATGAGAAAATATTTTAAACAAGAAAAAATTTAATATTATTTTCCTTTCCTATTTAAATAATTACATTCTCTTTTATATTTATACAACCTTTTAAAAGAAAAGGTTTTAATACTAATTTATGAAACTATACACATATGTTAATATTTTGAATTCAAATATTTTTTAAAATATTTTATTTTTTAAATTTAAATTCAAATACATGTTCAAATTCAATTTAAAATTCAAATTCAAAATAGAATTCAAATTCAAATTTTAAATTCAATCCATTCTATATATATATATAAACAAACTCAATATTTCACTTGTTTTGAAATTTTAAAATTTCAGAAATTCAAATAAAATCACAAATTTTAAATTGATAAAATTTTAGGGATGTTACAGGTTAACCAACCAACCTCCAACCAAACTAACAAGCAACCAAAATTTGAGATCAGTGCTATCCCTTATGAACTATGTATCGATAGGAAGTGTAACACATCCCGTCTTAACCCAAGTCTTTGCTAATGACTGCTCCGGACTGACGGTGGCCTTAAGCCATGTCCATCCTTACTCCAAAAATATCATCTTACCAACAATGCTGACAGAGCATTGACCATCAAACTCAATTATCATTTAGTTTTGCCTAACGCAAATCAAGAAAAATGTCCACTCCCGATTTCCTAATAACTTAGGTTTGGAATTGAAGCAGCCCCACTTTCCTAATTAGCCACTGTCATAAGTTATTTAAGACTTCTTAACTAGGGAAGTGATAGACCCAATGGCCATTTAATACCTCAAACTGAAGTAAACCCCTTGACCCCATAAGGTATTTAGCCATTTAATACTTCAAATCCAAGATAAACCCCTTCATATATATTCCCCCAACCAATACGCGGACATATATCCCCACGTGTCCTATATTTAGAGATGTCTCATATCAGTAGTATGTATACATAACTACTGGTAGCCTTCCGTGAAGGGTGGACTTTAGTAGTGTAACTTCACTGTCCTCGCATCTCAATCCATACTATGCCAGGTTATCTACAATTAATCTAAAAATTGGGCTAGGACTAACATATCACGCCTGTCGCAAATGTATTATTGTGCCCATATAATTTCCACTATGGAAATTATTACGCCTCCTAAGTTCAATTATCAGTATTCATTTATTTACTTGTTATTAACATCTTGTTATTTTATATATTTGCAGCCTTTATCTCTCAATTCCATTAATGTTATTAAATGATATTTACTGTTTCTTTTTCCTCCAGTTATTACCCTTTATAAATGGTCTTATTCAAATTGGACAATAATTAATGATATTTATTGGTACGTTTTAAAATTAATTTATCATTCCAATTTAATTTTCTTCTTCGATATTATATTTGATCTTTGTCATTAAATTCATTAAATGAGTTAATACCGATATTAGCATAATAACTGTAATGTAATTATTGTTCGTTAACATTGTAACTTTCATAACTTCTTAATTTATTACATTATTTGTATTTTTTCGTTTCGTTTGTAGCGATAATGTACAATTAATTGCATGTTACCGTACATATGTATATTTGTTGTAATTGAAGTTTATTATTTATTTCTTAAACTTATACTATATATAATTGGTAAATAAGATTATATTTATTTTTATTTGTAACTTTTTTATTTCTAAATTTAGGGATTATTGGATATACACTTATTTGCAAGTTCCTCAAAAATATTTACTTCTACAATTTATGAATTAGAAACGTATGTTTCCTAAGAAGAAAATGTTACTATTGCAAACCTACCATAAACTACCAAAAAGTGGGACTGTGCTGCATTTGCGATTTCAAGGAATAATCTCTCTCTTTATTTTTATTAACATAGACAGTGGAAACTATGAAAAAAAATCCCTACTTTGCACATCTCTTTCATTTGGACATGTGAATATTCCTTGTTATTTCGACCAACACACTTTTTATATATAACTATGAGCATAGACGGTTTATGGAAATTCACATGGATATCGGTACAACTAGATTGTACATTCTACAATTCTAATTAATTAAAATATATAAAATTTAAAACCCAAATCAAGTTAAAACATCCCCAGTGGATGATTAACAAGTTTAACAGTTTACAACTCAAATAAAAAAATCTAGAAATAACTACACAATTCTATCAATACCGTATTTCATAAATTTTAGGGACTATTCTCCCTAAATTCCAGATCTAGGATGTATATACCGTTTAATCAAAGTTAAACAATTTTCTGAACATGTAGACAATTGTTAGCACCAAAATTTGCCACTAACACCCTTAAGAAAGATTGTGTAGAGAGATTAATGAAGATAGTAAATTAAAATAGAAGACTATATGTAAATTTAAATGCAAAGAATAAGAACACCAAATTTATAGTGGTTCAGCGTAACTGCCTATGTCCACTTTGAAGTTGATTTCTATTGCTTTCCTTGATAGTTGATTATAGATACAATCCGTTTCCAATTACTTGAATACAATTACAAAGTAAAAGATTAAGTCTTGAGTGAGTGTTGAATGCGGCAGAGTTTCCCCAATGTTCTCGAAAAAACCCATCCCTTTCACTGTGCCCCTGCCTCTCTATTTATAGACGAAGATGGATTGGACTTCCCTGGTGGGCCTGGTAGCTGAATACCTCGGCTCAAATGGAGTAACTTTATGCGCCGAACCAAATATGCCGAATGGCCAAATGCCGAACAGGGTATGAATACCGAACGATCTCCTCTTGCCTAACAGAATGATGCCGAACGATATCGAAAGCCGAACCAGTGTGTTGTGCCGAACGACTAAATGCCAAACTACCATCTTCATGCCGAACGAATTGAGATGCTGAGTGGTGATTGTATGCCAAGCAATGATTGAAGTTGATTGACGTTGAACGAATGCCGAACACCTCTGGCTGCCGAATGACCTTGGGATGCCGAACACCTCTGGATGCCGAACGATCTTCGAATGCCGAACGTTCCTAAATGCCGAACGAGTCTGCCATGCCGAACGTCCAGAGATGCCGAACGTCCTTGCCTACCAAGCGTCATTTGATACCGAACGCTCTTGCGTGCCAAACGGTATTCTCATGCCGAATGAAGTGGTGCCGAACAAACCATTTGCGCCGAACGACCAAATGCCGAACAGTAGGCGAATGCCGAACGAGACTTAGATGCCGAGCGCTCCTGGACGCCGAGTGCTTCTGGATGCCGAGCACTTCCCAATGCTGAGTACTCTTGAATGCTATTTGAAGGTCAATGCTAGACGAACCATTTGCGTCGAGCGTTCAGAATGCCGAACGGTATGCAGATGCTGAGTACCTAGTTGCCTGGTCAAATCTCCAGGAAAACTTGCCCCCCAAAGTGTATCGCGTGATCGAACATGATGCACTTTGAATTACGTGTCCTTTGTGCTCCTCTTGGATCCTTGGATTATTTCTCTCGGTGGTTCTTTCTTGTGAATAACAAGTGAGGTGATGTTTGCCGGATGAAGTGCAAATGCCGAATAGAACAGTTGAACCGAACGCTCCATGTATGCTGAACGACTCTGAATGCCGAAGCCGAACGATGACGCTTTGACCGGTTCCATCGGCCATAGCCTCTTCGACTTCCCTTCTTCTCCTATAAAAGTCAGCACCTTCCTCCTTCTTCTCTTGTCACTTTTTACCTCCTCTATCCTGTATTCACAAATCTCGTCAAACCCCAAGAATCTTACTACCCTTCTTTCCTCGAACTTCATACCCTGCATCACCCTTTTCCCAGATCACTCGAAATTAATCAAAGTCGTGCCTTTAATTCCAGAATTATCCCGACCTTCAATCTATTTTCTAGGCATCAATCTCTCCTGTTTAACTGTTTTCCCTGATTAAAAGTTTTGATACGAGGCTTAAACTCGTAACTTAGGTCCGTGGCCAATGGATATTTCGTGGATGAAAGGATTGAACTGTGATTAAGATGTTTTGTAGGGCTAGATGATGTGGTGGAAAGAAGAAGTGGCCAGAGATGAGCACGCGAGGGAGTTGATAGGAGATGTATTGTCGTTTGGTATGGTTCTCTTGTGCCAAACGATTTGGCCTCGTTGTTCGGTATGGAAGGAGGAGAAGAGAGAATAAAGCCGTTGTGAAGGACGGAGTGCCGAGCTTTGGGGCTCGGTGTAACTTTGGTTTGGCATGACTTGCCACATGCCGAACAGTGGGATGGAAGGTTAGGGAGGAAGTATGAATTGGATAGGATGCCTAACGAAAGTTTGGCCGACCAATATTCAAGCCGAGCGATAGCTAGGCTGAACGATAGTTTGCCCGGTCGATACTTAGGCCGACCAGTAGTTAGGCCGAACAAAAATTTGGCCGAGCAATATTCAGGCCGAACGATAGCTAGGCCGAACGATAGTTTGGTCGGTCGATACTTAGGATGAACGACATTTTAACTTTGCCTGAACATAAGACAAAAACAAAGACATGGACCTAATCAAACTGGCATATCAAACTAATCTGGACTGATAACTTCCTAGTTCCAATCGTCGTAAGCCCGAACTGAAGTCAATAAGAATAGACAAAATCTTTTGGAACGCAGTGCCAACATCCGAGTTCAAAATTGAAAACATTGCAAGGCTGTTTTTGAAGACGGTCAGCGATGACGGTCCTCGAAGACGACAGTTCAAAGTTCAACTTATACCATCAACTCTGTGACCTATAATTTCTCAGCATTTATATTTGAATGATTGCACTATTTCACACACCGCACGGGGGGAATATTTACGTTGTTAACTCTAACGTTGGTTATTTTTCAACTATAGTTCAAACAGGTGCTCTGCCAAATTCAATATTTATTGGAAATGTCTAGCAGATCTAGCTCTGCCACGATTTCAGATAGACCGGGACCATCCTCCTGACAAGAAGTCGCTGATATTTCAAATCCATCAACCTCCCCTGCACATAACTTAGCTCCCGACGCTTTGGAGGCAGCAATTCTCTTGGATAACCCTGTTGATTCTCAGGCTTCGAAGGTCAATGAAGTCGCGCTCCGGCGAATATGCTCTATCCATGGAATCCCATTCGACGACGTGCTGGTTCCATCGAGGCACGATCATCCACACTTGCCCCCAGTTGGATACACGACGTGTAATAATTCATGTGCTGGGTTAGCAGCATGCCACCGTTCAATTTATTTCTTCGAGATGTGCTGCAATACATCGACATTGCCCCATCGTAACTGCACCCGAACGACCATGCGTTCATCTACGGTACCTACATCCTCTTCATGACTGTCCTCTCTCGGCCTCCAACTCCGCGCGACATCAGATATATATATATATATATATATATATATATATATATATATATACATACATATACACACACACACACATGATCAAGAAGCGGAGAGATAGCCCCTCTTTTGTATTCCTCGAGCCGCACCATAAATGCCAGATTTTAACCGGGGCGTGGAGCAAATTTGCCCTGTACAAACAGGAATGGTTCTATGTGCGTTGCCCTCCTGGTTTCGCCAGGAGATGGGTTGAAGGAAGCAAGTCTTTTCTCTGGATCGATGTTTATGCTTGGTCGAGGCTATGCCTTTTCTAACTCTTGTTTCATCTTTTCAGGTATCAACCCGCATCCTGATAGTTGCGGATACTCTAAGGCCGTCGCGGCTATTCGAGCCCTTTCTTCCGAAGAAAGAGACATCCGGACTCTCATTTCGAATGAGTCGCTTACAAGGTTTGGGCTGTTGGTAGCAGGCCGTAAGATAAGCCTTCCTCAAGGCGTTACCATACCCAGGCCTGCCTTTGGCAATGGAAAAAAATTAGCTGAGACATCACGTCACACCCTGACGCACCGGAAGAGGGGGAAATCAAAGAGAATGAAACACCCGAAGCACAGGGTGAGAACGTGGGTCCTACTCATGATCCGATAGTCGAAGTGCACGACATCGAAACGTCATCTTTCCCTTCGAAGAGGAAAAAGGGATTGACGTACAAGATTAGGAAGGAGAAGGTTGGCGGAACTTCAAAAGTTACGCTCATTCCAACGGAGAAAGAGGCTTCTTTATAACACTTAGAAAGTTCTTTAAAGGGCCTATCGAACCTCTCCATACCCGATGATCTGCTTAATTATGATTTTGACGATCTAAAAGCATTTAAACTTCATTCGCCCATCAGAGACGATGCACGCGCTCTAGCCCAAAGTCAGGGAGAAAAAACTCCCATTAGTAAAGCAACTGGTACGTCGGGGGAAACACTAGGACACGCACAAACACTTGCACTTCAATTTGCACTTAGATTTTCGTCACCATGCTACTCTTTGCTAATTCGTATTATTTAAATTCTGTGCAGGTGATATGGGGCGCTCACACGGATTCGATCGCCTTCGTGGTTCGTCTATGATTTATCAACCTAGACGAAACTTGGGTTCCGAAAAACGTCGGGACAGAGATGGTGACTACGGTAGAGATTATCATTCCCGAGACTCATCATCTCGGAAGAAAACTTACTATCATCCGAAATACCACCATGATACCTCTTCTTATCCAAAGCAAAGCAAAGATAAGCGCGGCTACAAGGGGTCGCAATCTGATGTCCTTCGGGACCAACAATCCCGAAATCCTCACAGGAGAGTTGAACTTTCAAAGCCATCCCCCCCTGCTCCTGCAACAGATCCAACAGTATCAGAGAGGCTGGCCGAGCTTAAAGATAAATTTCCAAAAATCTGCTTTGGTGGCCTGAAATTCCTCCCGGTGATTCATCCTATTCCCGGACATGTCAAGCAGAGCGCCATCACCTGTACCAACGACGTCTATGTTCAACATGATGCGTTTGTTCATTTGGCCGAAAAACTTTCTGAAGTCTCCATGGAGCGCCAACATGAGATCGACCGCTTGAAGCTTGAGGCTATCCATGACAAAGATATCATTAAAGCTCAGGACGAAGAGATTGCGACTTACAAGTCTGAACTTGAGGCCGCCCAGCAGAGCGCTCAAGACACTGCCGAAGCCGTGACTCGTCTGGAATCGACATATAAAAAATAGATCGACGAGGCGGTACAACGCTGTGGGGCCCTAGCACTAGAGAAGAACTCGGTCCAAAAAAAGAGGGACGCACTTAGCCTCCGAGTCAAGGAACTTGAAGAGCAGCTCTGTAGAGAGAAGGAAGAGAAAACGACTGCCCAAGAAGAGTCACAACGATACTGTGATGAGATCGTTGCTACTCGACTTTTAAAAGAAAAAAATGAGGACGAGCTTTCCAAAGTTGAGGCGTTAAAGTGTAAAGCCCGTGAAGAGGGCAAGAAGATAGCGTCTGCGGACATCGACTCCCGTCTTGAGGCGGCTAGAGAAGAAGGTAGGGAAGAGGTCAAAAGCATGTTTGACCCGATAATCGTTGAATTCAATGCCCGCGTTCTCATGCACCGAGACTTGACTTTTTTAGGCGAGGGTTATCTTGAATCTTTAGCCGAGGCATAGGAGGCCTTGATAGAAATCAGGAAGACCGAGCACGGTACCGAAGAGATTGATGAGGGGGCCTTGATAAAAGAATTCCTTAAGGGAAATGAGCCTTCGGACATGTCAACGGCTAAATCTATTTATTGCAAAGGCTCCCCCTCAAAGAAAGGGAAAGACGTTATTACCGGTTCATCCAGGGTCGTGCCTCCTGCTCATGTGCCTACTCAATCGGCCGACCGGCCGATACTCGATCCATTTGAGAAGCATATCGGTTATAATCTGGAGGACCCCGGCCTTGGCGTCCATATTCTGTCTCCCATTCCAAAGGGTGAGACCCCCTTGACGGCTAAGAGCCTGTTGGAACTTGGTAGATAACCCTTCACTTTAATATTTCAAAAGTCGTCATTCTTTATGAAGGACTATTGTATTCTAATGCTTGTTTTTCATAATTTTACGCAGGCCATTCTGATCCCGGGCCCACTCCAAGGAGCGATGTCGCCAAGGAGGTAGAGGGAAAGATAAGTGAGGCCACTGATGCAGGAGAGGCTTCCGGCCAGATGCTCAGGTGATTGGAGCGCTGGATGAGGACAAATCTGAGACTTCTTCTCCCATCGATGGGAGTTATGAAGTAGAAATTACAGGCGCCTCTGAACACACATCTGAACTGAGTATGAAGGAGCAGCTTGAGAAAGAGAAAGAAGAGACGACCAAGATCAAGGTCGAATCTCAAGCTGTGGACCCAGACGATCCCTTGAACAAGCCGTTAAAGGTCATTCTCGCTGAGAGGTCCAAGCCCATGGATGTTTCCCATACTTCTTCAATTGCTACCCCCTCCATCAAAGAAGGGTACCAATGGTAACGCGGAGGAGAGGAGCCGTCTAAGAAGACAACGGAGGTGAAGAAGTCGAAGAAGCACAAGAAGTAATCATCACTCCCGTTCAACGAGAGTTAGTTTAAGTTATGTAATTATTTTCATCTACTTCTGTAGTTCTTGCAAACAGATTGTCGACTCCAAACTTTGGAGTGGTTGTAGTAGAAACTTGCTTTTGGCTAATAAAACTTAGTTTTTCTGTCTTTCAAAAGGCTCTTGTCGTTCAATTTTTGTGTGATTATTGATTCTCAAGCTATTGTGAATAACATGGACTTCTCGGTTCACCTTCATATAACTCGGAGATTCTTTGAGAGTTGTTCATTTTTCCTTCCATGCTTCGAGCAATTAGAATATTTTTTAGTCCGCACATCGGGGACTTAGAGTACTCTAGTTCGCACTCTAGGGACTTGGAGATTTGAGTCGTTTATACTCGAGTCCGCTCTTCGGGGACTTAGAGTACTCCAGTCCGCACTTTGGGGACTTGGAGATTTGAATCGTTTATACTCGAGTCCGTGCTCTGGGGACTTAGAGTACTCCAGTCCGCAATCTGGGGACTTGGAGATTTGAATCGTTTATACTCGAGTCCACACTCCGGGGACTTAGAGTACTCCGGTACGCACTCTGGGGACTTGGAGATTTTAATCGTTTATACTCGAGTCCGTGCTCCGGGGACTTAGAGTACTCCGGTCCGCACTCTGGGGACTTGGAGATTTGAATCGTTTATACTCGAGTCCGCGCTCTGGGGACTTAGAGTACTCCATTCCGAACTCTGCGGACTTGGAGATTTGAATCGTTTATACTTGAGTCCACACTCCGGGGACTTAGAGTACTCCGGTCCGCACTCTGGGGACTTGGAGATTTTAATCATTTATACTCGAGTCCGCGCTCCGGGGACTTAGAGTACTCCAATCCGCACTTTGGGGACTTGGAGATTTTGAGTCGTTTATACTCGAGTCTGCGCTCTGGGGACTTAGAGTACTCCAGTCCACACTCTGGGGACTGAGAGATTTAAGTCGTTTATACTCGAGTCCGCGCTCCGAGGACTTAGAGTACTCCAGTCCATACTCTGGGGACTTGGAGATTTTGAGTCATTTATATTCGAGTCCGCGCTCTGGGGACTTAGAGTACTCCAGTACGCACTCTGAGGACTTGGAGATTTGGAGTCATTTATACTCGAGTCCGTGCTCCGGGGACTTAGAGTACTCCAGTCCGCAACCTGGAGACTTGGAGATTTTGAGTCGTTTATACTCGAGTTCGCGCTCTGGGGACTTAGGGTACTACAGTCCACACTCTGGGGACTTTGAGATTTGGAGTCATTTATACTCGAGTCCATGCTCTGGCGACTTAGAGTACTCCAGTCCACACTCCGGAGACTTGGAGATTTTGAGTGTCTTCACATGATCGTACGTCAGCCAAAATAATATAGTTTCATTTGCCCATTATAGGATTTTCATACGCAGAAGCATTAGTAATTCATGGAAAAGATGGCTTCAAGTTTTTATTAATGAAAGCAAGCTAAATTGTCTTACTATATGCCAAGAACTAGAAATAAAAGCGTACTAAAAATAAATGCAACTAATACATGAAAGAAATAGACTAAGTATAATAATGCCGTAAGTGCTCACTGTTCCATGCTCGGGGGAGTGTCGCACCCTCGACGGTTGCTAGCTTGAAAGTTCCTTCTCCGAGCTTCCGTTCGATGACGTATGGACCTTCCCATGCGGGATTCAAATGAGATGGGATCGAAAAAAATCGTTTCAAAACTCCCACACCAAAAATTCTTGGTCAGACCTTCTCGTTATAATATTTAGCAACTCTATGTCTGTATGCGGCCGCTCTCAATTGGCTTCTTCGCGTTTTTCGTCAATGAAGTCCAACGATTCCAATAAAAGATTTTGGTTCGACTCGGGGTCATAATAAGTTATCCAATGTGATTGAACTTCAAGTTCCACGGGTATGACAGCTTCCGTGCCATATACCAATACGAATGGAGTGTGGCCAGTCACGGTCTTGTGGGTGGTCCTGTAGGCCCAAAGCGCCGTTGGAAGTTCATCCACCCACTTGCCTCTAGCCTTTTCAAGACGTTTTTTCAATATGGACCTGATTATTTTGTTTATGGCTTCCGCTTGTCCGTTGGCTTTCGGGTGAGCAACCGCTGCAAACTTCTTCTTAATGCCATATTTTTGACAAAATTCTTTGAACTCCTTGCTTTCGAATTGAGTTCCATTGTCTGTAATGATGGTCCGTGGAAGGCCAAAACGACATATGATATTTTGTATGACGAAATTAATAACCTTCTTGGTGGTTATTGTGGCCAGAGACTCTGCTTCTACCCATTTGGTAAAGTAGTCGAGCGCAACTATTGCATATTTCACTCCACCTTTGGCTATGGGTAAAGAACCAACTAGGTCGATCCCCCACATTGCAAATGGCCAGGGACTAACCATTTGCATGAGTTCTGTTGGCGGAGCTCTCGGGATTTTTGCATATATCTGGCGTTTATCGCATCTTCCACATAGTCTGCAGCATCCCGATTCATAGTCGGCCAATAGTATCCATAACAGAGGATTTTCTTTGCTAATGTTTGCCCATAACATGGTCACGGCAATCTCCCTCATGAACTTCCTTTAATACTCGTTTTATCTCCATAACAGAGGGCTTCACGATATATATATTCGGGCATGCTTTGTTTAAATCAGAATAATCAACACAAGTTCTCCATTTTCCATTCGCTTGCTTCACTAGCATCGGGTTAGATACCCATTCAGGATAGAGGGCGTCGCGGACGAACCCATTGGCTTTGAGTTTGCCCACCTCCTCTTTGAGAGCCGCAGACCTCTCCGGGTACATACCTCTTCTTTTCTGTTTTACGGGAACGTACTTTGGGTTTGTGTTCAGCAGATGAATCACAACTGTTGGAGAAATCCCGCACATACCAGAGTGTGTCCAGGCGAAAACATCAAGATTCTCTTGGAGGAAGTCAGTGAGATTCTCGGCCACCACGGGGTCGAGTTGTGATCCAATTTTAAGAATTCATGACGGGTCATCCCGGCTGACTGGGATGTCAATTGTTAATTCAGCCGGTGCTGCATTTGTTTCCCTGGGTCCCCCATCATCATCTCTTGGATCTATGTCTCTATAGATCCGAGAATGTTGCCCGAGCCAGGGCTCGGGCGCTACTTGTCAATCATCAGAATTTTGGATGCGGACGGAGCTGTCCACAACCTTTCCTTTCTCTCTACGCCGAGCCTCTCTCAGCTCAGCCACATAGCATGCACGTTCGGTCACCTGATCGCCGTGTACCACTCCAACACCTCTGTCTGTTAGAAATTTTAACGTCAGACTCCAAGGGGCCAATGCTGCCCTAAATTCTGCCAGGGCTGGATGTCCTAGAAATACGTTATATGGAGAGTCAACGTCCAACACTATGAATGGTAGGATTTGCACCCTCCTACGCTCGCCTTGCTCCAGTTCAACTGGTAACTCCACATATCCCACTACATCCGTTGCTGCGCCGTTAAAGCCATGTATTTTGGCTTTGGATGGTTTCAAATCCTTAGTCTCCAGCTTCATTTGGTCGTATGCCTTCTTGAAGACGATGTTAACGGAACTTCCGCAATCAATTAGAATTCTCTTCACAAACGCCAGCCCGATTGTCGCAGATATGACCATCGGGCCGATGGTAGGAGCTTCCACCTTATCCGCATCTCTGCTCCTGAATACAATATCATCATCCATCGTGCGCTGCTACTTTGTAGGAGTCCCATCCTCCACATTCGAACAACACTCATACTCCGCATGTCTTAAAGAGTTAACATATCGCTCCATCTCCTGCCAACTCTTATCCGCATGATGAGGTCGGCCAGCAATCGTGTTGATAACCAATCTACCCACAGTTCGAGCAGGTTGCTCTGGTTGGCGTGGAGCTGGCCCGCGTCCGGGGTTCGATGTATCTTGTCTTCCGTCCTGTGGGTCTTTGACAAACTCCTACAGCTTCTTCTGTCTAATCAACTTTTCTATAGCGTCATGGAGGTGTCTGCACTCCTCTGTGTTGTGCCCATAAGACTCGTGAAAGCGGCAATACTTCCCGGTCCGCTTCTGTTCCTCTGTTGATTCCTTTGGGCTTGGTTTTCTATATTGAAAGGTGTTGCAAGTTGACAAATAGATGTTCTCAAGAGATGCATTGAGCGGGGTGTATTCATTATAGGTCGGGATCCTTGACTTCGATTTCCTCGTCTCTCTTTTCTTTCCGAGATTTCCACCTCCGGATCCTTTAGGCTGCCCAGGCTTGTTTTGGACATTGACTTGAGCTTTTCCCGAGTTATTGCCGGTTTTCTTCACGGCGACGTTACCTTTCGCAGTCTCCTGAGCAGGCCCTGGTGCCTTGTCTCGTCTTGTCCATCGGGCTTCTTCCCTTCTTATGAACCGATGAGCTTTCGAATAAAAACGCTCCAGCGTGGCTGGGGGCTTACCCACCAACCAATCTCCAAATTCATAATCTGGATCCACTCCATGCATTACCGCCATCAAAATTGCATGGTCGTTAGGATTGCTCACTTCATTTGCAGCAACATGAAATCTCTACAAGTATGCTTTCAATGACTCTCCCGGAGCTTGGATTACGCTTGATAAGGGCATCACATCCTTTGGACGAGTGGTGTGTATCCTGAATTTTTCTATGAATTTCATTGCCAATTCATCAAAGCTGGATATAGATCGTGGTGGAAGTCGAGTAAACCACATGATGACAATTACAGACAAAGTGATTGGGAAGCACCTACAATTGGTTGCATCATTAGCTCTTGCAGAATCCATCATCCATCCGTACCTCATCACATGCTGCCTGAGATCAGTCTTCCCTTCGTAGGTTGGGATAGTCGGCATATTGAACTTCTTGGGGTACTCAGCCTGTAGGATACCATATGTAAAGGGAGTATAGCTTCTGGACACTCCCCAATCTTCATTGGTCAAGCCTTGGTTATCTCTCATCAATTGCCTGACCATAACTGTTAAGTTCGGAATTTGTATGGAGGATGGAAGGTTGGGCTCCGTCCCACGGGACCGTGTGGGTTAATGTCCCGCCTGATTTAGGTCTTGGAGATTCGGATGTCCAGTCTCTTCACGGGCTTGATCCTTAGTCAATCGATCTGTGGCACCTGCCTGTGCGCCCTCATCCTTACGGCGTCTACACCTAGGAGGTTCGTCAGCTGAGGTTGAACTATCAGATTCAGAATAAGAGGCAGGGTTACCTCCAGCATTCTGACGCTGCTGCTGAATGAGCTATGTCATGAGGTTAGTGTTGGCTTGAATTTTTTCAAAAAATTGCCTTCTACTTTCCTTGAGTTCTCTTATCAAGTCGTTGAACCCTGTTCGGGGAACAACTTCCGCTTGGTTTTGGTTGGAGGGCCCTGCACCTCAAGTTGCTTGCTGATTTCTAGGTCCAACTTGTTGCACGCTAGCAGTCTCGTGGACATCTGCGTTGTGGGAGGCCAATCTGGTCTGTGGTCTTCCCATGGCAGAGTTGTTGGTTGTAACTCTGAATAGAATCAACGGATGCCTCGTGAATGATCTTGGATCTCCTCTGGGGGATTTATGCAATCTAGTAGCTACAAAGCAGATCCTAACTGCCTGAGAATTCGACTCTCAGTGAAAGTACCAAAATGTTAACACCAAAATTGGCCACTAACACCTTTAAGAAAGATTGTGTAGAGAGATTAATGAAGATAGTGAATTAAAATAGAAGACTATATGTAAATTTAAATGCAGAGAATAAGAACACCAAATTTATAGTGTTTCGGCGTAACTGCCTACGTCCACTTTGAAGTTGATTTCTATTGCTTTCCTTGATAGTTGATTACAGATACAATCCGTTTCCAATTACTTGAATATAATTGCAAAGTAAAAGATTAAGTCTTGAGTGAGTGTTGAATGCGGCAGAGTTTCCCCAGTGTTCTCGAAAAAACCCATCCCTTTCACTGTGCCACTGCCTCTCTATTTATAGAAGAAGATGGATTGGACTTCCCTGGTGGGCCTGGTAGTTGAATACCTCGGCCCAAATGGAGTAACTTTATGCGCCGAACCAATATGCCGAACGACCAAATGCCGAACAGGGCATGAATGCCGAACGATCTCGTCTTGCCTAATAGAATGATGCCGAACGATACCGAAAGCCGAACCAATGTGTTGTGCCGAACGACTAAATGCCGAACCACCATCTTCATGCCGAACGAATTGAGATGCTGAGTGGCTTTGTATGCCGAGCAATGATTGAAGTTGATTGAGGTTGAACGAATGCCGAACACCTTTGGCTGCCGAACGACCTCGGGATGCCAAACACTTCTGGATGCCGAACTATCTTCGAATGCCGAACGAGTCTGCCATACCGAACGTCCAGAGATGCCGAACGTCCTTTCCTGCCGAGCGTCACTTGATACCGAACGCTCTTGCATGCCGAACGGTATTCTCATGCCGAACGAAGTGGTGCCGAACAAACCATTTGCGTCGAACGACCAAATGCCAAACGGTAAGCGAATGCCGAACGAGACTTGGATGCCGAGTGCTTCTGGATGCCGAGCGCTTCCCAATGGTGAGTACTCTCGAATGCTATTCGAACGTGAATGCCAGACGAACCATTTGCGCCTAGCGTTCAGAATGCCGAACGGTATGTAGATGCTGAGTACCTAGTTGCCTGGTTGAAACTCAAGCAAAATGGCTAACGACGACTGGTAGGTCCTAAAGATTTACGCCATCATCACCATTATAACGTCATTAGTTATATCATTATTAAATCAATTTTGAGTTCTTTTTAATTATTTTTGATCTGAAAACTTCAATCGTTGATAACGTCTTCTTTTGAACTTCGATTGCAAAACTTTATATAGAAATTTAATCAGAAGAGTGGTATTAATGCAATGGTGAAAATTTCATGGTCAAATTCTCAAGTATGTTTAAATTCCATTTTAAGCCTTATAAATTATTTATTAATTATTTTTAAATTAATTACCATTTATTAATGTGATGTTACATTCTCCCTTTCTTAAAGGAATTTCATTCTCGGAAGTCTTCAAGGACTGAACCATGTAACATAGCACACAACTATTTTAAACTTTCCAACCAATTAGTGTACAACCAATTTTACTGCCAATCATGTACAAGTGCATGGTGTATTACAAAACGATATATATGCCAAATAGTACTAAATCGGCGCCACCTATATGAATGCATTCTTTAAAGAAATTTTGAAATATGATGCAAACAACCTATATATTGGCAGTTTTATATGTATGCAAGTCTTAAAAAACCAAAATATTTATTTCAGATAATAAATCTCATACTTCCACGAATAGAAGTATGGTTCATCCAATTTTGCATCAAATCCCTATTATCCAGTACCTAACACACAATTTCTAACTTTCAGAATTTTTAAAGTCCAATTTCCTAAATCTATACTCTTGTGTTGGAATAGAAATTTAGATAGAGAATTTTATATTTCAACCCTTCTTTTATGTACCAATTTCGTTGCGCCTTAAAACTTTCTCTTTTTCTTCAAAATCTTTTCCAACTGTTCCAAGTACAATTCGCATAAGAAGATTTATTATTAAATTTTAAAACATTATTATTTTTGAAAACCAATTTTGTTTACTATTTACAAAGTATGAAAATTGAAATTCTAAAGCTAAAACAGTTTTTCCCCATTTTGTTATATGTCGTTTGTATATTGTCACACTTATTGAATAGTAAAATCTATGTTCTTTAACACATCGGTCCTACATAAGTCAAGCGTGTGGTCTTTGATTTTCTCATTTTTCATTCAAAATCCTTTCCCTTTTCAATTAAATTTGTAAAATAGTTTGGAAATTTTAAACCTCTCTTAATTTTTAACAAATTTTTTCAAAAGCATTTCCGTTACAGCATTAAAACAAATCAAGCCACATTCTAACATAATCCAGATTTAGTCAATGAGTTAATGCATATGATTAACCCTATCATATCACAAAGCAAATATTATATTTTTGAAAAACCGTTTATTTTATTTTAGAACAACAAACAACATACAAGTACGTTCATCATTTTGTAACTTTTAAGGCACAAGGATAGTGGCCTGTGAGTTTTGCGACAACCCTATCCTTGTCCTTCACTTATAAAATTTATAAAGTTTTTGGGATTTAAGTATTCTTTATTTTTAGTTGCCAATTAAATTAATTTCCTAAGTTATTTTATAAACTTCCAATCTTATTTTACATTCATCTCTAATAAAGTGTCCTTATGAGATTCTCTTATTTATACGTTTTTCCAGTATATATAGAGGCCAAAGCTCATATAGAATATCCATAGAGTAATAAAATAGGAACATATCTCATATCATATCATATCATACACATTTTCAATACCCCAAAAGCAACAAATAACGATTACAATTCAGATAGCCTAAAAGAAAATTGTTGGATGTCGCCCTTCAGCATCAACTATTATTAATGATGTTGTGGCCCTATCACTTCTTACTCAAATAAAATGGACGCTTTTAGTATGCCATTCTATTATAATCCACATGTCTTAACTTACCATTTTGGATTCGAATAAATAAAGTCCATCCACGCTTCAAGTATTAGAACCAACTATAAGATGGACTGTGCATTTCCATGCTATATTGGTAAGAAATATAAAATGTGAACATTTAGAATAACTCATTGGAAAATTAGCCTGGCGGAATAGCATTCCTACCACCTATCTTACCTTCTTTAATGCTAAGTCAACCAATGTTCTCTCTGTGTTTGTCGTCTTATTACCCTCTTCTTCAGTTATATTACTATATTTTTTCATCAAAATTTATTTATAGTATTATCGAATTTTGGTATTTATTTTCTTTATCTTTGATCTTTCATGCGAGTATACTCTATAACTCGCAGAACTGTACTTTATAGTCATTCTTTTTGTGTTTTTTATGACTTTCACATATGTCTAATAAAACATTCCTACATTCATACCAATATTCCTTATGTTCAACGAAGATTTATTATTGCTACTCTGCGGTCATTCGTAGTTTATTTTATTCATAGCCTTAACTTTTATCTTGTCTTACCTTGGCAGTCACTCTATCTACTTCATATCAAAGATGGTTTGGTTTTCACCACTCTTTATAGAATTATTAAACTTCATATTTATGAAGTACTTAACCAAATTTTTATCTTTGAAAATATAAGCTTAGAAACTTTTTATTAAATTCAACATTGCTTGTTTTTCGATGGAGCCATGAAAAACTCCTAATTTTAACCAACTTTAACTGTAGGTGTCGTAACTTTTAAAACTATAGTTAAGGATTTATGACGTAAATTTATTTATTAAGTTCAGAAATCAATTTTAGCAATTTAATCTAGAAATATCCTTTTATTTAAACAGCACATTGTTTCTTTCTTTTTAAGTGGTAAGAGTCATGATTTTATTGCATGAATAGTCATCAAATCAATTCTCCCTTTATGGCCATTTTGCAACAACATAATTACTTCTTAAAAGGTAGGATTTTTAACTGAAACCATTTATTAAATTTCGCATTCAAAAACTCAATTATTAAACCAAATCATTTTACAAAAATACACCTTTGTAGTGTTTTTGAAATTTCTTATATAACTTTAAATGATAGAAACTAGAGTAGACAAGAACAACTTTCATACTATTATTTTCGTAGCACTCCCAATTTTAGCAGAGACTTTAATAGCTTATGAGGGGGACTTTTAAAAATTATGTACAAATATTGCACCTATTCATGGAAGTTATCCATTTTTTCTTTGTTTTTTCCCTTTAATTTCCTATATTATTTCTAACGAGATTACTGACATTATTTAATGTACATTCCTAATGTTGTTTCCATTTTAATTTCCTAGTGTTTCTACTATTTAAATTTATTCTACCTAAATTGCTCTTATTTAAATGGCTTCTCCTTATATAGCTCTTTTTTTCTTTTATTTGACCGTTTCTTCATTAGATCGTCGTAATACATTCGCTTACTTCTTTAGCCATTGGTTTTTTCTTACATAACACGAAACTGTTTACTTTTTATGCATAAATCTATTTCAATTGCTATTCCTCGTAAATTCCTTACATGGAAATATTTTTCCTATCTTCATTGTTGGGCATTTTTACCCTTCCATTCTCTTTACCCCATTTAAATCAAGTATCATTTACATTTACCTACCTTTTAAAAAGAATTCCAAAATTTTTATTACAGAAAAGAAAAATTATAGAGCTAATCATATTTGCTATTTTCCATTTATTTCAAAAACAAAGTTTCTGGCTTTCCCTAAATTTTCTAATTTTCCAAGAATATATTCCAAAGGAGTAATTTTATGCGATGAAAATTTTAATATTCACTAACTTTTCGAAAATAACGACTATTCAATGGTAGGGAACTTGTATTTTTAAATAAATTCTTTAAAGCCATTCCAAATGCTTCAAGAAATTTTAAAATATTTTACTAAATTCTTTCACGTAGAGTCGAACTCAGAAATGAATTTTTTTGTTCACCTTTTCTTTTGGACTTTTCTTATTTTACAACTATTCTTAAGAATATATTAAAAATACGGCTATCATTTTGAGGTGATTATTACACACCTTTTTGTGGAAACTTTCTCAATCTATTTATACCTTACCTCCAGAAATTTACAACATATATGCTCTTACTTCTCATCTATCTAAATGAAATGTTTGTTATCAATCGATAATTAAGCAAAATCCATAATCATTGGCATTCTAGGCCTAGTAAAGGAACCAAGTTCCATCCAACTTTAAGGACCCTTCTGTATGTCATGCTCATGCTCTTATTAAGTCAAGTCTTACGGTATGACATACATCCCATGGGCTAACCGTGGTAGGTATACAAATTTAACTAAATTAATTTTCCAACTCATAGTTGTCATATCCATCTTTTTAGAATATGATCATAACTATTTCTTTAGTTAGAATTTGTAGAATTCGGCATGCAATATATATGTGTTTGTGTGTGTGTGTGTAAAAATACAAATACATTCACTTATCACATCCTAATTCTTATGATTGACTAACCTAAGCTCTAATATCAAATGTAATAATGCACACCTTAATGGGTCCGATTTTTCCATTAAAACGAAAGCTCAAGTCCTTTAGGGTATGGATTGTTGGTATTGTTAACCTGTATGAACATAAGTATATTAGAAAGTTATCTGTATGAACTTAAAATAGAGTAGTAAAATATAATATAACATATATACCGACTATGGCTGCTACCTTAGAATCAATATTATTTCTTTAGTACTTTGTTTCCTTATCAGTGCAGAGCATGAAAGAAAAAAAATGTCCGCTTATCATTCCCATCCTGTACCGGTATCATGCCATATGGGTAATGAGGAGGGGGTCAAAACAACATTTTGATGACTGGTAAATTACATTTTTATCCTAATACTAGTTTATGACAATTTATTTCCATTCAAGTGTTTTGTCTACTATTTATGGATTAGTCATTTAATTCCATATATGCATACGATATATCCAACCTATTATGAGATATAAGTATATACATGAGTATATATATAAGCGTCGTTGTACTTCTAAAAAGGAAACGTTGAGCACTTAATACTTCTTAAATAGAGAAGAGGCAGACCAAACGATCACTTAGCACCCCGACTTAGAAGAACGCCCTCTGTAACGACCATTTAATACTTCTTGAATATGTAAGAGGAAGACCCAATGGCTATTTAATACCTCGACCCCGAAGCAGACCCCTTCGCAACGTAACCGATGGTCAACTAGCCCTAACTATGAAGGCCGATGACTCCAAAATGCGGTTTTATAATTTAATTAGCTATATTACTAATGCATCTCAAAGACTATCTAAGGGTTAACTAACCAACCTCTAACCAAACAGACAAGCAACCAAAATTTGAGGTCAGTGCATATCCTAAACGAACTATATAGTACTAGGAAGTGTAGCCCATCTAGGCTTAACCTAAGTCTTTGCTAACAGCCGCTCGAGACAGATGGTGGCTTTGGCCTATGTCCAGCCCTACTACATAAATACTAGTTTTTCAATGATGATGACATAGCTTCGACCTCCAAATCCAAATCTCATTTAGATTTGAATAATACACAATCCAGGAAAATGCCCACTCACGGTTACTTAGTACCTCTAGTTTGGAATTGAAGCAGACCCCACTTTCTAAATTAGGCACTGTCGTAGGGTTATTTAGGACTTCTTAAATAGGGAAGAAAGAGACCTAATAACCATTTAATCCTAACCTCAAAGTAAATCCCTTGACTCCCTAAGGTACTTGGACATTTAATGCTGCAAATCTAAGGTGAACCCCTTGGTATATTTTCCCTAAACCTATACGTGAATGTATATCCTCATGGGTCATCTAGTGGGAGATTTCCCACGTCTGTAATATGTATACACAACTGCTGGTAGCCTCTCATCGAGGGTTGAGTTTAGTTTTGTAATTCTACTGTCCTCGCATCCTAATCTATACTATGCAAAGTCATTTATAATTAATCTAAAAATTAGGCTAGGACCAACAAATCACATCCGTCGCAAATGTATTATTGAGTCCATATAATTTCCACTGTGGAAATTATTACGCCTTCTAAGTTCAATTATTAATATTCATTTATTTACTTATTATTAAATTCTTCTTATTTTATATATTCGCTGCCTTTATCTCTTATTTCCATTTAATAATACTGTTTCTCTTTCCTCCAACTAATGGCTTTTATAAATGGTCTTTAATATTCAAATTGGAAAATTATTAATGACATTTATTTGTATGTTTCAAAATTAATTTATTAGAACCATTTAGTTTTCTTCATCAATGTCATATTTGGTCTCTGTGATTAAATTCATTAAATGAGTTAATACTCATATTGGCTTCATTACTATAACTTCCCATTAATCGTGTAATTATTGTCCATTAACATTGTAACTTCCATAACTCCTTAGCTTATCACATTATTCATATTTTAGCATTTATCTATAATTAGTATGATAATGTACAATTAATTAGACATTGCTATATATATATATATATATATATATATATATGTATGTATGTATGTATTTATGTTATAATAGACATTTATTTATTTATATCTTAAACTTATACTTTAATTTATATACATAACTGGTAAATGGGATTATTTATATTTCTATTTGTTGCTTCTTAATTTCTAAATTTAGAGATTTTGGATATACACTTGCATGTAAATTTCTCAAAAATATTTTTTTGCAATTTAATGCATTGGAACCATATTTTGTCCAATGAAATGTTACCATCGCAAACTATTCATAAACTACTAAAAAGTGGGATCGTGCTACGCTTACAATTTCAAGGAATTATCTTTTTTTTATTGAAATAGATAGTGCAAACAATGGCGAAATCCCTACTTTGCACAACTCTTTCATTTGTACATGTGAATATTCCTTATTATTTCAAACAACGAATTTTTTAAATTTAACTATGATGTGACGACCCGCCTTTTCAACCCTTAGAAATCGATACTAATATGTCCACAGTATTCATGTGTCAAATATCCAAGTACTGGAAAGATAAATTATTGGGGTGAGCAAAAAAAAGAATAGAATCTTCCATCGTGATATGATAAATATATAATATACACATGATCTTTTCAAATATAAATCATCGTATATATACATACATAACATAAATCAAAGCACTCAAACCTATGTCAACCTGGACAGTTATAACAACCTGTCCTTACAATTGCCGATGAATACATACAAAAATCAAGAACAACAAAATAGCGGAAAATATAAGATATGTGAATACGTCTTGGAGAATCTAGCTTGTCTCATGAAAGCTCCAAAGCAACCAGCTAAATATCTAAAATATGCTCGGGATGACCCGAGTATTATAGAAAACAACGCCCGGTCAGTTCGGTAAGACCAATGTGAGAAACTCAAATCAAAAGGAATTTTATTTATTATAGATTATAAAATTCTTTGAAATCAAAGGTATCTTGTAAGACTAGGCTGCACATAAGCACAAATGGGTTTTTACCTTATGATAATTAAAAACTTTATATCAGAAAATCTACTGATATTAAAAATGTCTAAGCGTGAAAATAATAATAAACAAGTAATTGTAATGCTTGTGAGTGTACATCACAATAATAATAGGTATATAAACAAAACCACTAAGGCGCGTTTGCTAATTGTGTAGGATTCCAAAGAGGTGCTCTTATTACTTTGAGAAATGGTCCTGCTGCATAAGTATCCGAGATATCCTTCCGAAGCAGCATATATCCCTAGTGATGTACCATAGGAAAAATGTAGATGGTCTCGCTAAGACCGAGTGCATCACTCCATACATGCATAACAACTGTAGGCAACATCTAGATAGAGCCGATTACCCTACGGGTTTGCTAGCCCTACTGGCCATGCCTTCTATCTCTGGTTTTAGTCATTACCGCTAATGAGGCTATGTCTGGCATTCCAGCTCACGCATCGCCAACAAAATAGATCATGGAATCCTAGATGGATTCTCATACCCAAATGGGTCTCGGAATCACACATGGATTACCACACCCCAACGGGTCTTGGAAACACACATCGATTCAAACATCTTAATATATCATGAAAACTTCTCTATAAAACTGTATATGGTTTTCGGAGTGGTTACGGTATGGGTCATCTCTTACGATTACACTTCCTCGCTTACCGAGTGCCCTTAAAACCAATCGTCAGTTTTTTGGAATGCTCAATACCGGTTCTTTAGGAAATAATCTGACAATACATAAGAGTAGGGATCACCCTTAACTATTTAAGTGGACCGACCTCCTCATCATTTGTCTTAGAAGAACAAAATGAGTTTATACATATAGTATATTACCATTGACGGTAACTATATCATATAATCCATGTTTTTCACCTAGATATTTCTAGAGTTATAATCCTTCGGTGTTAAGTAGGTAATATTTCCATGCCACCAAAATTAAGAAGGATTACATATTTAGGCCAAGATTTGATAGTCGGATATTTAATTACCAAATAAACAAACATTCAGATCAAAGATTACATTTCCCAAGAAACCCACCAAGCCCCTTAAATTACTCTTTGATTAATTTAAAATCACATTTCAAATATTTATTAAAATATTAATATACTTGTCTCATCGGGATAAGTTTATTCACAAACCATTCCTTTCAAAACTTGAAAAAACTTTTTCATGTACTTATATAAAATAGTGTATGTATATTCACCAACGTTCAGAGAGATTTTCTATTTTAAAATCATATGAAAATGATCAAACCTAAATGTCATTAAAACAAAGATGTAAATAACCCAAATAAAATTCATAAATCTCCTTTGTGAAATCATTTAAAAACCAAACTACTTTTTTCAATCCCAAAACCATTAAATCCCAACTTCTTTCCAACTTTCGATATCCATTCCCGCATTTATAAATTCCTTTCATAAATTCTTTTATTAATAAAACCCATTATATAAACCTATTCTTTTAAAGATGATTTCTTTTCAAATGAATGGTTTATCATTTCTAAACATCTTTTGGAAAACAATTTATTATTTAAAAATAACTTTAAACAAATAGTTAATTCTCTTTAAATAACACTAGTGAAATAATAACTTCGAAAAATCATTAACAATTAATTTTAAAGCAAATAATATTACAATAATAATCTTAGAATACTTAATATAATATAACAGTAATATAACACAATTATTAAAATATAATTTAATAACTTAAAACAATATTAGTGTATCAACAAATTAAACTTTAAAACAATATTAACATAATGGTAAATTAACTTTTAAATACTTCTAAAAAATATTTACAATATAAATAAGTTAACTTTAAAACATTACTAGTAAATTAATTATTGTGTAAACACTTTACTAAAATAATAATTATATAAAACATTTATAATTGTTTAAAATTGAAGTTGATTTAAATCCATAGCTTTCTAAATTTAGAAAGAGGCTTAGCAATCACAATGGTACCATATCATATAATTTCACTTTCTGTTTGTACCAAAATTGGGAAAACTCTTCAGATGTGTTTGAAGAGATAAAGTGAAGACTATAAATGGAAAAAGAGGAAGATCTAACAAACACACCAATCAATAAACAAGAAAAACGCACAGAAACCCACAGATTTAGAGTGGTTTGGCATATGGCCTACGTTCACTATGAAATGGCTGACTTTTATTGATTTTTCGTTGCTGGTTACAACGAGTTACTACAGTAAAATTTGGGTACAATAGTGATTTCGGCAGAGTATGGACGTAGAAGAGCCCAAAAGTCCCATTTCAGTAGGTACTGGGCGACTATTTATAGGCACGGGCATCAAATATCTCGCTCAGATTTTGAAAGACTCTTCTCCCATATGGGTGGGCCTGCACGATCGATCCTTGATTGTTTGGACTCGATCCATGATCGATACGAGTAAAATTCATATCGATCAACAATTGGCCCAATCGAACCGAGATCGATCATGAATATTTTTGAGGTTGCATGCAAGTTCCTAGGAAAATTTGGTGGAATTTGGACTTGTAGATTTTGAGTTATGATCAATGCAAGTTTGGATTTTTCGAAGGCTGTTGAATTCACATCGCTACCTATCCGCATCGCTTCATGTCCACATCGCTTCTTGTCGCATCGCTTCTGGGCATGTGCTTGCTAGGTGACATGGTGCTAACTTGTAGGATCGATCCACTCTTTATGCCGAGCGACCGAGTCTGTGTCTTGTTTGTATCGATCCAAGATATTCTTTTCGCATCGCTTTATTGCACTCAACTTCGTATCGATCCCTCGCACCCTACTTCGTATCGATCCTTTATAATTGCTTCGTATCGATACGAACTTACGTTCTTCGTATCGATAACTCAAAGGCCATTTCGTATCGCTTATTGGTTAGGGTGTTGATTTCGTATCGATCTATTGCCGATCGATACAAAGCATGTTTGGCAGTGGATCGATACGAAGTGGACTCATGTGTTACTGTAGATGGATGCAAAGTGGGTGAGTTTGGATGGATACAAAGCAGGTTTGCCTGGGTGGATATGAAGAGAAGCTTGTCTATTGATGAATACGAAATGGACTGATGCAAACAAAGGGATACGAACAGAACGTTCTTCTCCCAAAATTTGATCGACCGATAACTTGAGCATACGAACTTCGATCGACTTGAAATTTGAAATGTTGGCTTCTGTAGCTTTGTTTGTCGTGTCATATCAATTGTAGCTTGATCCGGACTCGGAAAAAGTTTATCAGTATCCATAGCAAACCTGTGTATAACCGTTTTTCGGGATGAGCTGTCTTTGATTTCCAAACAATTTCTTGGTGTCACGGCCTTGCCAAAAGGTGGGATAACATTTTCCCTCCAAAGTACGTCTTGTGAGGACATGACGTGCTTTGAAAACATAAAATCTTCATTCTGAAAAGTTCCATCCGACTTGTTGCACGTTTATTGTCTTCTCGTCGAAAGATGTAACCTTCGATTGATCTTCAGTAGTACAAATAACGAACCGTTGACTGCCGATTGTTGTGCTTTGCACTGTTGTAATTGAGTATTGAATGATTGCAAACTGATGTTCGTTGTCATAGTTGTCACTAGGTGAGCATTCAACTCCTGTGTATTTTGGAAATTGAATTTTAGTTCATCGTGCATAAACGTGTGTTAACCTAACTCCCGTTAATGTTTGCACATTCACGAGTCGTTGTCAAGTTTTCTCGTATCGAATTCCATATCGATCCTCTCCTGAATCGATGTTAAATTCGTGTTGTAATAATGCTTGATGGTTGTTTTGGTGTTTCTCTTCATATCAATCCTCTCCTGAATCGATGTGAAAAGTTGAAAAAATGCCTTCGTATCGATAAATACCGGCAGTTCCCTGAAATATTTCGTATCGATGGGTACAAATCTTTATTGACTTCAAAGTGATGGATTTGAAGTGATCATTTGGTATCGATAAATTGATGATGGGTCCGGATAGTTCAAACAAGTCTTCACTTCACCTTTCATATCAATAGCTTGATGGATATGAAGAGCTTTGTCTCAGATCGGTTGAAGATGGATATGAAGTAAGCTTCACACTGATGATGGTAAAACCGCTTCTACCAGTCATTGCGACCGAGAGACGAATCGCTTTCTTCCTGGGTCTCGTAACCATATAAATACTTTTAGGACTTAGAAATTTTTTACTTGTCTTCACTTTTCTCTTGCATTCGTATTGATAGAAGAATCGAGAATTGAAATTTTCCTTCGTCCCCAAATCAATACAACCTGTTAAAGTCTCAAATCTACACTTTGATTTAGGTAATTAATGAATAAATCCACATACAAAATGATAAGACTCGTCCATGTGTCATTTTACCCTTCATGGCCGATTCTAGTGAAGAGGAGGCCAGAAATGGGTCGGGGCAAGGTCGAGGAAGGTTGGAATGGTTTTTGTGCTACTTGGAGAAGAAGGAAGGTGGATGGGTATGGAGTGACCACTTGTATCGATCGAAGAATTGTGATTTTTATCGCTCTGAGAGCAACCAAAGCTCGTGTCGATGGCCATAGATAGAGTTTCGTATCGAGAGAGGGAGTGGCTTCGTATCGACCGAAGATAGTTGGAGTTCGTATCGATCCATAGCGATCGATACGAAGTTCTAGTTGCATGATCGATACGAAGTATTGGTTCTGCCGATCAATACGAAGACGCAACCCGCGATGGATACAAGATGAGGGGTTTGGATCAATATGAAATGGCCTTAAGGTGATCGATACGAAATCTTTCCTCTGGCAATCGATACGAATGGGACTTCTAGTGATCGATCTGAACTTGCATTTGGATGGATACGAACCCTTTGCATAACCTAACATTTTACTCCGATGAGCTTTAACCTTGCACATCTACACTTGACCATTAAACTACATATTTGACTATCCTTCGAGGCTTGTCGATGGAACTGTGACTTGAAAATTTAACGAACTTTAGCGTGGATCGTTCTTCGAAGTCTGAATGGCACGGTTGTGATAGTCAGCGATGATGGTCGCTCTGGTCGAATCTCAAGATCTTATCGTTTAAACAATTTCCCAGATTATGTAGAATTTTTTAAGTATTATATAGCACTACAGCACTACACTACACAATGCATTCACACACTTCACATTGGGGAACACACTGGGCTTGGTATCATCTAATGATGATTTTTACCGAGTTGATTAGTTATGGAACCTGGAAGTTCGCAACAGTAGGAGGCCCAAAGTCCACTTCCCCCAACAATAGAGATGCCGACCATTGCAGCCGAAGTCATAAGTCTAGCTCTGGACGAGTTGCCAGGAGCAATTTTATCGCGAATCCATAAGATTCTATGCTATCCAATATCTCTGAAGATATGTTGGGGAGAATATGCTTAAGACATGTTCTACCACTAGATGACATTCTGCTACCAGGACCAAATGACAGGCCACATACCCCTCTAGAAGGATACATGGCCTTTAATCGACATTCGTGCACAGCTGGAATGCTTCCTCCATTCTACCAATATATTTGAGAAGTTCTAGCTTTCTTTAGAATCGCTTCATCATAGTTACCTCCAAATGGATATGCATTGCTGAAAAATTTGTTCATTGTTTTTATGGAGCATCTTTTTCGGCCCCCGACTCCAGAAGAAGTCAGATACTTGTTCAATGTCAAGAGACGGAGGATAACCCCTCATTCGCATTCCTAGAGGCGGTCAGGAATTTCCAAGTGGTGACTGGATCCTGGACTAGGCTTAGCTACTTCAAGACGGAGTGGTTCTATGTTCGGTGCCCTCCAGGGTTTGCTAGTCGGTGGTTAGTTAGACATAAGTGCCGCAATTTATCTAGTGGCTAATGAGACAGTTGTAACCGACATTGAAACTAATATTTTCTTTCCTTTATAGCCGCAATACCATGACTCGAAGGTTCCCAATTTAAATAAATAGTACAGATTCTTCAAGAGGTGCCTGGTGAGATTAGAGAAATTTACTCGGTGCCAACAGATAAAAATTTGAGGATTGTTGGGCTAATTGATCAAAACCAGAGCATAAGACTTAAAGGATCTCTTAAGGCAGCCCGGCAAGACGGGCTAAGCGTAGAGCGCCCGGAGTTGTAATTGCTAAGGAGAGCAACGAAGAAGATACACCCACTGATAGTTCTCGAGATTTAGAGGGAAGGAGGAAAGGAAGTTTCTCATAAGCATCATAAGTCTTCAAGATGGAAATCCGTGATCGTGTCTCTGTCAGCCTCCGGTGTTAGAATATCAGAGGCTCCTCCCTCTCAAATGTAGAGTCCTTTCGAAGGACTCGCCGACATTCCAATTCCATAATATGTGTCGCTCCAACAGGACACCGGATTGAAAGGGCTACAAAGCGCTTTAGATTTAAGCTAGTCACTTCCTACGAGTGTAGCCGACATAACCGGTTGGTCGAGGGGTTTCGCACATGCATACATACACCTCACGGCACTACATGATTTTCAATCATAAGTTGTTCATTTCTGGAGATTAATGATTCTGCTTCTCTTTTACTTTACAAATACGACGATAAGGCGAGAATCTATGCTTGGAAGCCTTCGCTCGGCATGCTAGTCATCCAATGCATATTATGGGTGCCGTAGAAGGGAAGCTAATATAGACCGTGATCATGGTTATTCTAGCCAGGAGCGTTATGAAAGGGGGAGAGACAAAGATAGAGAATAGAGACATCGATCCCAGTCACGTTCTCCGCCTCCTCGAGCACCAACACAACCTTCCGGCCATGGCAAACAACCCTTGGAACCTTCACGCCAATGGCCGCCTTCTCAAGTAAAAAAGTCTGATTCATAGCGCCGGAGGACCGAAGTCGAAACTCCCACTATTATTGAGCAAGATGTCACCGAACCCACTGAGGAGGGAGCGATCAGAATCGCCCAGTTGAAAAGGATTTCCCAAACATCTGCTTTTACGGCTTCATCTTTCCTCCGCATCTAAAGAGAATTCCAGTTGAAGCGGAACAGACTATGCACGATTACATCCATGATGTTTATAGTCAATATCAGAAGTGGATGAAGACTACGGTAAAGCATTAGTAGTGGCCTTTGAGAGGGCAAAAACAATTGGAAAATTAGAAGGTGCTCTCGCTCAAAAGGACCGCATAATACAAGTGCTTAACAATGAGGCTAAATCTTCTAGGAAATTGAAAATAGAGGCCAATAAAAAAGCTGACGAGGAAAATTAGTCTATAGAAACGATGCGGTGGATGCATTTTGCCTTGGTTGAGGAGATGGGCCATCGAAACACCACTGTTATGGCTGAAAGCTGCGCTGAAGGGAATCGAGGAGCTCAAGGCCAACTTTGCCGAAATCGTCAAAGAGAAAGACGATGCAAATAATGCAGCTTAGGAAGCGTGCAATCAGGCCGTGGTGCTTCGGGATGAGAGGGACGTGGCAACACTTAAAATTCAGAAAGATGAGGCCAGGGTCGAGAATGAAGTGAAGATGGCAGAGACCAGTTTGGAGGCCGATATCGAAGATCTTCTTGTCACATACAACGCCAACGTTTTAAAGCATCGCCTGGCTCGATAACTATCCATCACACTTATATAATGCCTGGGGCCGCTTGCTGGAGGATGAGAAAGCTGAGCATCAAGCTGAATCCGTTAATGAATTCGAACTAGAGAATCGGGTGCTGAGTGAAGATGAAAGAAAATTCTCCACGGCGTCACCATCACATATGAAAAGGAGAAACTTAGCACTCAGCATTCGAAAGCTAGAGAGGGTTCTGGTGTTGAGCATCATGATGCGGGTTCTGAAACTGTTATGCCAACCCTACCTGAATCTATATCCCTAGTTGATCCTCAGTCTGTTCCTGCATATAATCCCAATCAACCTCGGTTATGTCCAGTTCGCGAGCATGTCTTTGAAGTTACTCTAGTTTTTCCTACAAGTCATTCTGAGGAAGGTACTCTGAACATTTCTTGTGCTCATTCTAAGCTGGAAACGTTGATTAAAGTAATCGCTATCTCTGTTTCTTTGTCTGTATTCAATGGTAGGAGCTACATCTGCCGCACCTCCTGCAACTCAAGAGCCGTATCACGAGCATGAGACCATCATAACAGAAGTGACCATGGCAATGGAAACCGCTCCAACCGCCAAGGCACAAGGAAACATGATTAGTTTAAATGAGCAGATGATAGAGGAACTTCTTGGTCATCATAGTGACCCATTTGCCGATCTGCCATTTGTTATGGGTGGAGGTGTGCATATAGCTAGCTCCTTCTACCCAACTGATGGTATCCCCGGCGATGCCCAAACAATCCATGAAGAGGAGACAATACTGAAATTAACGTAGAGATGGAAGTAGCTGCGCGGGCTAGTAGTTTTGGGGGTGGGGTGGCAGGCCCCGGTCCAGCCCCTTTATGAATGATTTCTCCTGGTGGCACAGTCGTTGATACATGTCTGCCTCCTATGCCTTCTAACATTGATCCTATCCCTCCGGCTCCGCCTTCAGGAAGATTTCCAATCCATGTGAGTTCGGGGGAGGAAGTTAACATAATTCCCCCGATTGGAGATCAGCTGCCAAAAAGCAAGGGCTCAAAGAGGCAGCCAAGTGGCAGTTCCAGCGGGTCGACACCGTGGAAGAAGAAGAAAATTAGAGAATAAACATGTCTTCTTGGCTCATTTTTGGTAGATGGATAGGAACTTTCATTCGTTTTTTGTAGGCCATGTATAGTCGCAGGCTCGGCCCCTGCTAGTAGGATTTTTTGGAATAGTTTTGTACCCATCATTTTCTTTCAAAGAATAGTTGAAATAAAACTCAATTTTGTCCTTAGCTCAGTTTGTGTTTATTTGCTTAAGTTTTTTAGCGTTTGAACTTCAATTCAAGGTACTTATGAAGTTTTAGTCTTTGAATCGGACCTCAATTTAGTCGCTACATTTCGGAGCTACAGCTTTGAGTCACGATCGAGCGTTAAGTCGAATTCTGATGCTGCACTGTCTCAATCAGTGGCTGGTACTTAAGTTCTGCCCCCATTTTCGGGGACAAATTGAAAAGATGGGTAGGCCATCACTCTTCGCCTTTAATACATCGAGCTTAACTTCGCTAAAGCAAGAAGAGTTCAGGTGGTCGAATCACACTTTCTTATCTACTGGTGATCACATATACACTCTGGGGATTGCACTTGTAGATTGACGGTTGGTCACGCCCGCTTAAGGTTTGGAGACACTTCCGTGCTCCAGGGGCTTAAGTTATTTTATGGGCGGTCATTCACACCCATTTAATATTCATAACTTCGTCCACACTCTGGGGATTTAGATTGATTCGTTGGTGGTCAGTCACACCCACTTTGCGCTCATACTTCCACCCATACTTTGGGGGCCTGGAGTTGTCCTACGGGTGGTCGTTTCACACCCGGCTTGTGTTTATACTCCAATCCGCACTCTGGGGATTTAGAGTTAGTCGATGTCTATACTTCAGTCTGCGCTTTGGAGGCTTAGAGTTAGTTGGCGCTTATACTACCTTCGCACTCTGGGAATCCAAAGTTAGTTGATGGGTGGTCAGTCATGCCATTTGGTATTTATGTTTATACTCCGATTCCACTTCGAGAATTTGGAGTTGGCCGAAAGATGGTCAGTTGCATCTGTTTAGGCTTTAGGATTTCATTCGCACTTCAGGAATGACAGATCTATGAGGATCGTGGATGGTCGACTCACATACACCCTGAGTTAACAAGCGAGGTCATTGGATGGATGGATCTATCCTCCTCGAACTTGGTTTGAATAAGGGCGAATTCGTTAGGTGGATGGTTCCACCCTCTTCGAAACCACATTTGTAAGTTTATACTTCAGTTCACACTCTGGGAATCTGGAGTTAGTTAGAGGATTGTCGTGTATCAATCCTTTTTTGGGCTTCAGTGCAATGGCTTGCCCCCGAGCTTGGGTTTCGCTTAGTGAGTGACCGGTCGTATCACAGTCACCCCCTATTTGAATAAATTCCATTGTATGGCGAAACTTAGCTCTCCATGCATATTGATGGTCGTATGACACATTTCAAAAAGTCACAGCTATGGCTCGAAGAGATTGCATTTTATTGCTGAAATAAGAAAATACGGCAAAATCAATTGCCTTATTACAAATTCAAATTTCGAAATGCATAAGAAAATTACAAAAGAAAAGCAAATTAAATGAACAAATAAAGGCTATTATGTGTGGTAGCGACGAAGAATCTCGCTGTTCCAGGCTCTCGACTTGTGGGTTGTTCGGTAAGCCCATAGGGCCATAGGAAGTTCATCGACCCATTTCCCCCCAGCCTTTTCTAGTCATTTCTTCAGAATGGACTTTATAATTTTATTTATAGATTCAACTTGTCCATTTCCTTGAGGATGTACAACTGTGGAGAACTTCTTCTGGATGTGGAATCGCTGACAGAAATTCTTAAATTCAACACTGCTGAATTGGGTTCAGTTGTCGGTAATGATGGTATGTGGGAGACCGGATCGACAAATAATGTTGTCACTACAAAGTTGATCACTTTCTTCATTATATAGTAGCAAGGGGCTCAGCTTCCGCTAATTCAGTAACTGCAACGACGACGTACTTCGCACTACCTTTGGCCAGAGGTAGAGAACCAATAATGTCGATGCCCCATACTGCAAACAGCCAGGGACAGACCATCTGAGTTATTCGGTAGGCGGGGGCCTTGGAATTCGAGCATGCTTTTGACATATGTCACATTTTATGGCGTTATCCAATGCAACGCAAATTACAGTTGCCTAATAGTTTCCATATCGAAGCACTTTCTTGGCAAGAGCTTACCCCCAATGTGATTGTCAAATTCTCCTTCATGTACGCCATGATCAAGATAGTTTCTGAACGGAGTCATCCATGAATCCTTATCGGGAACGACTTCCTACACCCAGTCCATTTCCATTTGATCGACGTTCGGGGAAGATAATGTCTCCATGGGAACGAGTCCCATTTGCTGTGTCTCACCGATACTGGCTAACTTTGCTAAGGAATCACCTTTCTGATTGCATTCTCAAGGTATGCAGTAGGTGACATAATAATCGAACTGATCAAATATTTCCTGAAGCCGAACAAGATAAGCAGCTGGCCTTCGATCTTTGGCCTGGTACTCACTCCGATCCTAGCGCATGATCAATTGTGAATCACAATAATCTCCACAGCAGTAATTCTCAAGTCTATGGCAAGTCTCAATCTGACGAGCAGGGCTTCATATTCGGCCACGTTGTTAGTCGCATAGAAATCGAAATTTAATGCATAACATATAGATCGGCCTTTAGGAGTTTCAAGTACAACTCCAGCGCCCGTGCAGCAGTCATTTGATGCACCGTTAGTATGTAGCTTCTAGACATATTTAGAGGATTCACTGGTTTCGGGAAAGTCCTCCGAGATAGTGAATTCAACGATGAAATCTGCTAGGACCTGTTCTCGAATGGCTCGTCTTGGTGTGTAAGTGATGTCGAACTGACTCAGCTCGATATTCCACTTGAGTAACCTACTAGATGTCTCAGGCCACGTAAGGACCTATTGTAATGGCTGGTCGGTGTAGACGGTGATAGGATGAGCCTGAAAATACAGATGGAGCTTCCTTGAGGCAATGACAATACAATAAGCCAACTTTTCTAGCTTCAGATAGTTTCTTTCAGCTCCGGTCAGTTGTTTTCTAATGTAGCAGACCGACCATTGTATCCGGTCTTCCTCCCGAATTAGGGCAGCATTGATTGCATTTTCTGACACCGCCAAATAAATGTACAATTTCTCATAACCAGTGGCTTTCATAGAACGAGTGGTGTGGACAGGTGTTGAACTAGTGCTTGGAATGCGCCCTCACATTCCGTAGTCCATTCAAAATTATGTTTCCCTTTTCTGATCAGGTCGAAGAAGGGAATGCATTTGTCAGTGGATTTTGAAATGAACCTGCTCAGTGCTACTACTTTCCCGTTGAACCTTTGGACTTGCTTTATAGTCCTTGGAGTCTCAATATTTCTGATTGCCTAGATCTTCTCGGGATTGGCTTACATTCCTTGAGCGTTGACGATAAATCTAAGGAACTTTCTAGAAGAGACTTCGAAGTGACACTTCAACGAGTAGAGTTTCATTCTATTTTCTCGAAGGATGTTGAACATCGATTCCAGGTCTCTGATATGATCAGTGGAGAATCGCGACTTCACAAGCATGTCGTCCACATATACTTCCATGGTTTTTCCGATCTGGTTAGCGAACATTCGATTAACAAGCCATTGGTATGTTGCCCCGGCATTTTTGAGTCCAAAAGGCATGACTTTGTAGCAGTAAAGTCCCAGATCGGTGACGAAGCTGGTATGCTTCTGATCGGACAAGTGCATGGGTATCTGATTGTAGCCAGAATAGCATCCATGAAGGATAGGAATTCATGTCCAGCTATTGAGTATGTGAGCTGATCAATTCGAGGAAGTAAAAAATTGTCTTTAGGGCAAGCTTTATTCAAGTCTGAGTAGTGAACGCACGTTTTCTATTTCCCATTAGGCTTCCTAACAAGTATAGGATTGGACACCCATTCTGGGTATATGCATCTTGAATAAATCCATTCGATTTAAGCTTATCTACCTTTCCTTAAGGTCGATAGATCTCTCTGGATCCATACCACGCCTTTTTTGCTTGACCAGGACATGCCGTGGGTCAATATTTAATGTGTGGCTCGAGATGTCCGGGGAGATTCCACACATGTCAGAATGTGTCCAGGAAAACACGTTAAGGTTTTCCTGGAGAAATTCAAACAATTCCTCTTGCATCTATTGGCTTAGCTGAGATACAATCTTTATCATTTTAGAATCCTCATTATCATCGATCAGAAAATTGATCATTAGCTTGGCCAGGGAAGCTTGACTGTCTTTACTTTCGTCTTTACTTTCGGCATCTTTCGGATCAATATCCTTTGGGAATTGGTTGGGGTGCTCATGCCTAGGCCCTTTCCTTTTTCCTTTACGTTGTCAATTCTCAACAAAACGAATGCAGAGAGATTCCTCTACGCCCTTTCCTTTTTCCTTTCGCTACGCCTCTCACAGCTTAGCAACATCAATGGCTCGTCTAGCAGCCTAGTCTCCCTGAATAACTCCAACTCCATTAGCAGTAGGGAATTTTAAAGTCAGACGCCAAGGGACAATGGCAGCCTTCAGCTAGGGCTAGTCGGCCTAAGAAAGCATTGTATGGCGAGTCTATCTCCAATACAACAAACTGCAATATCCGAACTCTTCAGTGTTCTGCAATTCCTAACTCCACTGGCAGTTCCACCACTCCAGTGGGTATAGTTATGCTCCCATTGAAGCCATGAATACGGGACTGACAAGGCTTCAATTTTTTGTTTCCCTTTTATCTGATCATAAGCTCACTTAAACGATACGTTCACTGAGCTTCCACTGTCCACTAAGATCCTCTTCATCCAGGCAGGACCTACTTGAGCTGATATGACAAGTGGATCAATGATTGAGGCTTCGACCCTTTCGGTATCACTGTCTTGAAATACGATGTCATCTGTCATCATCTTCTGCTACTTGGCCAGAGCCCTGTCTTCCAAATTACTATAGTATTCGAAGCTCGCATGTCCAATAGAGCTAGCATACAACTTCATTTCCTTCCAGCTTCGGTCTGCTGGATGAGGACCACCACTAACAGTATTAATCACCAATCTCCCATCGGTATGAGAGGGTTCCTCCGGTCTTGCTTGATTTGGTATTTGGTTTTGATTCGATGGGCCCACACCTTCAGACTGCAGCGCCCGTACAAACTGCTCTAACTTTGTCTCTCGTATCAACTTCTCAATAATACCCTATAAATGGTGACACTCATTCATTTTATAGCCATAGTTATCATGGAATCTACAAACTTCCCCGTTTGAATCTGTTTTTCTGATGATTGTTTCAGAGCAGGTTTCTTATACTGAATAGTGTCGCAGGTCTGTAAGTACACATTTTCCAGTGACGTATTTAAAGGAGCATAATTGTCAAACATAGGAGCCTTTCGTCGTGGTCCATGATTCTGATCTCATTTCTTGTTTTTCTTTCCATTTCTTTTCTATTTATTCTGTTTATTCTGTATGTTTAATTGCACCTTTCCGAAACTCTCCCCGGTTTGTTTAACAACGACATTGCTCTGAGACTTTCCACACAAGTCCTGCATCATCCTTTTTCCTAGACCGTTTCGCATCCTTCCTTCTCAAGAACTGGGCTACCTTGGAATAGAAATGGTCCAATGATGTAGGAAGTTTTCTAGCCAAGCAGTTGCCGAATTCGAAGTCGGGATCGATCCCCTTAGTTAATGCCATCAGAATTGAGTTATCATTGGGATTACTAATCTCAGTGCATGCAGCATGAAACCTCTCCAGATAACGTCTGAGTGTCTCTTTAGGAGCTTGAGTGACACCAGACAAGGTATTAACATCTTTCGGCCTTGTGACATGCATGCAGAACTGTTTAACAAACTCCATTGCCAACTGGTCAAAACACGAGATAGATTGGGGTGGTAAACGAGTAAACCACATAGTCGCTATGCCCCCTAGGGAGATCAGGAAACTCCAACACTTAACTGCATCATCGGCTCGTTTAGCATTCATCAACCATTCGTACTTTAAAATGTGTTGGTTAGGATCAAAGCTCATACACGGGTAGAATTGGCATTCTAAATCGTCGAGGTAGTTCAGCGTAGAGTATATCATCAGCGAAAGGAGTATGACTCTGGGAGGTTCCCCAATCGTCATTGGTGATGCCTCGGCTTTCACGGATCATCTGATGGATCATCATCGGGATTTCCTACATCTAGACATTTTGAGCATGCTGGGCCAAGGTGTAGTCGGGCTCCACAATGCGAGGATGGGCCGGTCGCGGTCGATGATTCGTATCTCGCCTCCTTGGTTCTAGGTTCTCGAGGATGTACGGTTTAGGAGTATATGCACATTAGCGATGGTTCGGTTCTGTCCGGTTTCGATCATCAACTCCCAATTTAGTAGCAGTGGGTGCAGTGCGGTCATCGGTAATATGATAAGGAATATTACCCCTTCGGGAGGAGGGTTCGGTCTGATGGCTAGTTGATGGGCCAACTCTCAGTTGCCTAAGATTCAGTGTATGCTGACGTCCAGTAGCTTGGGTATAGTTTCAGTCCAGCCATGGGTGCATGGATCTATGATGGTAGTCAGAAGAGACTGAACTCTCGGTGGATGAATAGGAAGCCTGATCCCTTCTGGATCTCCTTCGTCTTTGACGATTCAGTTGATTGGTCAATCCCGCGTTGGCACAGAGTTGCTAAGTAAGCTATTGGCGGCTTTGAGTTAGCTCTTGCATTAGAAATTGAAATTCTTCCCTGGTGACAGGGCCTTGTAGATCTGAAGGCCGGCAGCATTCTGATCGGTAGGAGGAAGTTTTGCGGGGTTTTGTTTGTCCCGTCCTTCTGGATATGTAGCTGTTGAAGTAGTCCTAGTATTGACCATGATGGATAGCGAAAATCTTCCCTAGAGTTAGTGCAAATATGAATAGGATGGTAGAACTTTAGACTTGAAATTTGGATCTTCTCCTTAGATTCTTGCAATCCGATATCGGTAGTAGATCCAACGAGCAGAAGAAAAACTGGGTTTTCTCAGTGAAAGCACCAAAGTGTTTGTATCAAAATTAGGCACAACACTCTTCGGATACGTTTGAAGAGATAAAATGAAGAATATAAATGGAAAAAGAGGAAGATCTAACAAACACACCAATCAATAAACAAGAAAAACGCAAAGAAACACACAGATTTCGAGTGGTTCGGCGTATGGCCTACGTCGACTATGAAATGGCAGAGTTTTATTGATTTTTGCTTGTTGGTTACAATGAGTTAAAATAGTAAAATTCGAGTAGAATAGTGATTTCAGCAGAGTCTGGGCATAGAAGAGCTCAAAAGTCCCTTTTTAGTAGGTCTTAGGCTACTATTTATAGGAATAGGCAGCAAATATCTCGCTCAGATCTCGGAAGAGATCTTCTTCCATGCGGGTGGGCCCGCATGATCGATCTCAGATTCTTTGGACTCATCCGTGATCGATACAAATGAAATTCGTATCGATCAAGATTTAGCTCAGTCGAGCCGAGATCGATCATGAATATTTTTGAGATTGCACGCAAGCTCCGGTGAAAATTTGGTGGCATTTGGACTTGTAGATTTTGAGTTATGATCGATGCAAGTTTGTATTTTTCGAAGGTTATTGAATTCGCATTGCTTCCTGTCCACATCGCTTCTTTTTCGCATCTCTTCTGGACACTTGCTTGCTAAGTGACGTGGCACTAACCTTTATGATCGATCCACTCTTTAGCCAAGCGATCGAGTCTTCCATTTGAGTGTGCCTTATTCGTGTCGACCTTGGATATTCCTTTCGCATCGCTTTATTGCACTCAACTTCATATCGATCCCTCGCACCTTACTTCGTATCGATCCTTTATAATTGGTTTGTATCAATACAAACTTATGTTCTTCATATCGATTAGAGGTCATTTCGTATCGCTTATTGGTTGGGGTGTTGAATTAGTATCGATTGGTGGTCGATCGATACAAAGCATGTTTGGTAGTGGATCGATATGAAGTGGACTCATGTGTTACTACAGATGGATGCAAAGTGGGTGAGTTTGGATGGATACGAAGCAGGTTTACCTGGTTGGATATGAAGAGAAGCTTGTCTACCGATGGATACGAAATGGACCGATGCGAATAGAGGGATACGAACAGAACATTCTTCTCCTAGGATTTAATCGACCCATAACTTGAGCATATGAACTTCGTTTGAATTGAAATTTAAAATGTTGGCTTCTGTAGCTTTTCTTGTTGTGTCATATCAATTGTAGCTTCATCCGGAATCGGGCAAAGTTTATCAGTGTCCATAACAAACCTATATATAATAGTTTTCGGGATGAGCTGTTTTTGATTTCCAGTCAATTTCTTGGTGCCACGGCCTCGCCAAAAGGCGGGATAACACTTTCCAAGTTAATTATGGTATTTACATAATTAACATCTATGTAAATAAATTCAACAATTAACCATAACTGATTAACACTTCACTTATTCAAATTGGCATATCAATTAACAACATATAATTACATGGCAAAATCAATAAAATAGCAGAATGGGAATTTATTCTGCTAATTAAATGACCAATCAATTTAATTTGCGGAACAATGTTTTATTCCGCTTAACAGATGTCCAAATTACTCCATTCAAATTATTTTAATAGAATGGTGTTTATTTGGCCAAATAGATAACACCAATAAGGTATTGTTTATTTAACGATGTATTTAAAATAATGTAATTAAATTCAGTTTATATTATTTTATAAATATTTTTAATATCACCAAATCTAACACCAAGCTATACTAAATGTTGAACTCGACTATATAAGTCTAACTCAAAAATTTGCATGTCAGTTGGATCTCATATGAATGAGATATCATATTTCTAATTAATAACTAATACATATTTAAACAAAACTAATATTAATTTCCTTAGCCAAACCATAAGAAGCCCAAAGCCCACATACTCTTCATCAAATCCAACCCAAAGTGCCTTCTTCCAAAAATCACATGCTGCCCCAAACTAATTTTCAAGAACCCATGAAGACGTGCACACTCCGATCTCTCCACCGTTCATTGATCCAAGGTCACCCATGAATGTCGCTCGTCACCCTCGACATATTAGCACCACCACCCATAACCCCCGTGCCTCCCCTCAAGTTCCGATGTCCTAACTCGAAAGGAGAAAATGTCCTAGTTTGGAAATCCCCTTTTCCATGTCTCCATGTCCATCGATCACCCATGCCACCTACTCCCTTAGAAACGCCACCTTTAGACGCGCTAACACCCACACCCTTGGCCAACTTGCACCAACACCTTCATAACCCAAGCACGAAGACCTGAACCCAGAATCCTAAGGCTTGAAACCCTAACTCGACCAATTTCCACCACCTTCTACTGTAGGAGAACAATCAGCCACAGTCAATACCTCCGCCTCCCCTCGATGTACCATAGCCATCGTCGCCACCCCCATAATTGCCCGAATCATCGAAACTTGGTTTTTCAATGGAAAAGGGTCATCTCCTCCTCTACAACAAACCACCCCACTAAAAATCTCACGACTACCCTTAAAAATCCCAGTTCTCCGATATGAACACACCCACGCCCCTCAATCTCGAATACGTGATCGTCGAAAATGGTCGTTTTCTCGACACTACTTATTTTGGTCAATTACCGCTACCATATTGGTTGGAGCGATGAACTACCATTTTATAAAAATATTAGACTCCAACAAACAACTTTTATGTTGGATCTTGGGGATAAAAGTCATTGGTTTGGGAGACGTAGATTTTTGAATGATGAGAAGTTTATTTTAGTTGACAGTAAACCAATTGGAGAAGAAGCAACAAGTTTTTGAGTGTACGGTATATATAGGCACGCATAAGGAAGGGTATAGGCATGACAACCCATATCAGCCAAGACAAAATCATTTTTGAAGACAAGAATCAAGGGGGCAAGGAGACAAAGGCAACAGGGTGAAGGGGAACAAAAGGTGATTGAGTTGAAGATGATGTGCATTGTGTGTTAATGGTTAATTTTGCATTGAAAAGATTAGAATACCAAGCCACATAACATAATGTCCGTGTACGAGCCTCGAACGACAATAAATAAAATACAATTGCGTAAAGAAATGTGATGTGATCATAGAACAATAACAAAACACACCGGCTTTCAAATTTTGTGAAGTTTTCAGAAATGCCAACATTTTTCATAAAACACATCAAATGGAAATTTCATTATTTTTCAAATTAAAAATTATGGAAAAAAATCTTATAACTTAAATTAAAAATACAATACCAAAAATCAGGAAATTGTTTGTATCATATATTTTATCATAATTTAAATGCAAATCCGAATATTTAAGTAAATTAAATATTCAAATTCGAAGACTTAAAAATTACGGGTAGTTACATATGAGGTTGGACAGTTTATAAAAGTTCACATGGAGATCAATATAACAAGATTGTACATTATACAGTTCCAATGAATTTAAATACGAAAAATTTAAATCCCAAATCATATTTATACAACCCTAATGGATGATTAACTAGTTTAATAGTTTAAGACCTAAATAACAAAAATCTAGAAATAACAACAAAATTTTATCAATTTCATATTTCACAAATTTTATGGACTATTCTCCCTAAATTCCATATCTAGGGTGTATATACTATTTCATCAAATTTAAACAATTTACTAAATATGTATGCAAGGATTTCATGGTAGATTCATTTATTTGGCCTATAGTTAAATGGTTTTCACATAGGCATAAAAACAAAAACAAAATTTCAACAATATAAATTTAGTATTATGTAAATTACATAATTTTTCCACTTACTTATTAGCTTTAACTTCTTAGGTTCAAATCCATTCTTCTCACTTGACTCCTTTTCTTTTCAATCAAATATATGCAAATAAAAATATATATATACCAATTAAATTTGCAGATTTGATAACAATTTAACTTAAGTGGAATCTAAGTTTAAAATTTCTAAGCTTACCTCTTTTGTAGAATAGATTCACTCCTTTCTTTCTTCTTTTTTATTTTCTGCTCTTCTCTATGATATATGTATATATATAGTAGAATTATAATTTCTAAAAGTAGTTGAGAAGGAAAAATGGAAGAGCACCGCTTCTCGGTTCAAAAAATATCAGAAGAAATGTGAGGGGGTAGGCCTATATTTTTAGATGCTGGAATCAAATTTGTCTATTAGATTATTGGATATTAACTTTAGGCCATTTATGCCAAGGTTCAACCTGTGCCGACCCTAACTAACTGGTCTACAGGTTATATAAAGTGGTCGACTGCTAGCACTCGGTCGGCTCTATGTTGACGTCGACGGGTGTGTCTTGAAGATTTATGCCATCCTCACCGTTATACTAGTGTTAGTTATATTATTATTTTAAATCAATTTTAATGTACTTTTAATATATTTCGATCTGAAAACTTCAGTGCTTATAATATCTCTGTATGGACCCCAATCGTAAAACTTTATATATAAAAGTTGATCAGAGGAGTGCCATGAATGCAATAGTGCAAGTTTTGTGGTCAAATTCAGACGTGTTCTCAAATTCCATTTTTGAAACTTATAAATTATTCATTAATTATTTTGAATTAATTACTTTGTATTTTACGGGATGTTACATTGCAAATGATGCTAATGAAGGCCGAAGAGTTGTAAGAGCGTGTACAGCAAATGTGTGGAGGCTGTACTATTTATGACTAGAAATATGCATCTTTTCCTCTCTTTTTTCTATCCCTTGAAGACTAAGCCCGGTCTCCCATTTCAAACATACATTGCCAGCCTAGGGTTTAACTAAGCAAGATCAAAGGTCTTATTGAACTTCATTTGCGTTATTTAATTATTTAATTTCCATTTCCTTAATCGATTGAATTAATATACAACTTTTATACATCATTCCATCGGTTTTTAAGCTTTAAAAAAAAAATATTTTTCAAAGCAAGTTGGTTTCTACAGTGGCATTTCCACTTTTATATATTAAATTAAAACACGTAACAACCCAAAATTTCACTGCTTTGATTTGTGAATATTTGATTAATTTTAATATTCAAATATATATTTTATAATAAAAATAAAAATCTTTTTAATAATAAATAATGACGGTGAAATAATTTTCAAAATTTGTTTTCAAAAATATTTAGCTTGAAGAAAAATCGGAAATGTGACCAGAATTCGTTTTTTGAATTTTCGACTTTTCATCATATAAAAGTTAACGAAAATGTTTTGAACACTTTATATTAATCAAACATATACATTTTTAAATAATTTAGTCTTGTATAATGTATGTATGCATATGCATACATTTAGGCTATAAAGTTTAAAATATAATTAAGAAAAAAATACAATGTCACATCAGAGGAGGTATTTAGTACAAAAGTACTTAGAACATATTTAAACATGTTTGTCTTGATATGAAAGGGAGGGGGAGGCTTTGTAGGCTGAAATGGTGAGATGGAATGGAGGTAGCGTTGTGGCATTCAAGAAGTGGAGGGTAAAGGACGATGAGTAGTTTGGTAAATTTACATATTCATTTCATATAAAACTAATTTTCCCATTTTCTTTTTCGTTTTATTTCATTTCCTATTCTCTCAAACTTCTTAAAGCTTCATGAAACCTTTTAATGGCCTCCCCTTAATATTCTAAAGAATTTAAATTAGAACTTTTACTTCTTTTTAAAATGTTTTAAAAACTTAGTTTTAAACTTTTCCTTCCTGCATTTTCCTCCCACTTCATTCGGCCACAACTTTCAGTTGAACCATTTTTTCAAATTTCAAATATTTTTGGGTCAAAAATATATTTCTTTCTGACTCGTTTTTGGACCCATATTTTCAAGCGCGGAAATAACACCCCTTCTATTGACCATGTCCCCCTTAAAACAAATACAAATTGAGCGATTCTTTTTTAGAAACGATAGAGACAAGAATTTTCACGAACTTCTTTTTTGGGACTTTTTAAATACATGGACAAAATCAAGGGGAAGATGACCCATTTTCAAGTTGATTTTGTGGTTTTCCAAGCTACGCAAGTTCTAAAGCATTTCAAGTTTTCAAAAGAGTTTTGCAAAATTTTGGTGGGTAAATTCTTAAGTTTTTGGGAAAGAATATTCTTTTATATATATGTTGGTTATATGATTATATATAAAATGTTGTTGGTCGGATTATTATATGGTTTGGATGCATATATATGTTGTTTATATATATGAATGCATGTGGTTAAGTTAGTGTGTGCTTGAATGTAAAGTCTAGATTTTTGTGAATGACATAAAAGTGTGATCTTATTTGTTTGGTTTTGTGGTCTGAATAAGTTGTTATGGACATAATTATGTGGTTGTTATACAAAGAAAAGTAACAAAGTTAACGGTTAGATTTGGTTATCGATGAAGAATCCTTTGTGAAGAGTACGAATTTTTGTTTGTAATCAAAATTGATTTTTGAAAGTCAGAAACTTTGTTTCAAATTATTTATTTTGTGTTTTAAAAAGTTAGTAAGCTTTCTAGTATTAAGTTTCCAAAGAGAAAAGCTGAAATGTTTGGAAGTAAGACACCCATAACGATAATCGTTATGGAGGAAGTTTAAATAGAGGTTGATTTTTTTTGAAAATTCAGTTTCATACTTCAAAATTATTTTGAAAAGTTTTTACAAAATTAACAAAAATGTTTTAGAAAGTTATCTAATTTCAATGATTAATTATTAATTAATTAAGCTTGGTAATTAGTAATTAATTAAGTATTAAACAAGAGTCATTAATCTTAATTAAATAAAGACTAGTACTAGTTAATTATCCTTTAAAGTAAGATTAATTTTTAATTGATTATGAGTTAATTATATGATTTATTTTTAATTAATTATTAATCAATTATAAGGTCAATTATTTATTTATTTAAGCAATCAAGTGTATAATTATTTTTAATGATAAATTAGTTAAGGTTTTAATTTAAAATAGTTCTTTATTAAAGTTTTAATTTATTATTTAAGTTTTAATTAAAATATTATTTAATTATTTAATTTCGATTAATTAATATTTAATTATTAACAAAAGCTTTAAATTATTATTTAATAATTAATGAAGGGTTAGTTAAGGGTTTAAATTATAAATTAATTAATCATTTAAAGTTTAATTTAATTTTTAATTTATAATTAAATTAAGTTAAGGACTAACAAAGATTAATTATGATTTAGTAAAGAGTTTATTTTTTAATTAATCATTTTAAAAGGGAGTTTTAAGTTTTAAATCCCTTGTTTTCAGAATCAAATTGTTTTAAAGGTACTTCTTTTCCAAAGATGGTTTTGAACACAAGGGATTCAATTACCGTACCATTAAGTAGACAAAAAATTATGAATGAGTTATTCAAATGGTTTGATTATGTGGATATGTGTTAGTAGAATAAATCCATGTTCTATTATAAGTTGATTGTTTGCTTATTTGGACATTTGATAGAAGAATAAATTCCCGTTCTGCTAATGTAATTGCTTGTTGTGTGGACATACGTATAATAGAGTAAATTCTCATTTTTCTCTAAGTAGTGAATTGTTTGGACATCTATTTAGAAGGATAAATAACCATCCTGCTATTATGTTATTTGGACATGTATATGCTAGTTGAGTGTATTGACATGTTATTCCCTAATTTGGATATGAACTGCATTTACATATATATATACATTGACTTATGTAAAGAAATTGTTGAGTGACTTGAAAGTGATTGATATTAAATGGTAACTTAAATTACTACCATTGCGATTGTTAAGCCTCCTTTAGAAATTATGAAGCATGATTTTGAATTAATTTCAATTCTTTATTCAATTTGGGGTTAAGGTTTATAAATGATTTTTCAAGTTATATTATTATTTTATAAAGGTATTTATAAATAATAATTTGTTTATAAAAATGGGTTTTACTACGTAAAAATGTTTATTAAAAGTGATTTAAAAGGATGAGTTACAAAAGATATTTTGTAAAGAGTTTTTCTTAAAGAATATTTATCAAAGGAGTTCAAAGGGAAAATGTTTTATAAATGATTTTAGAGGCTTGTAAAGAGGTTTTGAAAATTGACTTGTAGACTTAGAAAAGTGTCTTATAAATTGATTTTGGAAATTTATAAAGGCATTTAAATGTGAAGTGATTTTTTGAAAGGGAACATTTTATAAAGTAAAAGTGGATTGGTCTATAGTAAGTAATTTTTTCAAAAGGAATTTGAAAAGAGAGAATTTTCCAAATGTTTTGATAATGTACTTATACCCCTAAGATAATTATAAATATTTTTCCAGGTATAAAGGGGAAGTAAGGGTTTTGGAAATAGTGCTGTGTAAAGGTCTTTTGATTAAACTTTGAAAGTGATTTTATTAACTAAAGATTAAAGTAATAAAGGCTTAGTGGATCTCATATAGAATTAAATCCACGTTTGAATGTTTATTTATTTGATAAGTAAAACCGACTATCAAAATCTAGACCAAAATGTAGCTTTGGAAATATCTAGGAGAAACACAAAAATTATATGGTACAATTCCATAGGTGATGCTACAATGTACGTATAAATTCATTTTGTTTTTCTAAGATAAATGATAAGGAAATCCATCCACTAACACTTAGGAAGTGATCTTCGCTCTTATCTTGTCATTATTTCCTAAAAAACTGGGGTTGAGTTTACCAGAAATTATCGAAGGATGTTTTGAATAAACCAAGATTGGATATGTTATCCAAAAACCACTTCAATCCAACTCAAGCATTTCGAACCAAAGACATCTTGAAGAATATTGAATCGAAGACAGAGTTCTGAAGTGCAAGGGCTACTTGCTATTAATCTTGGAATGGATTCCCCGAAAAGGATGTAATAGGGGTAGTGCCTTCATTTTCGTTCTGACCTAGAACAAACTTGTACGGATGAATGTTAGCATTGCATTGATGCCTGGAAGGCAATGTAGCATTCCAAGTGGGAAGTGCTATATAAAGGTAAAATGTAGCCTTAAGCTTCATTAACCGAGAAATGAAAAAAATCGCGCATGCAGCAGGGCCATATGAGTTGCTCCTAACAGGGTATGGTCATTCCAAATCTAGATCTATTACTATCTACTCATGTATGCTTCGAGGCCCAACGTGGGGTGATCATATTCGACATTACAAATCAAGTGGTAGGCCAGTCCTGTATGGTAAGGGTACAAGATGTTCTTGGTAGACCCAAGTGCATGTTATCTAGAGATGTACCATCGAAAGGAGTTCCTTACCTTGTCATAGTATGAAATTCATTCTTCAATACATGCCTTTACAGTTTTAGATGTACCTAACTATGTTGAAATATGAGATGCAAGCATTTCATCTATATTCATATTTTGCTTAAACCTTAAGAATTATTGTAATATCACTTGATTTTCTATAAAAAGTATTTTGGTTATCGTAAGGTAAAAACTCATCCGTGTTCATTTGCAGTGTGGTCTTACGAGATACTTTGATTTTAAAAGGGTTTTAAACATAATGATTCAGTTGTTTGAGTTTACACAAACCAGAATCATGTCTAACCTAGATTTTTATTTTCTTTCCCTAAAACTCTTGGGTGCTCAATTTTTTTTGGACAATTAAGTGGTTCAGGTTTTCTCTGGATATATCTTGGAGGAGCTTAGTGCAAGAGGCTTCATTGTTAGCTGGTTATTATCTTGTTTCCACTATTTATATGTGTATTATATCAGCTAGGTAGGGACAAGATGTTATAACTATCCTAGGGTAGAATTTGTATCAGTATGACTCTGATGTATCATTTTGGAAATAAATTTGTAAAGAATTATGTTGATTAATATATGTTACTCCATTGTGTTATGAGATTCTACGATTGTTGAGTTTCTTCTTATATATCTTCTTTCTTTCCCATAACGACCGGTCTTTCCGAGACTTGAATGCTCGGCATGCAATATAGTGGACATATTAATGTCGATTTTTGAGGGTCAAAAAGGCACGTTCGTTACAAAACAGGTACAAGGCAAGGACCCTCAGCAACTTCGGCGTATATGCCTAAAGAGCACATACACTCATATAAAGTTTCTCAAAGCATTCTCTCGTACAAGCACTCAACAAAGTTATAAGATAACTAACACACTCTTAGAACAATGTACAACAATCTTTCACAATACTAAGGATTCTGACCTTTACTATTGCACATTATCCTCAAACAAAGCAAAGAGGAAACTTGAAAACCAATACTATAACACAACATATAACTGTTAACAAATATAACTATAAAAATTCCCTAAAAGAACAATTGCAATAGTAGCAGCTACACTAATGGAGCATGTCTATGCTTACTATCACTAAGCACAAGGCAACTCTAAAATAACATTGCCAAATTTATATCAACGTATATTACTGACCTCCATCAACTCACTACAAGAACCAATAAGAAAGCTGAAATAAAACAAACAAAATAGTCACCAAAAACACTCATTACAAAGCATCAACACTATCAGAGAACTCACTTCAGCTGCAAAAAGCAATCACTAAGGAGGAAGATGGTGTGAAGGAAAAAAAACTAGGTAACATTGGGTTTAGTGAATTAGCTATTCAACTACCTCTTTAAAGATGGATCCTTCAATAACAAAACTAGCTCCACCAATAAGAAACCAAAGCCTAACACCATCCAAAAACTAGTAGGAAGACGACAAGACCAATAACAATCAAACGCAATCACATTGCTAGTTGAAGCACATATGCTGCCTCGGACTAGAGCAATACACCATTGAATGTTTTTGTCTACTGGAAAGTATGGCTTAAGAGAGGGTCAATGCAGTCATCGTCAGACCAAAGAGATTTTAGCTATCGCTAACATAGGCCTAGAAAAAGAGACAATGAGCAGGTAGAAAGGAGGTTATAGAACAGTTAGGGATGCGCACTACTGGAGGGAGAAGGCGAGGGTAGGATGCATAAGGTGGACAATCTAGGATACAAAGGCACCAACATAAAAATGAAATCAAAGGAAAAAGGTACGTAATAGATGGAATATGAAGAGAATAGTAGTTGATGAGGCGTGAAGTAGAGGGCGAATTTGATGAATTAGAGAGGGAGAGATCGAAAATGGAGGAGACGAAAGAGGTGGCTACTAAATCCTAGACTTTATTAACTATAATTTTTGTATATAAATAATTGAAATGCTATAAAATATTAATACAACATTTGTATTAATTTATTATTAATCTGTAACATTTATAAATTATTTTTCCCATTGATCAAATTCGAAAACAATTGACAATGGGGTTGTTTTGACTCTTTGGTGCGAACTCGGTCCTTAGTCAAATTTTATACAATTTAATTACCAAAGCTTTTTCGAACTTTTCCCAAGCACTATCGGGCCAAGTTAAATGCTTATTGACCATTTAGGCAAATTTTATTTCTGATTAGTTATAAGTTCACCTAGAATGTATTTGTGTCATCATCAATGTATCACTTAGATATCTAGAAATTAATCTAAGGTCAAAACTCTATTGATATATGTATTTAATTGGGTAAAGAACTTAAAAAGTCTTTGGTTCAATCTAATAACAGTTATCAGTTAACTTATTTACCCTAGAAAGAGAATTTGACTTTTAAATCATATGCCAATTATAGTGATACTAACCTTATATAACAAAGGAGACAAATCCACTTTTGGGTAGTGCCTCACTTTGAGTAGTGCAACGTATATCCAACTATGGTCACATCATCCAAACCATCATGATTTGTGCAACCCTTTACTGTCCTGGACCAAACCGTAGTCTAATATTGGAACAAAATATAGATGACAAGAGCCGACCTACAACCTTAATATTCATCTTAAATCGAAACCGCAACACATCTACCTAACAACCATATCCACAAACAGGGATGGCGACACAAGATCTAAATGGAAACAAGGTCTGCGCCACATTCTTGCATCATTATAATAAAACCATAAGGATACCTCGACAAACCTAATATGATATAAAAAGGATAAGGATGCACTGTCGTCTAGATTTGATAAAACAACGCTGCAGATCTTAATTGATGCTAACTTCAAGCATAAAAACAAAAGGGACAAAGCGGTAAAGTAAAAATACAGTAGCACACCGAAAGAGGTACTGCGCTGCTCCACCAAAACAACAACAAAGCAAAATGCTAGGGATAACCAAAGAAAAAAGTTACGTAACTCGGTAATAAGACTATGCTGTCACTATTAAGCCAAATTGCACCAGCTTATGAACTGCACTGAACATACCATATCCTTCCAATAACTTTAAACCTGAATAAGGAAAACTGTGCTAAATATTCATTAACACTTGACTAAGCAAGGATGATGGTGGATTACGCTCTCTATGTACTTATTCCCATCAATTAAATCCTATATGAAGTTAAACCATTCGAAACCCTTAGCAAAATATTCTCCACTCAAAACCATGATAAAATCGTACTCCCTAAAGCACAGGCTATCCAGATACATGATCTGCATGAGCAGAACGCTCAACATTTCACTAAAATCTGCTTCCAGTTAATTTCAAAAAAAAACCACAGCATAACACTATGCATACAAAAAGACCTAATAAACCGATTTCAATTTTTAACGCTTATGCATTGCCAACTCCTTAAGGTGTGTACCTGCGCTACACTTACTAAGGGAACCGTAAGCATTACCTTGCAAAATCAAGAGCACTCCAAGGGCTGCCCATAAGGTCATTCAAACAATGATCAAGCACAGTCCCACGCTCATAGGTAAAACATCAATGATGTAAGCATCCCTCACCATTAATTTATGCAGCTCAATACTATAAGCAGTTCAACGCAGAATCACATGAAGCAATCATCTTAGAATGGGACCCAACCTCTCATACTAAGTAGTGCAACTCGACTCTAACTATCTCCATTTTCAAAGCAGTGTTATTCAAACACCACCACAACTAACATGGGTATCACAGAAGCCTATCGTTCCTTGGATCGAAAATAGGTGACTTATTCAATTTAGGCACTTCCCACCTTGATTCCAAATCGTCCTGCCTAAAATCAACCTTCCCGCCAATGGAAAACTTCCCATCCAAAGCCACATCACCAATCCACACATGCTTAAAACAAGCAATAAATGGATGACACATGTAAAAATTTAAGGGAGGGAACAAAGCATGGCAGAACTATAAACAGAGAAGAACTGTAGCAGTGCGAAGGGCCTTTTTGTCAATTTCCAAAAAGAAATGTAATATGTAAAGAAATATCCATTGCAACGGTACATTGATATAAAACGTCAAATGATGAATTAAGGAATAGAGGAAGGAAATTCCCATGGATGTTGGATTTTTTAAAATCAGAACCACATAAATTTAGGTGCCATTATTTATTTATTGCATTTTATATTCTATTCTCTAAGTTCGATTTGGTTACGAAATTTGATGGGAGGAAGGGCTAAAGTTAGAAGGGCATTTCAGCATACAGATGGAATGTTATACACTAATAACATAAGCACACATCAATATAATTACTAACTTAGCACAAATTTGATATTACTCAAATTTTCTAATTCATAATCCTGGAAGTAATTGGCACTATAATTATTTTGTGATCACTTTGGGTGTTGCGAAATGAAAAATCTTACTAATATTTTGGCTCTAGATGGGGGGTCATGAACCTCCATCCAAATTTTGATTAATAATCACATTCACGCTCGCAGTTGACATGGAGATGGATGAAGTTCTTCTCGTCCACAAATCAACTAAGTAAAAGTGCTCAAATGTTAAGATTCAACACAACATGATATCGCATGAGAAGGTGCACGATTAGGGTATCTTTTAAAATTATTGACTTCCTTGATTTAACCTCATATTTATTACTACATTCTAATATGGAATCCTTTTCACTCAAGTTTTATAAAAAACTAAGATATCTGTTATTGCCTATACATGTTAACCTTGGTTCTAATTGGAATTTTCTTAAACCACTTCTCTGTCCTATATGTAAATGATAGTTCTAAAAACTGATTTAAGAAAAACACTTTTATAAATGCAAAAAATAGTATATCATGAACCAAAGTTTCATAATATTTATTATTTCACTTACGTTAACTATCACCTATGCATATTAGTCCTGCTTTTCAAGGTAAATCACCATAGATTGATCCTTAATCGCATATGTTGGTTATAACCCACCTTGAAATTTAACTTCAAAAAGTTGCGTCGCATAAATATGGTGTTATACTGCCTTCTGACTAGGTAGTATATCATAAAATTTTGCAAAATGGCTGTTGTGATCATCAAGGCAGGAAGCCCAGAGAGACGATTATTAGACTATGATATTTGGAACTATGGATAAAAGTTGGGCGGATTCGGTCTAGGTCCCAATCAAGGTACAATTAATATGAAGTGATAAGAAAGGCCATATGGCCATATTTCAAATTTTAAATCAATCGAAGTTCGTATTCTTGAGTTATGGGCAAAGGAAGAATTTATATGGATCGATCAGGAACGATCCATAAAACAGTATAAATCAATAAAGATCGATCAATATCTCAAAATCTTCAAAGCTGATGCACTTGACACTTTCAGAGCATCAATATATTGAAGAGTAGAGCCCAAAAAAATGATTTCATAACAAAACTCCCAAATCATGGAAAAGAGGCCGATCGTTATTGGAACAATCGTACAAATTAGTATGACGATCCATAATTTTATGGAAAATGCGATATCTCGCAAATGGTACATCAGAATTACAGATAATTTAGAGAGAAAGTATCTTACATCATGGAGCACCCCCATGATCAATCGCAGCTCAAAAGGATAAAATCTTGGAAAAGAGGTTGATCATTATTGGAACGATTGTGCAAATCAGCATAACAATCCATAATTTTATGGAAAATGCGATATCTCACAAATGGTATGTTGGAATTGCATGAAATTTGAAGAGAAAGTAGCTTACATGATGGAGCACCCTCGTATCATTATTGGGATGATCATACAAATCAGCATAAGGATCCATAGTTTTATGGCAAACGCGATATCTCACAAATGGTACGTCAGAATTGCATGAAATTTGGAGAGCAAGTATCTTATATTATGGAGCATATACATGATCAATCTAAACTCAAAATGGATAAATTCTTGGAAAAAAGGCCGATCGTTATTGGAAAGATCGTACGAATCAGCATAATGATCCATAATTTTATGGAACACGCTATCTCACAAATGGTATAATTGAATTACACGAAATTTAGAGAGAAATTAGCTGACATCACGGAGAACATACACGATCGATTGCATCTCAGAAGGATGAAGCATGAAATGATCTTTTATGATCCAATTTCTAGTCAATACACCGAATCTCGATTGATATCTCACAAATGGTATGTCAGAATGGCGTGAAACTTTAAGAGCAATGACTATAGGCATGGAGGGCCACATAAAAACGATCACAGCCCTATTGGAGTTAGTATGGAATGATCGGTCTAAATTGTTTTTTGGTGTTTGATTGATCCCAAATTTTATAGGTCGGATCGTATGGGCCTGGAGGTTCTTTTGCCGAAATTTCAGCCTAGTCTACTCATGTCTTTGCCTATAAATACAACGGACTTGACTCATTGCAACAGACTTTTTTGGGAGTTGACTCTCCTTCATCAATTCTTATCTCTACCTCCATTAATTTTGTAAGGAAAAACCAACCGTACTTGTAATCTTATAGTATAAATAAAAGATTATTGTAGTGGATGTCGGTCGGAGTTTGCCAAGCCACTATAAAACTTACATATTCATTTACTTTTCTGCAATCTATTCCGTGATCTGTGAATCTATATTACTCTGTTTCGATCTAAATATTGGACATTGGTGCTTTCACTTATAGTAGGGTGTTTATGACCATTTTTGGTGCAAACATATGGAATAGGGCCTTCTTAATGAAATTAGGGAAATATATTCATCAAATAAGGCTAAACTACCCTATACTTGCATATGATGACGTGCTTAAGCTAGATTAGCATTAATTTGAGGATGCACTATTCCCTTAGCTATCTAAATGACACAAAATAAAAACCAGTGTCAATCAATACAAACCTGTCCCCAAAACTCCATAGGTCACCACCAATGCCTACTGGCCTAGCTAATTACGCAGTTGGAAGCAAAATGGCACTCTCAATATTGCGAATAGTTACTCTAAACAAAAATGCATAGGGGTAAGGATTTTAAAACAATGCCCATCTACACCAAAAGAAGGTGTGGCCCAAAATATATGAGAATTTCAAGATTCATCAAGGAGAACCCCCTCTTGGCATTTTATAGTCCATTGCCAATGGTCGCCAACCAATTCAAACTAGTAGTTAGTAGACAATCAACGACAATCTTAGTATTAAGAATGGTAAAACTGCACTGGACTTAGCGATAATAGACGACCCAAAGAAGCTATCAATACAAAGAAAACTACATAAACGGATTGTGACTGCTTAGCCAGCAAATGAACCGGCTATAAGGATACTGGACAGCCTGAACTAGTATAAAAATCCCTCTGTTTAATTATGTTAGCCTGGCCATAGTGGACGTAAGGATATTGGATGGCGTGAACCAGTATAAAAATCCCTCTATGTTAATTGTTAACTCCTCTACTCCACGGCTCAGCGACCTAAGGAAATGAACGACCTAAAGACCCCCAACGACCTAGCGACCTAAACTCATCAACGACTTAACAACCTAACCATCAACAACATGTCACAGCAAAGAGGCTTCGCGACTTAACGGACTAAAGCGACCTAACTACCTATGGCCTAAAGCGACCTAACGACTTAATGGATTAAAGCGACCTACCGACCTATGGGCTAAAGCGACCTATTGACCTAGTAGCTACGCGACCTAGAGACCTAGCGAGTTATCGTAGAATGAAGTAACTTCCTATGCCATTCCCAAGCCATAAGTCGCCAATTATCCTTCCTAAGTCGCTCACGACCTAAACATACCAAAGGAGCTTCTTATGCCGCTTCCTCCCTAGGTAGGCCATGACCTATGACTTGTTAGTTTGTTCAGAATGATCAAGTATACCATAATTAAGCCGTAAACCACTCCCACTAGGTCGCTCATGACCTACGACCTATCCAAGGTCGCTTGCGACCTACGACTTAATTCAGAAAACTCTCTATAAATACCCCACCTACTCCAACTGAAAAGGGATCTTTTTGGCTCGTTTTTGGAACACCGATACTCTGCTGAATTCTCGACTCACTCGACACCTCAAACACGAAAGACATCTCAACGAACTTCAAGAAGAAATCTAACACATTCTACATGGAATCAAAGAGTTCTTCTACATCGGAGTTTTAGTTGTTTGTCCTACCAGTGTAGTAATCAAAGATTGTTGTAAAGTTGTAATTGATTCAGCAATAAAGAAGATTAAAGTGGATGTAGACTTAACTTGAAGCCGAACCACTATAAAACTGTTGTCTTCTTACTGTTTTCCTGTGACTTTTCTACTTGTTTCTAATTCCCGTATTCATGGGTGGTGCTTTCACTTAATCTCTACAAACACCGAGGTGTTAGCATTCAATTTTAAGCTTTAACATTTTTGGTGCTTTCACTGAGAACCCAAATCAGGCTACTTTCGTCATTGCTTCGCAAAAGTTTGTTGAAAAAATCTCTCTCAAAATCAGAAGTCTATCAGAGATAATGGCTCCTGGAAGAAAGCGCGGATCTATAAGACCCAGTAATGTCCATGAGAATACTGCCACTTCTCCTTCGTTGAGTCAAGCAGCACCAAGTGCCGGAATTACACGAGCGGAGTTAGATGCTGTAGTATCGGGATTATACCAACAGATGGAAACCCAGAATGCTTTGATGCTTGAAAGGTTAAATGCATTGCTCGGAGCTTACCGTCAACCGGTGAATAATGAAGAAAACCTTGCAGATGATGTTCATAATCCTGAATAGAGGAATATTCCTCAAAGAGAAGCTAGCCCCGCCAAAGAAACACCTCCTCAACCTAGAGGATCGAGACCGCAGCCAACTCTCCGCGAACGTTTGCCCAGACAAACTTCCGAGAAAATGGCCGAAGTCTGTCCTGCAGATCCTTTAAATGATGAGGAATATCTTTCGGGCATGGTGCGAAAAATCATGAAAGAAAGCATGCAGAGGGATGAAGATGAAAAGGAATGGGGATTCGCTCCGAGCAAAACTCCGTTCACGGAAAGGATTCTAAAGGCGAAATTCCCAAGGAAGTTTGTTCCTCCTACCATCCCGGCTTATAAGGGAACAAGCGACCCTAATCAATTCCTGTATAAGTATGATGGCACATGACTGGTGCTAGGGCATCTGATGAGATTAAATGTCGTACTTACCGGTATACTTAGAAGGGGTGGCTCTACTTTGGTTCACAAAGCTTCCGGTCCGATCCATAGACCAGTTTGCCGATTTGACTCGGAGGTTTAAAGAGCAATTCAGGTTGTATGCTTCAAAGGCAAAGGATATTATGTCACTGTCAAGCCTGAAACAGAGTCCTGGGGAATCTATTAGATCTTTCTTGAACCGCTCCAACATAGCTTTGGCTGAAGTGGACAATGCAGAGCCACGGATGGACTTGACATACTTGTTGAGGGCAATCGACAAATCAAGCGAATTTGGGAAGTGGCTGAAGATGAAAGAACTGAATTCGCTTGAGAAATTCTATAAGAAAGCTGATGAATTCATGCGCTTGGAAAGCCTTCAAGCACCGGTTAAAGTGGCATTGACAGAGGTTAAGGATAATACTGCTGCTCCTACCAAAAAGGAATCCGGAAATCAGAAAAGGGAGAATAATGGTGGGAAGAAAAAGAAAGATATGAAGAAACCCCACTTCTCAAAACCTTCAAATTTCACTCCTTTGACCGACACCCTGAAAAATATCTTTTTTGCTACCAAAGACGCGGTAGAATATCCTAAACCGCCTGAGATGAGAGTTGGGAGAAAAGCTGCTCAAAGTGGGAGATTCTATCGGTTTCATAATCAACCCGGTCATGATACCAACGAATGTCGCCATCTGAAAAGTTTGATTGAAGAACTGCTGAGAGAGAACAAGTTGCAGCAATATGTTAAGAGAAGTAGAAATGACCCAACTTCATCTACCAAGGGCCAGCAACTTCCTGCTCATCCATCTGGCTCGGGTGAGAGGAATACTGTGCATGAATCAGAAAGGCCTGTTATTAATGTGATTACAGGAGGTCCTCACCCACCAGGAAGAAGCTGGGGGCGAGATGGAAAGATATGCCCGTGCCTTGAAGTATGCACCAACAGAAGAGAGTGTTTTTGTGCTAGAAGATGCTGCACCTTTGAAGCAGCAGAAAACTTTTAATGATGATATTATGTTCAGAGCCAGGGATTCTATGGGCATTATAGCTCCAACCATGGATCCCTTGGTCATCTCTGCAGGCATTGGGTCGGCTATTGTGAGAAGAGTGCTTGTAGATTGCGGCGCTTCTTGCAATATTCTCTTCAAAAAGACGTTCGACCAAATGAAAATTCCGATGGCTGATGTACAACCTTCATCTCAGAAGATTGTTGGATTTACTGGGTAATCGAAGCAGCCAATTGGAACTATTGACTTGTTCGTTGAGCTTGGAGAGGGGCAGAAAAAGGTGGTTTGAAAACAGACTTTTGTAATTATTAATGAATTTTCTACCTACAACGCCTTCCTAGGCCGACCAACTCTTGCGGCTTTTAAGGCAATTCTCGCCCCGTGGTGCCTCACTATGAAATTCCCCATGGATAATGGAGTTGGAGTTATTAAAGGGGATCAGAATGCAAGGCGAGAATGTTATCTAACAGAGTTGCGTGAAGCAAGGAAGAGAGAGATGGGAAAAGATGCGGCAACCCCAGTCCGCATCGAAAAACCAACCTTGTAGCGATTACAGGGTGGACCCTGCACTGGCGAGCATAGCGGAGCACGAAGAGAAGTGGACCCAGAAAAGCTAGCGCAGGGGAGAATAGAGTGGTGCCAGTTGAAGTAACGGTGCCGGTGCCAGTTGAAGTAACGGTGCCAGTACCTGTTGACCCGAAAGATCCGAACAAAGTGGTGAATGTGGGTTCGCAACTTAGTGTGACGGTTCAAAATTCCTTAATATCATTCTTGAAAGCAAATCTGGACGTATTCGCTTGGACTCATGCTGATATGTGTGGAATATCCCCAAAAATTGCAGTACATTCTCTGAATATTGATCCGAAGTTTACACCGATAAAGCAGAAGAGAAGAACCCAGGGTCCTGAAAGGTCAGCAGCATTGAAAGAAGAGGTAGACCGGCTCATGGAGAATGGTTTCATCAGGGAGTCTACTTATCCGAATTGGGTTTCAAACCAGTACTGGTTAAGAAAGTTAATGGGAAGTGGAGAGTATGCATCGACTTCTCAGATTTAAACAAGGCCTGCCCCAAAGACTTCTTCCCGTTACCCAAGATAGATCAGTTGGTGGATGGAACAGCGGGGCATGAGTTGTTATCTTTTGTGGATGCTTACTCCGGATACAACTAGATCATGATGCATGAGCCGGATCAGGAGGACACGAGCTTCATTACCGACGTTGGTCTCTATTGCTATAGAGTCATGCCCTTCGGACTTAAGAATGCATGGGCAATTTACCAAAGACTCGTCAATGCTATGTTCAAACCGCAGATTGGCAAAACTATGGAAGTTTATGTTGACGATATGTTGGTGAAATCAAAGAAAGCAATAGACCATATGGATCACTTGGCAGAAATGTTTGCGATCCTCCGAAAGTACGGAATGAAACTTAATCCTTTGAAATGTTCGTTTGGGGTGGAGTCCGAAAAGTTTTTAGGTTTCATTGTGAGTGCTAGGGGCATTGAAGCTAATCCTGCTCAAATTGCTGCCTTAAGAGAAGTCAAAGCCCCTAGAACGAAGAAGGAACTGCAAAGTCTTAATGGAAAAGTCACTGCCTTGAGTCGATTCATTTCCAAAGCTACTGATAAATGCATTCCATTCTTTGATGCCCTGAAGAAAGGAAGGAATTTTTTTGACTAGACTCCTGAATGCCAGAAATCTTTCAATGAGTTGATTCGTCATATGGAAACGCCTCCAATACTTTCTAAGCCGGACAATGGTGAAGATCTTTTCGTACATTTGGAAATCTCATCTCATGCTCTCAGTGCGGCATTGATACGGAGGAAGCAAAAATTCAGCGCCCGGTCTATTATATCAGCAAAAGATTCACTGGGGCAGAGATGAATTATTCAAAGTTGGAAAAGCTCGCCTATTGTCTACTGATTGCATCAAGAAAATTAAGGCCTTATTTCCAAGCTCATCCTATCAAAGTCCTCACTGATCAACCTCTGAAGCAAGTCCTGTTTCGCCCTGAGACTTCGAGTCGCCTTTTGAAGTGGAATATTGAACTTAGCCAATACGACATCACTTATCATCCCCATAGGGCAATTAATGGACAAGCTTTAGCAGATTTCATCACAGAATGTACAGATAAAGGTGATAGTAAGGAAGAAGTGACTGATAATACCCCAATTCGATGGAAATTATATGTTGATGGCACAAGAAACGATTACTGTTCCGGAGCCGGGGTTGTGTTTGAAACCCCTGAAGGGCGGTCATTGTGCTATGCATTGAGATTGGGATTCCCTTCGATAAACAATGAAGCAGAATATGAAGCTTTTATTGCCGGCTTGAAAATTGCTAAAGAATTGAATGTCAAAGCGTTGCAGATCTTCAGTGATTCACATCTTATTGTATGTAAAGTCAAGAAAGAGTTTCAAACTAAAGGAGGAAATCTGCCCGCTTACTTATCAAGAGCCTGGGAACTTCTTGATGATCTTGACCATTATACGATAAATCATATACCCCGGGAAGAGAACATGAAGGTAGATTCTCTCGCAAATTACGCAAGCACTGGTGAAGCTCAATTATTAGAATTAGTTCCTGTGGAAGTCCTGTCAGCTCCAAGCATTGATGAGATGGATATTGACTGGATCATGACTATATCTCAGGAGCAAGAATCATGGATGACTCCGGTAATGGAATATCTGCTCAACGGTTCTCTACCAGAAAATTCGAAAGAACGACAGAAGTTGCTAAGAAAAGCCTCCAGGTATATAATTCAAGATGGACGATTGTATAGGCGGGGATTCTCAATGCCATTACTCCGATGTGCGACCAAGGAAGAAGCTAAGACAATTCTAGCTGAAGTACACGGAGGAGAGTGTGGAGACCATTCAGGTGGTCAAACTCTAGCAAAGAAAATTCTCCGTTATGGGTATTTTTGGCCAGATATTAATCGTGACGCTGCAAGCTATGCCAGAAAATGTGACCGGTGCCAGAGATTTGCGAAAATCCCAAGAGCACCTTCCATCGAGATAACACAGATGGTCAGTCCGTGGCCATTTGCTATTTGGGGAATAGATCTCATCGGGCCTTTGCCAACTGCCAAATCCGGAATCAGATATGCTATTGTAGCTGTTGATTATTTTACTAAATTGGCTGAATCTGAACCATTAGCTACTATTACCTCTAAAAAAATGATAAACTTTGTAACTAAGAATATCATTTGATAATGGAACCCAATTCGAAAGTGAAGAGTTCCAAGATTTTTGCAAGCGATTCAAGATCCAAAAAAGCTTCTCAGCAGTGGCTCATCCGCAGGCAAACGGGTAAGCGGAAGCAGTAAACAAAATTATCAAATCAACCATCAAAAAACAGTTGGAAAAAGCGAAAGGTGGTTGGGTCGATAAGCTACCACTAGCACTATGGGCATATAGAACTACACATAAAACAGCGACTGGGCACACTCCATTTTCATTGGCATATGGATCAGAAGCAATGATTCCAGTGGAAATAGAAGTCCCTTCACATAGAAGAATTCATTTCAACCAAGCTGAAAATGAAGAGTTGCAATTTGAAGCACTTGACTTCCTTGATGAAAAAAGGGAAGAGGCTCAGCTCAGAATTGCAGCCCATCAGCAAAGAATTGCCAAGCACTTCAATTCCAAAGTTCGCCAATGCAGCTTTGAGATTGAAGATCTAGTCTTGAAGAGGGTCATGACAGCAACAGGAGTGTTTGTGCCAAACTGGGAAGGGCCATATGTCATAGGCAAAAAACTTCTTGATGGCACTTTCAAACTGACAACTGTTGAAGGAGATCCGATTCCAAGAGCTCGGAATAGCAATCACTTGCGTCCATATTTTACTTAAAAGCTTTACTAAAATACTGTAAAAGGAATTATGGATGTATGATTCTTGTATTGAGAGCCATTGTAAAGCCAGTGCAAGTGAATAGTAAGAACTATAAAGTGGATGTAGGCCCAGTTCTTGGCCGAACCACTATAAATCTTGTGTTCTCTACTATTATAAGCGACCTGTTTTATTTCGATATATAAAGTACTTCAATTGTATTGCTAAAATGTCGATTTAATATTGCAGGCCATTAAAACAAAGCTTACCCATCACAAGACCAAGCGATCCCTGACATCACTCAACAAATGAATATTCAGCCACAAAAATTCCAGACTCAAATCCTATATAAGAAGTACTCCAAGCAAATAGTTAGTGGTTTCGACAGAGGTGGACCTTCCTAACTAATTGTGATCGTTTGTGCAAACGAACATCCGATTAATTAGCTTGTGTCTGCTCCTGCGATCATTTAAAAATGAAGTACACTTCTTTGGATAAAATAAGCTACTTGCAAAAGAAAGGAATGTGTGCTTGAAAATGATAACAGGGAACCGCTGATATGAGGAAATGGTGAAAAGACATGGGCGAGCATGCAGCAAACAACAAAAGACCTCTTCGGAGGCACAAGCCCTCTTTGGAGGCACAACTCTTCGGAGGATAAAGACCTCTAATGGGACTTTCCAGAAAAAGAAAGTTCTCTTTCTCAACAAAAAAGATTGGTGGAATGACCGGTGGCACAGGACACTCGTTAACTAGCTGAGAACGTTTGTGCAAACAAACAATCCAAGTAACTTGTGTCCGCCCCGTGAGTCCATCCAACCATGAGAAGGGAACTTCCAGGCAAAAGCCCTACTCGGAGGCACACATTTCACCGTGATCTGAAATAAAACTTCACATGCGTTGAAAGGTGAAAAGACCTCTTCGGAGGCACGCATTCCATCGAGATCTGAAATAAAACTTCACAAGTGTTGGAATGTGAAAAGCCCTCTTCGGAGGCCCATTTCACTAGAGTTGAAATGCTAAAAGACCTCTTCGGAGGCACACATTTCACCGCAATCTAAAATAAAACTTCACACGAGTCGAAATGTGAAAAGCCCTCTTCGGAGTCCCGCTTCCCAGCGAACAGGAAAAGAATAAAAGCCTCTCCTCAAAGGCAGAAACAAAAAGCCCTCTTCGGAGGCCCGCTTCCCCGCGTACAGGGAAAAAACAAAAGCCCTCTCTCCAGAGGCACACACAAAAAATCCCTCTTCCCAGAGGCACAATCAAATAAAAAAGCCTCCTTCCCAAAGGCACAATCAAACAAAAGCCCTCTTCGGAGGCACAAACAGGTCAAAGCCCTCTTCGGAGGCACAAACAGGTCAAAGCCCTTTTTCGGAGGACCACTTTACCACGAAAGAAAATTCACTTGCCAAAAATAAAAGTGACTTTCTCTGAAAGTAAAGTGTAAAAACTTCTCCATAAAAAAAAGAGAAAGAAAGAAAGAGAAACTTCTCCAATACGAGGCGCATTCTACTAAATCAGAAAAATATTTCCTTAAAATGGAAAAATTATTCTATAAAGTACAGATGCAAACCTCCTTCGAATCGAAAAGTTGTTCTCTAAAGAAAGAGTACAAGTCTTCTCGAAATAAAAGAGTTGTTCTTTAAAATTTTGCCAATGTGTAAGAGGTTGCAATAAACCATGGTATGGGGGCAATATAATATAGTTACAAAAATAAAAACAATGCTCAAGAAACATACCATAGGTTTACTGCAACATCACACGGAGAAAATAAAGAAACTTGTATGAAAAAGAAGAATAAATGCACTCTCAAAAGCAGACAGAAGTTTGTACAAGTAGAAGAATCATTTTATTCCATACTATAAATTTTTTATACATGTGCAGGTTTCGAAACAAAAGAAGGCGGGGAACGTTACCCGCACAATCTCCGGTCAACACAAGTCTCTATATATACAAGCAAAAAGCAAAAAAGCGAGACGGAAAGTATAAGTCCCAAACCCATCACTTCTTCTTCCTGCCACCTTTCGAGCCTTCGCCTGGCCGGATGGTTAACTTTTTGGGCCGGTTTGTGAGAGTAGGGGAAGAAAGAGGAAGGGGTGCAATTGGACTTTCTTCTGCTTTTTCTTCACCGACATAAGCTTCTCTCCTTTTCTTTGAGACTCCACGCTTCCCCTTCTTCCTTGAAGAAGGCTCACTGCCCGGAGTGAAAAGTGCAGACAACTTTATGTCATCAGAAATAGTTTGCTCCGGGGTTCTTTCGCCTTCTTCTGGTTCCTCGGCCTTCTGTTCTTGTGAAGCGACCAGGTCATCCAAGCCTTGAAGAGCTTCTATCTGCTCCTCTTGTGACCCGGGTTGAGAAATGGAAGGGGGAGTAATCTGAAGAGGCGGAGAGGAAACAACTGGGAGAGGGGAAGGCTAAACAACACTTGGCGTTTTCACTACAGGAGAAGAGAAGTTAAAGTCAGAATCTCTCATAAAAGAGGAGAAAGTGGTGCATCAAGATTTAAGTAATAATCAAAAAGTTCATCAAGCTCATGTGAAGAAAGCAAGTAGTCCACTTGAGAAAGATCAAAACTGAGGTTACTTGGAGAAGTAGGCTTTACTATGTCAACTTCAAAGTCTTGTGCTTCAGCGCTTTTTTGAGTCTCATCTCCAGTGCGAGCGGTGGCACTTTCAATAACAGCTTTAGCAGGAGGAGGAGAATGGGAACTGGAGCCAACAATATCGATGTCGGCCGAAACCGAAGGTTGAACTGGGATGGTTGAGATTGTCTTCCCTAAATGTTCTCCTTCTGTCATTTCGGCTCTCTCTTTGGCGAGTTGCTCCTTTCCCCTGGCAAGAGCGGCACATGCATCATCATCTAGATAGTGTGCCATTAAATCTACTTCAGCATATTCGGCTCCTCCAAGCATATCAAGTGCGGCCTCCCACACTTTGGCCAAAGTGATTTCATACTCCGGTCCCAAAAATTTAAAGCTACTGTGCCCCAGAACACTATGGATGTAAAACTCGAATAGAGTGGAGCTGACTTCGGCTTTAGTTGCCATATGAGATTCTTCGGTTGTTACTTCGCCGGCAATAGCTTCATCATGCTCCTTTTCAGCTTTAGAAAGTCGAGCTTTGAGCAGTTCAATCTCCAAGTTCTGGGAGTTGGTTTTTTCTCGCAGTTGAGCAACGTCAGCTCGGTAGTTTTCTACAACTTGCTGTTGTGCTTCAAATTTGGCTTCAGCGTCTCTCTGTGCAGCTTGAGCGTATCTCACCAGTTTTTGAAGCACCTCTTCTCTTTGAGAGTAGGAAGTAGAAGAAGTGGCGAGCTCTTCTTTAAGTTTTTCAACTTCCGCTTCAAGCTTCTCGTTATAAGCGGCAATACTCTTCATCTCGGCATCATGCTGATCAAGTGTTTTCTGCCACTCGGATTTGTCATTTTCCATAGTCAGCATAGCTTCGAGGTTTGCGCGATTTACTCTTTGAAGCTCGTCAACAAGTTTCTGCCAACTAGACATTCTCTCGATATCGAGTTTGACGGCATCAAGATTGCGCAACACAGCTTGCTTATCAATCGGGACCAAGTCAAGATCGAAACGCACTCCCTTTAAGCACCAGTGCGGGAATCGGCTTTGAAGAGTAGACGGACCCTGTCCAACTTGATTAGGGGGCCTACTTATGATTGTTTGAATATCGGCTCTTTGAAGGGCGGGAGAGCTGGAAGGAATTCCCAAAGAGACGGGAGCAGTGGGCTTTTCAGAGAGTTCGGATGTCAGTTTTTCACCAAGTTTGGTCCGTTTACTCGGCTCCTCAGTGACAATGCTTTTTCCTTTGTCATCCCGGGATTTTCGCTTGTAGGAATCATCCTCTCTCTGGGAAGAATCATGTCGTTCGTCCCGTCTCCCGTAGCGTTCTTCATAAGCACGATTTCACGAGCCTTCCTTGCAGCTCTTTCTTCGTCAGTTTCCCAGGAGGCGGGAAGATACCTCTTGGGGTCATAAGAGCCGCGCCTCCCATAACGCTGGAAATCATCGTAGTAGGATCCACTTCGTCCCATTGGAGAATCTGAAAATAAAAAATAATATAAATTCAGAAATCTTCAAAGCAAGGAAGTTGAATGCATATAAGTGCTGAAAAGTCCTAAGTGTGTGTAACGTGCAAACTACGCGCGTCAAACTACGAACCACTCCTAAGTTGGGGGGTGATGATGGATTTTACAGCCAGTGTCAACTCTTGGGCTGATGGAGTTTGTTGCAGGACGGATGTCGCTTCAACTGCTGGAGAAGTAACTTTAGCAGTGATAGGATCATCTTTAAAAATCTCCTATGAAGTAATCATCAGGTCGCTCAACCCCTCAAAAGTATCATCACCGCTGTGCCTGGCGGGACTTGTTCTCTCAGTTCCTTCGTCACCAGATTTCCCGGGTTGTTGGGGAGGTTCCACTTCTTCGATGACCGGGGCAAGTGCACGTTTGCCGGATGACCCCGCAACATCAATTGAAGTAGAACACTTTACCAATGAAGCCTCAACAGTATGTTCTTTCGGTGTAAGTTCTCCGACGGAAACTGGGGCGTCCGATGTCTCTACTGGAGAATCAGGGACTTCATGAGGTTGAGTAGATCGAGAAGGGTGCAGAAGTCCGTATTGGTGAAGAAATTCGTCTTTCAGCAGAAATTTAATACTTCTTTCCTCAATCGCCACGGCACTTAATCTTTCAAAAGTCGTCTTGTGACTGAGATTTCTAGAGGGAGGAGGAAGTGCTGTAAAAGAAAAGAATGAAATTAGCACTTAGCAATTTGGATCTCGAAAAACTCAGAAACGGAAAGAATGGGGATGAGCAATCTTACTTCCTATTCTTCAGATGGCATAAAACCCTGGGGGAAGCGAACGAAGAAGAATTGATTCAGAAAACCGTGAGCACTTTCGAAAAGATCGGTGATAAGTTTACAGTTTCTGGCACTTCTCACGAGTATGATGGAGGGTGGTCTTTATTCTTTGCGAATGTGCATAAGTAGCAAATTTCTTCGAAGCTCGGAAGACGGTTAAATGTCCTCTTGAATAGAACGCATAATCCCATCAGGATGGAGTAGCCATTAGGATGCAGTTGAAAGGGAGAGATGGTTAGTCGGAGAAGGAGTTGTTGAAGAAATTCATTGAAAGGAGGAATGGCACCACATAGGCACATCTGGCGATTAACAGTGACAAAACCGAGAGGTAGCCTGTCAGCAGTATCATTTGGCCCAGGAAGTATAGCATCCGCTTCGACAATACCAAATTGAATACGTAATTGATTGAATGCCCGCTGACTCAGGATAGTTGGAGCTCTTTCCGGAGGATTATCCAATAGGTTGGCTATCGGGAAAACTCCTTCAGATTGCTCTATTATCTCTTCTTGAGAAGACATTCTACACAAGGAACTGGATATTCAAATATGAAGGTGCACGTTTCCTAAATGTGTGAAGTGTTGTGTAAAACTAACAACACGACAAGCAAATATAACTGAAATAAACTAATATGCAATTGCCAATTTTAAAGTTTCAAGGCTTGTTGTTTTAAGTCCAAATACAAGTGCAGTGTTGATGCAAACAAGTCAGTTTTAATTGATTAATATGGCTTTGCTTTAATACTTCACTTGAATTTGTCGATTCACAGCATTTCATATAATTTCTTTAAGTTGATTATCTTTTATCGACTAATCTATCATTCGATGTGGGCGATCAGTGGCAGTATATTCATCCCATTTTTCTGCAGATGTTGTATTTAACAGGTTATTAGCATTAAAGTTAATGAGATATGTAAATAAGTGCAACAAGTTCAGGAATGTCATCTCGGCAGTTCAAGTTGGGAATTCAATTCAACAATGTCATCTTCATTTAAGTTAAAAGGAGTTCAGGGCAATACAAAATAGGCTAAGTCCTAGGTCGTTCAATTGCATACACGACCTACGACTTATGACCTATGCAACTACATATGCGACCCACGACCTAAGTCCTAGGTTGAGAAGTTAAGTCATCAATCCCCTAGGTCACTCGGTTCTAAAGTTTCATGGAAGTGGCAGCGCAAATTTGGCTAAGTCTTAACTCGCTCGAGCACACACGTGACCTAGAGCTTAAGTCGCAGGAAAATAGGTCGTGAGGGCTGGCTTAAGTCGCAGGATGATAGGTCGTGAAGGTTGTCTTAAGTCGTAGGAAAATAGGTCGTGAAGGTTGGCTTAGGTCGCAGGAAGATAGGTCGCGAAAGGACGATCCACGAATAGTTAGGTCATAAAGGTTTTTAGGCCGGTTAAAGTCACTAGGTCGTTTCTCAGACGACTCGGCAATGTCAAACTCCTCCCGTCAAAATTCTTATGACCTTCTCTCCACTCATCAACTGCCGTGTGTCCATCCCCTCCAATTCACCAGAAGCGCAACAATTCAACCCAATAAACCAATAACCCATCCTCCAAACTCACCGACCAGCTAATTCGAAGCACTACAATCCATCATCTCCTCCTCAAATCATCAAGGATCACTCAAAACCGAATTGAGTCGCTTCAGTTCCACCAGAAATCGATCGCGGCATGAAACATAAAAATACGAAGTTGGATCGGAGGTTAGAGGCGGGAATCCAGGACTCGTGATTTAATGATGGTAGTGAATTGAATAGGGAACAGATTCACTTACTAATGAGGTTGCAATGGTGATCGGTGATCGGTGAGTTCAGGTTGGAAGTTTCTTCAATGGCGTTTCTAAAGGCTGCAGCAAGTAAGGAGGAAGAAACGACTTAGCGGATTATATAGGGGGAAAAGAGGAAGATGAATGGACACGCGGATTAACTCATCTCTTAGGTCGCTCACGACCTAGCAAAGTTAAGTCGAAGCACATGACCTAAGGCATAGGCGTATACTTCGAGGGGCAAATGTTAACTCCTCTACTCCAAGGCTCAGCGACCTAAGGAAATGAACGACCTAAAGACCCCCAACGACCTAGCGACCTAAACTCATCAACGACCTAACCATCAACAACATGTCATAGCAAAGAGGCTTCGCGACTTAATGGACTAAAGCGACCTAACTACCTATGGCCTAAAGCGACCTAACGACTTAATGGATTAAAGCGACCTACCGACCTATGGGCTAAAGCGACCTATTGACCTAGTAGCTACGCGACCTAGAGACCTAGCGAGTTATCGTAGAATGAAGTAACTTCCTATGCCGTTCCCAAACCATAAGTCGCCAATTATCCTTCCTAAGTCGCTCACGACCTAAACATACCAAAGGAGCTTCTTATGCCGCTTCCTCCCTAGGTCGGCCACGACCTATGACTTGTTAGTTTGTTCAGAATGGTCAAGTATACCATAATTAAGCCGTAAACTACTCCCACTAGGTCGCTCACGACCTACGATCTATCCAAGGTCGCTTGCGACCTACGACCTAATTCAGAAAACTCTCTATAAATACCCTACCTACTCCAACTGAAAAGGGATCTTTTTGGCTCGTTTCTGGAACACCGATACTCTGTTGAATTCTCGAATCACTCGACACCTCAAACACGAAAGACATCTCAACGAACTTCAAGAAGAAATCTAACACATTCGACATGGAATCAAAGAGTTCTTCTACATGGGAGTTTTAGTTGTTTGTCCTAGCAGTGTAGTAACCAAAGATTGTTGTAAAGTTGTAATTGATTCAGCAATAAAGAAGATTAAAGTGGATGTAGGCTTAACTTGAAGCCGAACCACTATAAAAATGTTGTCTTCTTACTGTTTTCCTATGACTTTTCTACTTGTTTCTAATTTCCGTATTCACGGGTGGTGCTTTCACTTAATATCTACAAACATCGGGGTATTAGCATTCAATTTTAAGCGTTAACATTAATTATGATAGCAAAGCCACACTGGACGTAAGGATATTAGACAGCCTTAACAAATACAAAAGGTCATGTGCATGAATTGAGAGGGCTGTAAATATTCAACCTGACTACATAGTCAAAACAACAGTCCACCTACAAATAGTGGGCAGACCATGCTAAGCGCACGGATATGAAACTGCCTCCCAAAAAGGGGGCATTTCACACCAAACATGCAGCAAAAGATGCATGTCTAAAGCTCATTTTAGGATCCATGAACTTTATAAGAAGTTAGTCCAGAATCTGGCAAAGAAAAACAACACATGGAATGTACCGTAGCTTATAGATCATGTACAATTTAAGAAACTACTTAAAATTGCTAGGTGAACATCAAAAACTAAGATCTATTCAAGTTTACTTAGTTCTATATATATTCACTAAAAATTTGAATATGATTATATGTACTACACATCTACATGCACTTCAGAAGTGACGGATAAATAAAAAATAATCACAATGTAGATTACATCAGAATTCAAGTTCAAACAAAATACTAGACTACGATTCTTAACAAAACAAGACTATGTTAGAAGTCCGATTCGGACTCGAAAGAAGCACCGGCTATGATTGTTCCTTGATGATCTGATCTTTAGCCATGTAACATTAGATGTTAAGTAGAACTACCCTTAGGGTGGGAAGTAGGGGAAGGATCATGTAATTTAGTAGTAATAACCAATGAATGGATGGAGGTACACTAATGTAAATAACTCAAGGGTCATAATTAGCGATGGCCTAAGCATTGCCATAGTCACATGATTATACAAAAAGTTTAGCTCAAGTTCAGGCCAGATATGAGAGAAAACATCAATTGAATGCTTTACGACAATATATGCCATGACCTTTCTAACGCACTCTTTATAAGTTAGCTCCTCCAAGGAATCCCTATCTAAACCACCTAGAGAAGGAACAGGGGTTCCAGTAGCGAGGACATGACCAAGGGTCGGCGTAGGGGGTTGAGACTCTAAGTGTGATGATCGCCTTTCTTACTCCTATGGCAACACTTAATACACCCACGGTATTCATGCGCCAATCATCTAAGAGTCCAAAAAATGAGCCGTTAGGTAAACACAAAATGAAAAAATAAGAAGATATAAAACACAAAATCTCACACCATAAGGCAATCACATATAATAGTCAACATAAGATAGTACATAGCTTCATTCCCAAAATGAATATTAGAGTTACATAAATACAACTTCAGCCAGGGAATGTTATAACTGCCTTCCCCTACAATGCTAATATAACATATATACAAATACAACGAGAAAAAGGATAGCTAGATATCGTCGAAGCCACCTGCTCCATGCTCCTCCAAAATACATTCGTAGAACCTGAACTACTTGGCCACTTAAAAAATTTTGAGTGCCCAAGAGTTTTATAGAAAACTTGGGGTCAGACATGAGTCTGGTATGAGTAAACTCCAACAACTAAATTGTTATACTTATAAAACTCTTTAAAATAAGGGTATCTCGTAAGATTACACTGCATACAAACATAAATGGATTTTACCTTACGTTATCCAAATACACTTTTATAGGGAATCCAATGATATTATAATAATTTTAGGGATTAAAGTAAATTATAAGTATAGCTGAAATGGTTACATCTCACATTCTACCATATTTGAGTATAAATAAGTCTGTAAGACACTTATTAGAAATTGGGTACCATTAATGACAAGGCTACTGGGGTACCGCCTGTACATCTTTAGACAAAATGTACCAAAGTCGAACCTCTCGACCCTTGCGTATCAGGACCGACCTATCCCTTAATGGATAATACCAAATATGTTATCACCTTGGTTGTGATCAACAACTGTAATGGCTCCACTAGCATACATAAGTTCGAGTATATCGATCTAGATCGGATGATAACCATAGCCTAATAGGAGCGACCCATATATCCCTGAAATTAGTCATTCTTGGGTATAAGGCTTGAGGCTACGCTATACCTTTCTTTTGCAATTCCCACTTGGAATGCTAACACTATCATCTAGGTGACAATGTAATGCTAGCATTTGTCCATACAAGTTGTTTAGGGTATAAACAAACTGAAGGCACTACCTCAACTACATCCATTTTGGAATCACCCTCAGGATTAGGAGCATGTAGCCCTTACACTTCAAAGATCTTTGTCTTCGATTCAATCATCTTTTAGATGTTTCCAATTCGAATGCTTATAATTATTCGAAGTGGTTTTTAGATAACTCATGTTATCCGATCCCATTCTCTTCGAACCAACATTTGATAATTTTAAAAGGGTCAAGTTATCAATAGTGGACAAATCCATTGTTTGTGGTGTGTATAGATTTCATATGAAAAATAAGACATCCTATACTCATCCCACTTTTTGATTTCAAATAGTACTCTCCCCTTATTAACAAATAAGTCGAACAAATTAGAAAACTAACCTTGACTCGATGTACATTCTTACTTCTTGATATAGAGAAGAGTTTCCACACCTTGGAATTTGGTGTTAAGTATACGACGAAATATCTTCCATATACTTAATTAATCATGACCGATTTATCGAAATTAATGCTCTTGTATTTATCATGTTTTCGACATTTTGACTTCTCTATCCCTCGCCTAGAAAATCGATGTTTTGGATCTCACAGATAGAGGAAAGTCTACTCACAGTCTTTTAGTTTTAAATATAAGAAGACTTACTTCTAGTAAAACGTGTCAACGTTTTAGTATAACTTTATTCATGATTGTTTGACTACTTAATGGCACAAACAAAGAGAGTCCCTTGTATTTAAATTATCCTTTGTAAAAGATAGCCGATTATTAAAAAAAATCGATCCTTGGAAATGAAGTAATTAAAAATAGAAAACCCTTTTTGTTTAATTTAAAAATTATTTTAAACCATTATTTAGTAATAATTTAATCTTAATTGAATCTTAGCACAATTAATAACTAATTAATAATTAATGTGCCTAGCAATAATAATTAATCAATTAAACCTCATTTAATAAATAAATAATTAAAAATTAAACCTTGCTTTAATAATAATTTATTGCATAATTAACCTTTACTTAATTAATAACTAATTAAACTCTGTTGAAATTAATTTATTATAATTATCTTACTTAATTAATACTTAAGTACTAATTACTTTTACTTAATTAATACTTAAGTACTAATTACTTTTACTTAACTAATAATTAAGTTCAAATTATCTTTACTTAATTAATTAAATAATCACTTAAATAAATAAGTAATAACTATCTTTTTATATTTACAATATGTTTGAAAAGTACTTTTTAAAAATATCTAAAAATAAAACACTTTTAATTTACACAAAAGTGTTCGTTTTTATAAACTACATCCATAGGACTATCGTTATGGATAGCATAACTTCAAAACTAGTTTTATATACCAAATAACGTTCAATACTTTTCCTTTATGTTTTTAAATAACTTTAAATCTTTGTAAAAAGTTTTGGAAAATAAAGGTAAAAGTTTGGAAACATTATAAAATCTTTTTTACAAAATACATATGTAAAACAAGTTTAAAACCAAGAGATTTCTATGTCACAACATAAAGTAATTTCAAGCGCTAACTTCTGTTTTAGCAAACAACTATAACGTAAGCTCAACATTTATACACATGCCAAACATCACATACAAGGTAGAGACCATTACTTTCAATCATCACTCGACATTTCCAAGTACATAACAACATCACATGAAATCACATATATGTAAAAAACAACAACACTACTTTTAACCCATACATTCACCAATAATTTGTAACACTATGTAAAGTTTTAAACTTTAGTAAAAGTGTGAGATTTACTCATCAAACCTAATGAAGCCCAAATCAAAAATCACAACCATTTGATCATGTGCACCTAATTTGGTTGATCTTTAAAAACAACATGATTTTTGGGATTTAGGGTTGGAAGTAGGCTTGGCCTGGTGGAGTATGGGCTCAGCCGTTGGCCTTTTAGGGGTATTCTTATGTTTGTTTTGAAAAGAGTGGATGTAGAAAAGGAAAGAAGGATTTTAATTAAGTTTTTTTAAGGATTTAAATGGAAAATGATAAGCTTATTAAGGTTTGAAAAACTTTGGAAGCCATTTAAATGATGAGTGGAGCTTTGGACAGAGGAAATACAAGTTTGAAACGAAGAAGTAGAAGTAAAATTAAATTTAGGAAAAAAAGAAATAGTTTTTTTTTTATAAAATGAAGTAAGGGAATTACCTTTTACCCTTAGGTTACCTACCCTCCACTTACTTTGTGACACATTATCACCATCTCCTCCCTTCCTTGTTGCTCACGCAAGGCATCACAACCGCCCCTTTGACCATCATATTTTTTCACTCCCTTTACTATGATATGTTGTATAATGTGACCTTTTCTTTTCACATCTTTTCTCTTTTATCTTTCTTTTAAATTTTTGGAAAAAGGTCACATCTATTATTTACTTACTTAGTAATCACCGTTTATTATTATTAACCATACATATGTGATTAGTATGTGTGTGGATATGGATACTAGAATGTACACAACACTTCCGACAACTTTTAAGTGACTAAAAGTCGAAAAATTAGGAAAACAATTTCCAGTTAGATTTTTGTTTTTTCCCTGAACTAAATATTTTTGTAAACAAATTTTGAAAACCCTTTCACGATCACTAATTATTATCCAAAAGAGTTGTATTTTGAGTTACATATTCCATAAATTAATTATATAAACATATAACGAATATTCTTATTTAAAGGGATTAGATTCCAAATCGTTACACTAAGGAAGAGACTTTATTTTCAGGGGTGTTCACATGCTCCATAGCTACCCTCCTAACCCATTCAATCTCATACAAAAGTTACTCTTTCATTTTCCTAGTAGAAGGAGAATAGGAGTTGAACAATTCCTACGCAGTTGATCTAACATGCGGACTACTACTCCTAGCGGACTTTGATTTCTTTTTTTATAAAAATTCTTCAATTCAATAAACTTGGCCTTATAATTGTTCTTTAAATCATTCTTCCACTAATAACATCAGGGTCGGCGTAGTTGGTTGATGGTCCGGACTGCGTGATCGAAGGTCACGAGTTCGAGCCCGAAACTGACAACTCTGTAACAAGTACCCGAAGAATGTGTTTGGCAGGCACATACTTCCCTAGAGTTTACAAACGAAGCTTGGTTCTCTATTTGTTTCACAATTTACTCGAACAACTCCTTGACTTTGCACTTAAGAGCCTTGATCTCATTTGTATATACGATCCTGTATGCAGTTGCGGCATCCTTAAGCAACCTTCTAGTTTAGCAATTTGATTCTGTAATGATTCAAGCTTCTTTTCAAACCTCCAATCTCAGAATGTTGTTTAGTAATGCTATTATATTGCCTTACATTAGCTCCTTAAACTCTTTTAACTCCCGTTCTCGTTCATCAAACCGTATGCACAACTCCTTATGAATCTGATTGGCCACCGACTCCTTTTGCTTAATAAGAACTTCATAGGCATCCTCAAGCTCCTTGATCTGAATTTCATAGTCCCCAACAATAGTGAAAGAGGAAGATCTTGCAAATAATGAGTACGATGATTAGTGCTGATGAAAGGAATAAACGCAGAATTCGAATACGAAAGACCAGGAAAGAATCAATAAGTAGACAAGCAAAAAAATAGAAGGATTCCATGATAATATGCGTACAATATACAAAAATATTTCATTCGAACAATAACTAAAAATACATAGATAGAAGAACCCTATTCTTATCTACACCTAATCCTTTTTTAAAACACGATAAGTGAGGATGCCTTAAGCAAAGAGTTTCACTTTCTAACATGGAGCCCTACTTGCGTAGTACCAAACCATATAGTGCATCCCTTCATGAATAACTTGCGTAGGATAAAAGGCCATGAGTACCTTTCTTAATTGAGTAATAATCTACTCCGACCCATTTTCCGTTTAGCATACCAAAGTCAACCTCGTCAATATTCTCTCCGTGGCTTATTCTAAAACCTTAAACTGCTGAATTAAACTACTTCTTTCACATGACTTTGATAAAAGAAGGTTACCAATATTTAATGTTTTTACCTAAAAAGAGCAAGGTGGAAATTAAAATACCGAGTAACAGATATACTTGATGAAAATTTCATTAATAAACTTCATTATTTACGAAAAGGAAAAATTAAAACCTACATAATATAATCACAACCAAAATATATTTTCCAAAAAGAAATGGAGAGAGAAGCTTAATAACCAAAAAAAGGGAAGGTTCGTATATTTACTTCCGCAACACCTACAGATCCTGATAAAACAACCTTGGACTGCACTTCTGAAGTTGTAGGGTCCTTGCCTCCGTCGAGATCACACACACACGCACACGCGCACGCGCACGCGCATGCACACGCGCACGCTGCGTTCCATCGGAGAAGGAATTAGGGATGTAATCATGCTCCTGAACCCATTTCTACCTACAGTATTCTTGGGCTTCTTTAATCAATTGTGGCTTTTCCAGGAAATTCAAATCAACCTTTGCATCTTCTGCGTTAGGGTTAATCGTGTCTTCACTTGAGCATAAACATCATAAAAAACATTGTGAGCTATTCTGTTTAGATATTTCTCTGCTTTAGAGAGCTTCCATTCCAATCTGCTTATTCTCTTCTTCTGCTGCATGGCATCTTCTTCCATATCCGCGAACTTTTTAAAAGACGCCTCTAGTTAGGCTTTGTAATTTGCCTTCCTTTTATTTCATGCTTTAATATCCAGGAAGGGAAAGTCCAAATCTCATTTTTGCTTCAATATTTCTTCCTAGGCATTGGTAAGAGCAGGCTCCAAATTATTGAGCCTATTATGATGTTCCATCCCGATAGTGATGGCCTAAAGAAACGATGATTATAATAAATAATAATGACATGAAACCATAATTAGATAAAAACAATGTTATAATATATTAACCTGAAAGCCATAATAATGCAAGTCCAAGAAAACTTCCTCAGAAGATGAGCTGGAAGCTGGCAACAGAGGAGGAGCTGGAGCAATATAGTTATCAATAAGTGAACAAACCATTCTCTCCACCATATCAGCCATTGCACCCTCCTTTGGAATGGTTAGGAAGCATGAAGAGAGCGGTAGCATGCTAACGGGAATCACCAAAGCTATAATACCTGTCAAAGAACTTGGAGGAGGAGGCCAAAGATCATCCACCCTCGGTTACTTGTGCACATTCTCATGTGTAGAAAAGCCCTATGCTTGTCTTTTCTTTTCTTTCTTCCTCTTCAAAGTAAAAGCAGGATCCATGACGACATTAAATCTGCATAGTAAAACGAATAAAGTTAATACATGCAAGGTTTTAAATTTTAACGAATAACAAAATGCTAAAACACATATATAGGAATATGCTGTATGAAGTAGAAATGTCAAAGTCATATATAAAAATAGATCTACAAAAGCGATGATGCATGTGTAGAAAATTGTGCTTGTATAATAAATCCTTCGTAAAAAGATGCGACTCTGTATGGGCATCATCAGATAACTTTAACACATTTGTCCAACGTTGTGAAAATAGCTTCTTTTCCTATTTGTAAAGTCAGGATGGTCCGGAAAAAAGAAGAAGTTGCGAGTCAGTGCAAGAAAGGAAGTTTAAAAAAGCATGAAGGGAGGTGGATATATACCAGGCTCTTGGAAGTATAAGACAAATCCATCCGAGTTAGAAATGGCAAAAAAGTGATCAACCCATCGATAAGTTTTACAAGAAGAAGAGAGAAAAAGTGATTTGGCAGCTTAAATAAACAAATTTTTATGCATCCTAAAGTACAATTCTACCTTATAGAATATAAGAAGGCTAACTCTCTAAAAGAGGGAGGAGTCAAATTCTTGGCATATAAGACATAAGGGAAATTCAGAAGGTAATAAGAAACCAGGGCCAATTGAAAGAGAGATAAGCCAAACATTGCAAGCTATTCTTTGAGAAGGGGGTGGAGAGGAAAATAAAGGCCATATATGATATTCTTGGATGGTAACGAAACATACACTTCAGAGGAAAATGAACGTGATCAGAGGGTGAGGGAACCCTAAATTTGTAACCGCTAATCCTAAACCTATCAACGATCCCCTCCACCCAACTTCCCTCACCAATGGTCGAAGGCAATTCATTGAAAGAGGAAACATGATTGGAAGAGCCAGAACAATCATTTGAGGTCATTAATAACTAAAATAAATAGAAGAGATAAATTACTCGCAAATAAACGTACATCAATCTTAAAAATAAGAGGAAATAAGTTCATATTGCATTTTAAATGAACTAATAAGAGAAATTCCAATCAAAGATTTCTCCAATATAAAAAAAAGTCACATAATAATCACTCAAACTTGAAACAACAAAAGAAAAATTAACCCAAAGATCAAATTAAGAAGACGCCAAGAAAATAAGTGGAGAAATTTGACTTACAAGTGAATTTAGGCTTCAATTTGGAAAAGAAATGAAAAACTGAAATTTTTCGTATATATTTTCCTTTTTAAAACTAGTAAAAGAGGGAGTGAGAAAGAAGTAAAATTTATAATTGAAATAAAGAAATTTAACCTCAGATCCCTAGGGTAAATGAAACCCCTACCATTGTATATTTGTTGTTTATGAGAGACAAAATATATTCTCTTAGGATACGAAACAATACATATGACAACAGCCAGAAAAAGAAACCATCCACAATAGAACACATGTACTAAGCATTAAATATGAAGTGACATCCACAAGTTTATACAAATAGATATTAGTGCAGATTTGAGGGCAAGTGTTACACCATTTTCCGAATCATACAAAACAATGCATAGACCAGTTAGATAATGAACTGTGAAGTAAAACGCACAGGATCAAAACACATAAGCATAAAAAAACATAAAACAACTTTAACACAAATATCAAGTCACGTGTTCTTAAGATATACCTGCTCCAAAATACCACATTAAGTCATAGTAAGTCTAATAAAAATCAGTATAAACATAAGTCGAGGTCATACGACGTCAAATATGCATGGTATTAAGCTAACTCGACCAAATAGAAGCAAACTGCGCCATAGGGCCATATTCATTTTTCATGACCCAATTGATTACAAGATTCTTAATGCAAGACCAAGCAATTTAGTATAACAGTCAGTGCAACATTAATGCTCGCCAAAGAGTATCAAGGAAAGCCAAACAAAGAATAACTGCACCATGCTTGTAAACTGTGCCAATCTTAATAGGAGATGCCACTCCAATATACAAAGCCAATGAGTTACGTCCCAATCAAAATTGAGTTTGTGTCAACCGAACTGAGCTGGCATACTCTTGAAGTATAAACCTCATACTAAACCAACTGGAAGTTAGGTCATTGCGTCCAAACCATCCTGTACCGCACAACCCTTTATTATCCTGACTAAACCACAATCCTACATTGGAATCAAAGCCAGATGATAAGAGCTGACCTAGAACCTTAATATTCATCTCAAATCAGAACTGCAACACATCTACTTAAATGACCATCCCCAAACAGGGATGACCAAAGAAAAAAGCTACTTAATTCGATAAATAAGACTATACTCATAATTAAGCCAAATTGCACCAACTTATGAACTACAACGAACATACCATATCCTTTCAACAAAACTAAACTCAAAAAAGGAAAACTGTATTGAATATTCATCAACACTTGACTAACAAGGATGACGGAGGACTACGTACGCTATGTACTTGTGCTCACCAATTAAATCCTATATAAAGTAAAACCATTCAGAACCTTTAGAAACAGATTCTCCACCCAAAACCCTAATAAAATATGCACTCCTAGAACTATAGGTCGTCCAGGTGCATGATCTGCACAAGCATAACGCTCAATCTTTCACCAAAATCTGCTCCTGATCTATTCCAAACAAGCCACAATAGAACGCTACATATACCAAAAGGCCCAATGAACCCCAATGCTATTCTCAATGCTTATACATTGCCAACACCTTCAGGAATGGACCTGCACTGCACTTTCTAAGGCCTCCCTAAGCAGACCCATGCGGAATCAAGAGCATTCCAAAGGCTGCATATAGGGTCACTTAAATAATGATCCACCGTAATCTTACACTCATAGGTAAAACAACAGTGATATAAGCGTCCCTCACCAATAATTGTATAACCAATATTATAAGCAATTCAGTGCAAAATCACATGTAGCAATCACCTTAGAATGGTGACCCAACCTCTCCTACCAAGCAGTATAACTTGACTCCAACTATTTCCACTTTTAAAGAAGTATTATTCAGACACTACCGCAACTAACAAGGGTAGCTCAGAAACCTATTGTTCCTCATATCAAAAATAGGTGACACTAAAATTTAGGGCATCTCCTATCTCAATTCTAGATCATCTCGTCTAAAATCAAACCTTTCCACCAATGGAAAACTTCCTACCTAAAGCCGCGTCACTAATCCATGCATGCTTAAAACAAGAAACAGGTGGATGTGACATGTAAAGATCTAAGGGAGGTAACGAAGCATGGAAGAACTATAAATAGAGAGGCATTGTAGCAGTGCGAAAGAGAATTTTTTCCAATTTCCAAAAAGAACTGTACTATGTAAAGAAATATCCTCTACAACACTATAATGAGGTAAATTGTCAAATGAGGAATAAACGAATAGAAGATGAAATTTGCAATGGATGTAGGATTTCGTGTAATCTGAACCATGTAAACGTAGGTGTCATTGTTTATTTATTGCATTTTATTTTCTATTCTATTCTCCAAGTTTGATTTAGTTATGGAATTTGATGGGAGGAAAGGCTAAAGTCAGAGGGGCATTTCAACAAACATATGGAGTGCTATTTCCTAATTACATAAGCACACAACAATGTAATTTAAGTAAAATTTGATATTACTTGAATTTTCTAATTCATAGTCACATAAGTATTTGCCACTATAATTACTTCGTGATCACTATGAGTGTTGTGGGACAAAAAATCTCACCAACAACATCAGCTGTAAGAGAAATAAAGTAATAAACGATTCTTTATAGTGGACATATCAACATTGATTGAACCACCTTTTACTGTGTATTTTTACTAATTTTGCAAATATTATCTCCTTATTTTCCATTTAATCAAGGTATCAGTATGTAACCTTTACTAAATATCAACTATTAATCATATTTTCGATGTTGGTCGAATTTTCATTTAATATTTTAACTCTAAAAGGAGGGCCTATCCAAAAGGCTCTCATTTTTCTTCACTTTTTTCTTTACAAAGTACTTTCGCGATTCATACCATCCAAAAATCTTGGTGATAATGAAGATGACAACTTTAATGGTCACAATACCAAATAAGCTACTAGGGCAAGTGCCATTTGTCCCATCCTTAGGCTAAGCGATGACATGTGGCTCAGCATGACCAATGGCTTGTAGCTCAGCATGGCCAATGGATTGACCATCGTAGAGCATCTTGATCATGATTGAATGACCTCTGGGTTAGCATTGACATTCAAACAACCATAAACTTTAGCGCGATAGCCTCCCATCCCTACATAGTTGATCGAACCCTTATCTAGCCTGCTCTCCTTTAGCACCTACAACTAAATGCATAATGCTCATGAGAGAGGCATATTGGAAACCACCGTGGGAGGTTCCCCCATGCACCATATGAATATGCATGCTTCCAATAAGTAGGGAAACGTCAACGATGTCTAAAAACGTAGACCGGTAGTATATCGAGGGTTCTACACTTATCGTCATTCCTCTTTAATATAAAGACCGTTCACATTTCATTACCTTTGAACAATAAATGAGGCATGAGGCCTACACTTTGACTATCTTAGTGGTGGAGGGTAAGGTAGAAACTCAAAGCTTAAAGAATCATCAATCCACTTCCGACCCCAATGGGAGGTGCCTTAGCCTAGGTCTCGTGAAAGGCGGCTCTATCTACTCTGATCATCCTTAGTCATCAAAAGCATATCTCCTACACCAGCCAGGCATCATCATGCCCCTCCCTATATAGCCACCATATATCTTCATCATTGAATATGTGATGGAGGAGTCTGTCTCCAATAAAGGGCCAACACCACCCCCGGCATACGGAGCTGCCTCGTGAAGAAATGGCTGCCTTACGTTGGCAAATGCATAAATATCTAAATTAGGAACACATGAGGCGAGGGTCTATGAGATAATGATAAGGGAAACCTTTTCTCGGTATTAGGCACCTACATCCATCGGAGGAATGCTTTTCCTTTCATGGACAAGTACGACCGAAGTACTGATACATTCGATCGTATCACTACCTTTAACTCAATAACCGGGCAAGCCAGTTCCCCAACTATGCAAAGATCCTTCTTTTTCCCTTCATCTTGACTGGAGTTGCTAACTATTGGTTCCTTTTTTATTGGGCCTGGTTGTTTTCCAACTTCAAATCTTGCTTCTTTACATCAAAGACAAAATTCATGATGTTGAGCGAGCTAGCAACATAAGACAAGGCCCGACCAAATCCTTTCATTTGTATGTTAACCGCTTCAATAAGGAATCAACCCATGACGGTGAGTTGAATAGAACAACATGGTAATTGCCCAATGTTTAATAATAAGGTATCAACTTAGATGTGGAGGGGATTATAGAAGCAACTCGCTTCGTCCTTGATTGATTTTCCTCAAAGGGCCAATGACATAACGAGGGTATAAGAGGCTGACATCTTTGATAGTTACGAGGGAAGTGTCCAAAGAAACAAATCTGGCCCAAGGGGATACAATCATCGATAGATTGTCATTAGGAAAACAATAAGAAGTGTGTCGAAGGCAATTTACGCTTCAAGGTCAAGTAAACAAATTATGCAACTTTAAACTATGATATGGAAACAATCTATCTTTCCCTGTGCGATCGAGTAATGGCCTGCTCCCTCTCGGTCTAAATGGAGGAAGGTTCCTAGGGGTAATGGAAAGCATTGTGAATTCCTCCATTTCGATGAACATTCAACCGACAAGTGCCAACACCTTATAGATGAAATAGAGTAGTTGTTCTATGAAAGGATATTGGTGTAGTATGTAAGGTAACAAATAGAATAACAAACACTATACAAGATCCATCTGCTCAACCCAACGGGTAGACAACAATAATGTGATCACAATAAACTGGGAGATAGCATCAATTTTTGGTAGCCCGCATGAAGCCTGCATTAGTTAGGGGCTTAGGCTTAATATAAGAGATCAATTATATTTAGTCAACCTTCAAGCCTCAAAGGTTCCTCGGTCAAAGAAGTGACAACAGACATCGCCTTCACTATAAAAAACAAAAGAGGAGTTGGTTTCCCCCATCATGAACTGATTATCATATCAGTCAATGTCCTAGAACAAAGGTACATTGAGTTTTCATTGATGGGGGCAGCTTTATTAATGCAATGTTCAAGAAAGTTTTTGAAAAAACGAATCTTCTCGCCTCTAGCCTCAATCCGTGTGCAATGCCTACCTAAGGGCTTGGGGGTGTTGTAATAGTGCCCAGGGGGATAACTTCGTGCATAGTAATGGTCGACCAAGAACCTTTTACAGCCAAGATTCAGGTTAACTTTGTTGTAGTAGACTGCTCATCCATAGATAATATCTAATAGATATACATAATTAGTGGACCTAAATGCAATTTTGACCTTTTAATGACTATCAATGAAGTTCCTAGCTAATAGAGGGATAAGGTGTGTCTATAACAACTAATAGGCCGCTAGAGACTGCTATAACATATTAGTACAAAAAGGAGTTCTCGTGTTGAAACAAGACTTATAAATGCTCAACAGTGACACACTCGAGAGAATGTGCGAGCCGCTCAATGCTTTCGTTCATGTCGAGGTCGGTCGAAGCCTCAAAATCAAAGCATCCACAACAACCACTGCACTTAAGAGAATGCGCAAGCTGCTTGATGTTCCCATTTACTCTAGGGGCCTAGGAAGCATGATTGATGGGGAACATATTTCCATAGCTAGCCTAAATAAGACATTGGTATGCGAAAGTAGAAGAAACCACCGTTCTTTCCATCTCAATGTCGGTGGACTCATCTATGAGTACTAGGGCAACCATAGTACTCTCATTCGTGCAAGAATGTCCATTTCAACAAAAGACGTAATTTGACATATGATTTATGCATTGGACTAAAGCAATCTAAAAGAGGGTGCAAAGGATAACAAAAATGACTCGCTTGACCCCATATGGAAATTTTTGAACCCCAACACATGCTGACAACTCCGTTTGAGGCATGATGACCCTAACAAGGTCATCCAAGTAGGCACAGAACTAAGTCCAGAAGTGAGGGATGAGCTAATCCGCTTTCTTAGAAAAACAAAAGATGTGCTCGTCATGGGCATGCAAACATGACCGATACAGATCCCTTAGTTGTCTTTTATGTCCTTAACATTGACCTATTGGCCCACCCGGTCTGTCAAAAGAGATGACCCCTCAATCCCAAATGGTATAGGGCAATTAAAGAGCAAGTTGAAAAGTTGCTCCCTAACGGGTTCATCCATAAAGTCACATATCCTGTTTAGGTAGCCAACCTGTGTTGGTCTAGAAGCCAAGTGGAGCCTGATGGACTTGTATTGATTTGTAAGATCTTAATAATACTTGCCTAAAAGATAGATTCCCATTTCCTTGCATGACCAACTTGTAGAAGCGCATGGACGACTACACCGGGTGCAGCCAAATGGCCGTGTACAACCCTGACCACGAGTTACTCATTAGGCTTTACTGTTACCGGGCCATGCCATTAGCACTGCTAATGTAAGCACAACCTATCAGTTTCTCATCCATGGAGTGTTTTCTCGATATATCCATGGTCCACAGAAGTACATATGGATGAAATTCTCATGAAATCTGAAAAGGATGTGGGCTTGGGGTCTTGTAGGAACCTAGCCGGGACCTTCAATATCCTCCATAAGTATAATATAAAGCTTAACCCTTACAAGTGTTCCTTTGTTGTGCCATCTGGGAAGATCATACTTTTGGAGTAAGTGCCAAAGGTGTGGAAGCCAATCTCCAAAAAATTCTAACAATTAAGTTCATCCAGTTACCCTGTAAAGTCGAGCAAGTGCAAAGCATGAATGGGATGATCATGGAAATTAACTACTTCGTGTCAAAATCCACCAACCGATGTGTGCCTTTCTTTATCCTCATTAAGAAAGGAAAATCATTTATTTGAAGTGAAGAATGCACTAAGGCTTTTAAAAACTTAGAGAAACACCTTACCTCAACTTCTCATGCTTTCCAAACCGATTGACTGGGATGATTTGTATTTATACCTGATAGTTACTAACCACTCAATTAGTGCTTCCCTATTTAAGAAGAAGACAAAACCCAGCGGCCTATCTATTATGTAGGTAAAAGGTTTGTGGGCCTATAAAGGGATATACCAAATTAGAGAAGTTATCTTTATACCTCCTAATAGTAGCTCAACGACTCCAGTCGCATTTCCAAGCACATACAGTCAAGGTTCTCACGAATCAACGGTAATATCCCAAAAATTTATACTAAATTTAAATAATAATAATAAATAAATTTGAACGAGAATTGGAGATATTTTCGTAAATTTCAATAGAAGGGGAAAACAGTAATTTTTACAAATAGTTAAATTAGCAAAGGGGAATCATACCACTGCATGGCTCTCATTTTTTTGGTCAAGATAGAATATTCATATACCTGAATCGGATACCGTATAAATGAGATATCAACGTTTTGGTCTAGAGGGTAGGGTTTGGTTTGGGCTGGGTTGGGAAAAGTCCGTAATTTGAATTTAAAAAGAAATGTCGTTTCAGATTTTCCTCCTAAAACTAGCTAAAAGAGTGTGTATCTTTCCATTTCTCATTTTATAACTTCTCATTTTTATGAAACCACTGAATCATCTTTTCCTCTTTCAATCAATCAAGCATAAAACCCACTAATCTTAAGGAAATTCAATAAGATAAACTGTATTAGACTCATGGTGGAAATCTCTATCATTTAGAGTGAAAGTTAGAGGCTAATTCAAAAGTTGGAATTTCTGGATTTTTTAGACAGTGGAGGAATTCAAGTTTCTTGGGTTAAATTTGTGAGCGTGGCTTCTATGGTCTTGTTATAATACTTTAATATTGATATGGGATGCTTTAGAGCTATTTAAAATTAAACTATATTGAAAATTTAGTCTAATTTATGATATCCGGACTTAAATATAAAATATGTACTCTATTTCACATGAAACATCAAAGAACCTAAATTGGCCACTAATTCAAGTTTAAACCTATAGAATTCGTACTTTGACAATATAAAATGATTATGATGTTATAATAGTGATCTAAAGCCTTTATTAGAGTAATTAACTATTTATAACTAATAAACTTTGGATTTAATTGCGTTTTTGGAAGAGATTTTAATGAAATCAATGTTTTAAATCAGATTAAGTTAAAAATAAGAAAATCCAAGCAATAATATAAATAAAACCTTTAAATAATGGATAAAATTGGAAATAGGAGACTAGAACTAGGTTATATGCACCATCTCCAATGATTTGAGGCAAGGCAGTGATGATCAGAGGCGAGAAATGATGGCCAAGACGTTAAATTCACAAATCCAGAAATCCTTCAAGAAACGCATACACCTATCTACCCATGGGAGCAACCGGTCCACCAATGGGCAGTATTCCTCCTATATTGAATATTGGTTATAAGGCCGATATAAATGTGAAATAACCGATTCGACTCATTTTCGCTTACAATATGCAAGGTGATCTAACACATAACAATATGAATGAAGGTAATAAGGAATAAATGAATATATGAGATGGTTTTTGGTTTCTATTTGAAGTGATATATGATGTAGTATGATATATGGTATATACGACTTTAGATGCCATAGTTGATGTGGTGTACGTATATGGTTTGGATAGATGAATGTGAATCTTGGAAATGATAATATGATAAGAGTATGAAGAATATAGTTCAAAAATTGGGCAATAATCTATGATCCGTATGGAAATGATAAAATATGAATATGGCTTATATGACTCGGATATTAATGTTTTAAATAAGTACAAATGTATGGTTAGTGACAAATACCTAGATCTTTTAGTGCACGAGGTGTGTCCTTGATCGTAGAGTATTGGCATGAAGTTCTCTTGTAAGGCATTAAAACCAATCCAGGAAGGTTTTGATGTGGACAATAGTCGACCTATAGCACAAGAGGCAGGACCAAGCATGAGTCTAAGGCATGATTATGCTTTACCGCACGTGGTGAGACCGGATAGTCGTTGATATGTAATCCCTTAACGTAAGGGGCGAGATCGGATTACGATTAAGATTATATAAATAGTATAATATTGTTCAATAGCGAGGCATAGGTGGGTCCAGAAAATATTATACTTAGACTTAAATCATGTTATATCAGTGTCATAGTAGTATACTTGTATTAGATTTTCTTCACTCACGTAGACTATATTAAACCCACTCCTATATTTTTCTATCTATATTCTTTAGGTTAATGAGGCTAGAGGCATGAGGGATATGGAGACAAAACTTGTATATACTATATATATATCATAAATAAAGTTTATTAAAGACTTAACATGACAGTGTTGGGTTATTTGGGTTTAGATTTTACGGGCTTATGTAACAGTATCAGATATATTATTACATATATGTATTATGTCAAATGATAATTTATGCGACCTTTTCGCTGTAAGACTCTGAAAGTTTAAGTTAGTATAGTTTTATCTTATGCTCTCTCTACGTATACCGTATGCATCATCACCTAACGACTCAGCGTTTCGAGACTTCGTTGTGTAGTTACGGGGTTCTTAAAAGGTGGTTTGTTACATTTGGTATTAGAGAAAGGTTATTGGCTTAGGTAATTTATTGAGATAGCATGTTTGTATATTTTATAATATATATATATAATATATGTATACAAGTCGAATATATTTGTAGTTGTTCCAACTAAGCTATCTGTCTATTGGGGAGTAGTTAATGAATCCCAACTATGGATAGCTAAAGATGAATAAGTTGGTAATAATGGTAGTTGAAACAAGATATTGTTAGTGGATTAAGACCGAAGTTGAAATTGTACTAGGTTCAGTTTTAAAGATATTGCAGTGCGAATACCTGCATTTGGTTCCACCGATATCTATAAATGATGAGTCAAACTAGTGTAAACTCCACTGTATCTGCATCTGATATGTGAAGAGCGATTCTTAGTATTATATTAGAACTGAACCCTAATTAACATGGGAAATGTGGCTAAGTACTTGTGAGAGTATCATGATCATTTGGATTTGGTTTGATAGATGTATCAGATAGTTAGTTATCGAAGATGTAAAGAGGATTGAATTTTGGAGGTAAAATATTTTTAAGAGAGGAAATTTAAATAAAATGTTTAGAAGGGAAAGTAGTTTAAAAGTTGAAATTATAAATTTCGTTAATAAGAAAATTTATGAATTTTATGGTGTTTGTACAAGAAAATGGGTATTTGGATGATTTTTAAGATTCAAAGTTTTAATTCAAGGTAAGTAGAATTTATATTCATTTTTAAATAAGGAATTGAAGGAATTGTGAAATAAATTTTTTTAAACAACTTTGTAGTAAATATGACTAATGTTTGCATAAATGGTTTGCTAAATTTATATAAATAAGGTAAGTATCTAGAGTGAATTTTAAAGTATAATTTCATATATATAAGATGTAATATTTACATGCATTGAAAATATTCTATTTTACAAAATAAAACGTACGTATACTGGTATATATGGTATAAATTATTTTGAATGATGTTTTAAATAAATAAAAAGTACTTTTGAGGATGGTTATATTTTATTAAAAGTTTAAATATATTTTAAGTGATTACTGTTGAATCACTGAAGGTAAAGATGTAAGTGGTGTTGGAGTTAAGTTAAAAAGAGAAAGTAAATGTTTGATAAAGATATTTTTTTTATTGGTTTTAAGTGAATGAGATGTTTTGATTAAGCAATACTTTGAAAAGTGGCGATGTATTTTGAAAAGTGAATGAATTTTTTTGACTTGGATATGTGACAAGTTCCTCATAGTATCATAATTATAAAGTATAAAAAAGAATTTTGAATGGTCTAATTTAAAGTTTGTTGATGGGTTAGAAAGAGACTAAGTAAGAGAAAGGTTGTGAAAGTGACCACTAATGAAAATATGCCATTATTGGTTATAAAGAAAAGAGAACGAATTATGAGTTGGAAGTGAGTTGCGATTTTGGATTAGAAATGTGGTGGTAAGTATTTTAAGAGTAATTCTCAACTAGTGCATAAATCATTTGATTTTGGATAAGATCAAATGATTCATTATGGAAAGGTGTTAGACGCTGTCCGGAATGTGGTTTGGTTTATGATTAATGAATTGGGCATGATCTTGTCATAATATGTGATCACGATATTTGCAAGGAATTGAATAGGGAAAGAAAAATTGTGGTTGAAACTGGAAAGAGAAAACACGAACCAAATTATTGTGTTGAATTATTTAGAGAAGAGAAGTCTACCCACTAAAAAATAAATGGGTTAAGATTCATATAAGAATATCTGGGCCTTAAGTCATACTTATTTGATATTTGGAAAATTTTAAAGATATATTTGAAGTAAAGTTGACTCGAAAAAATTCAGCAATAATCGGAGTTTCAATTGATTGGATCTCGTTAACTGATTGATTGATTTTTTTTGGAAATTTGGATGAAAATTTTAGTTGAAGAATTTGGAGTTTATTTATGACAAGGTCTCGGTGACCCTATGATGCAATAATGCGATCTGACTCGATTGATCAATCCATAATGCAGAAATGAAATAATCAACATCTATATTCTTTTGTTCAAATAATTGTGGCAATGGTTAGAGAGGAAAGTAAATGATATTTAGAATACTTTGTTGCTTGATGTCATTGTAAAAAGTAATTTGATTGATTTGATATGTGGATGGGTGTCGTTGACTTGATGTGATAGGTAACATTACACCATTTGTTTTATACGGCTTGGGTGAATGTTGTTTTCTAAGCAAGAGATTGTTGTCATTCTATATATGTTTTAGGGGGACGGTCATAGTGTAACGACCTGGAATTTTGGTCGTTTAGTTTTGAACATTTAATTTATATTTAAATGTTTAATTTGGATTATTAAGTGATTTTGAATATGGATATTTTGGTTGAATTATTGAAATGGCATAAAGTTTCAAATATAGCGATTAATGGGATTGGAAAATATAAATTTAATATTCGAAATTCGGGAAAAATATGTGAATCTGGAGTTAAATGGGAATGGAAATGGTTTATAAGTTTATTTTAAACTCTATTTGAATTAGATTTATGATAGTGGACTTTTGAATGGGATTAAAAATCGATAAGTAAAATTTGGAATTTTATATATTAATTTAATAGTGGAAATTTAGTATATGGTAATAGTGTAAATAATTGAATTTTGATTTAATATAAATCAGAATGATTTATAATATGAATATAAATCCTATTTGAATTATAATTTAGGTAGTAAAGTTTTAAAATTGAAATTTCAAGTAATTCCGTCAATTTTGAAAATCGCTCGATTTAATCGACGAGTTAATATAGCCTTCCGGGGCACGGTCTTGGAATTCGATGAAACCAGTTCTATTGGATCTGTAATAGTTTATTATTATCGAATTTCAGATTTTGTAACATTTGGAGTTACCATTTGGTCATATGGGATAGAAACGAGTTGAAATAATTATCGAAAATTTAATATTTTAATTCGATTCAAAAACTATGTTCTACATACGATCGAATTAGGCCTCGAAATATGTTCCATCGTGTTTGGGATAGGAGTAAAACATTATAAACGCCTGGCGGCACATCTCATTTTGGGATTGTTCGAAAAAGCATGTAAATTTTGAAAATAATATTAAATATAATTTTTATACTTGTGTGTGTGTGTATAAGATGAATAGTAGGAAACCCTAGCCTCTAAAAAAGCACGGCCGACATTTTATATTTTAATGGCCAAAAAGCTCCCTTGTTGTCCATCGATTTTCTTCCAATCCATTCACTATTATTGAAAGCTTCCAACTAGAGAGTCGAAGAGCTTGTCGAGTCTACGAGGTGGACGTTGATGATCGTCGATGGTGGCTTAGATTCGCCAGATTCGACTCGTGAAGGCCGCGTGTTCATGGAGATATTGCGCCATGAAGGAGCGACCAAGCTTGATGATAAGCTGACTGTGGGTGTGCACCGTGATGGCCTTCGACTTGGTGGTCTATGATAAACCCTTAGGCGAGCGTAGTGGTAGCGGAAATTGGCCAAGCAACGAAGGAGTGGGAAAGAAATAAGCAGCCGAGATTCCTCTCCTCAAAAATGAACGGCCATACTTGTTTTGGGTAATATAATATTAAAAAAAGAAAAAAAAAAGAAATTAATATTATAAATTATATTCAAATCCTTAAAACCTCATATCTTTGTAATACAAGGTCGGAATCGGATGAAACAAGTGGCGATGGAATCGTGGCGACGAGCACTACGCTCTAGAACAGATCTAGAGATGTTTGGAGCATGTTAAATTTTAGGTTAAATCGAACGTGTTCGATTTAATTTAAAATTGGAGCGCTTGGAAAGTTTAAAACTCAAGGTGAGTTAATCTCACTCAACTTTGGACTACCGGTATAAATTTCAAATAGTTAAAATTAATTAATGATTGTTTGGTTGAATTGATACATTTTTACCAGTTAAATGTATAGTAGTATATGTATATATATATTGGTGTGATTGATATCCCACACATATATAGCGGACGAGACCCTATGCGCCCTGCATAATAGTGGATGACCGTATATACCGCAATATTACACCTCGAAGCGGAATTGGTATTTTTATGTCGTGCTAACATCTGTGGATGCAGAGAAAACATGTTGGAGGGATCCAACTGGATTCCTAAAAAATGTTGAATTTAATTTCATAAATGGTGATATATGTTTTGTTGGAATAATCTGTGATAGGATATTGTGTGATTTGAATGGATTGAATGCTACGACAGTTTTAGCCTGGATTTTTGGTATTTTTAAATACTAATAAAATATGGTTTTCAAGTGGTAAAGAATTATATATTAGGATTTTGAAATAAAATAATTATATAGAGTTTTGGGTAAATCACTTGGATAAAATAAAGGGTTTTGAAATTGTATTTAACTATTTCGGGGTATTGTCAACATGGATTTTGGAATAAAGCATATAAAAGGATTTTTAAATAGTAAATCCTTAAGTGACACTTGTCTAAATGTGAAAGGTTTTAAAATTGGGATTTTTAACAAATTGGAAGGATAGAAGTGAAATATGGAAATAAGTATAATATTGGTTATACTGGAACTCAAGTATGATTTCCAAATTTATAAAATGAAATTAGAATAGATGAATTGGTCTTATTTTAAAAAGAGGATTTTTAATTATTAACATGGTAATTTTAAAAGTGTTAAAAATGTTCTAAAAACTAGTTATTTATTATTTTAAATTGTTTAAAGCATATTTAATTATTATTTAGTAACCTTATAATGATTGTTAAAGATTTATCATTATCATTTAAGAATTAGTCAGTACTGTTGTTTTAAAAGATAAATTATTAAATATTAATGTAGTATTGTATAATAAATTTTATTTAAGTATATTTGCCTAGATTAAACTTGAAAATTTATTTTAGAACTTACAAGCATTATTTTGGGACAATTTTTTTAAACAAAGTTCGGCAAGTAATGGTATACTCGCATGGTGTAATCGAAGGCAGTGAGTACATGTAGTTAAGTTTTAGATTTCTATGGGATAGAGACATAACCATTGATCTATGAATCCATGATTTAATACCGCAGTGGTACTTTCTGTATTACTTTTAAAGGGTTTTTTAAAATATTTTTGAAAAGGATAAATTGTGAATATACTGAATTCGATAGGATAAGTACATACTTTTGGGTTAAGACATTTAATTTATTTGAAATTTAAATTAAACAAGACTTGGTGTTTTTCAGTGGAAATGAAAATATTTGGTTGAATGATTGTTTGTTGATAGATAAATAACCGACTATCAAATCTGGACCCAAAATATAACTTTGGAAATATCTAAGAGAAATATGAGAATTATATGGTACAGTTACCATTAGAGGTGCTATACTGTACGTATAAACTCGTTTCGTTCCTCTAGCACGATGATAAGGGAATTTGCCCACTGAAAGTTAGGAAGTGATCTCCGATCCTACTTCATTTGTTTATTTCCTAAAGATCTGGGGTTGAGTTTGCCGAAAATAGCGAATGTTGTTTTCAAAGAGATCGGGATCGGGTAAGTTGTCCGAAAACCATTTTGATTCAACGGGTACGTTTTCGAAATGAAGGCAAAGAGCATGGATTCGAAGATGGAGCAGTGAAGTGCAAGGACTAATCATTATTAATCCCGAGGGTGATTCCAAAATGGATGTAGTAGGTGCATTCGGTTCCGTTCAGACCCAGAAAGAACTTGTATGGATAAATGCTTTCAGTACATTGTCATTGGAGGACAATGAGCATTTTAAGTGAAAATTTCCTTGAAAAGGTAATTGTAACCTCTAGCCTCATCAAGCAGGTATGACTCAAAAGCAGAGGAGATGTAGTAAGGCTAAGTGGGTAGCACCCAATTATGGTATGTTTGTCACCTTTCTAGATACCCTTTGATATTATTACTACGATTCATGGAAGAACCTCGGGAAAAGGTAGGAACATGCAGGGTGATAGCATATTCGGTCTATCCAGGTTAGGGATTTTTCGGTCTTGTGTAGCAGGGGATCTTGACGTGGTCTTCGGTACATTGTTTCTAGACATAAACTGTGACAAGTGATACCCCAGTACCCAGTCATTTGTATGGAATTCATTCTCCAATAAGCGCCGTACGATTTTAATTGTGCCTAAGTATGCTGAAATGTGAGATGCAAGCATTTCAGCTATTTGAATAAGTATTTGTACTTAGAAACCATTATAATATCGGATGATTTTGAGATGAAATGTTTTGGTTATCGTAAGGTAAAAACCTGTTGTGTTTATGTATGGCGTGGTCTCTCGAGATACCTTTGATTTTCAAAGGGATTTCGACTAGTTAAAAATTCAAATTGAGTGTGTTTTTCTCACACTGGTTTTCCAGACCAACTCGGGTGTTATTTTATTATAATGCCCAGGTCAGACCGAGTATTACAGGTTCATGGTCGGATGCTAAGGAGCTCAGGAGACGAGCTGGAGACCGAGACGTATCCTCGTACTTGTTTCCGCTGCAATTTGGTTGAAATTACCAGCTATTGTGAGGGCAGGTTATTATAATTGCTCAAGCTGGTAATTATTGATTTGTGTACTCTGATGTGAGACATGGAGATTACAGTTTTGATTTGTGTAAAGAACTGTTTATATTATATGTTATTCAGTTTGCTGCGAGATTCTGTTGTTTGGTTTCTTCTTTCTTCTTCCTACTTTCTTTCCCCTAAACAATCTGTCTTTCCAGCACTCGATTGTTCGACATATATTCAATGAGCATATTTATGTCGGTTTTTGAGGGTCGAAAGAGCGGGTCGTCACACATTGATCCTCGATATTTTAGTAATGGATGTAATTTTGAGTATATGATTTGTATTGGCTTGGATTTGACATATTTAGAAGGCATGTTCACTATGTTAGGACATTATTTCTCTTTCCGATGTTCCCAGATAGATTATGGCATAAAAAGTTACCATACTAGTATTTTGTTGATTTGATAGATATGGCGAGGCGCCATCCCTATTGAGTTGTCTCGTCCATAATATATAAGAATGATAAGTCAGTAAAATGATATGTGGAATGAAACGTTGATTGGCGATTATTAGGAAATAAATGGAGCTTGGATTTTAGTTGTAAAGGGTATTTAGTGTGAATTCTCAATTTTAAAAGATTTTTAGGATTCAATTTTGGTGTGGAACTATATGAGGATAAGTATTTTTGATATATTAGATGAGTTTGTAAAAGTACTGAAATATGGATGGGCATTAAGATTATATAGGCTTGTATTATCAATGAATGTAATGAGGTACTTGGAACTTTATATAGACATACATGATTCTAATAATAAAGAACTGTGGAGAATTGAAACTCCTATTTATAAAAGATAACCCAACTTGGATTGGTGGCAAGGATATATGATAGGTATTTTTGATTTGTGATATATTACGTATAAGATGCATGTAAATAATTTATTATATAGTCAATTCTTTTACTTTTATCATTGCCTTAGTTAGTAATTTCACTTAAATTTACGTTTTTTATTTGCTTACTTGTAGGTTATGGACTTTGACATGGAATATTTGGATAATCGAAGAAATGATACTTTAAGTATTGGGCTTGACGGAAATTGGGAGAAGTAATATAATAAGTTTACACTTGAGTTAGATCGGAGGTTTGGATCGAAGATGCATTATGTTTGTCAGGTTAAGATATTGATTACTTTGAATATCCATAGGTGGAAGAAGGAATGGCATGATCGTTTAAGTCTTTTGGATTTCTTCGGGTAAGACACCATCCATATTTGAGTTCCCTCACCTTAGCAATCTAGAAGATGAACTGTGGAAACCACTAGATGATTTAGATGTCAAATTTGTGCATTTAAGAATGGTATGAGATGTTATAAAATGTTTGGGCGCATTGGTGCAAAGGCTATATGTTGTCATACATTGTGGCATTGATTATTTGAGATGGTAACAAGGATTCCAAAGGTTGCATATATATGTACAATTGAGAATGGTATTTTAGGATGAGTAATGGAAATAGTAGAGCTTGCTAAATTTAGCATGAAGAACGAATTGGATATGGACGATTGGAAAGTGAAAGATTTTTTGATCTTTTCAATTCGATTTCATTTAAATGCATTTTCCATTTTATCAGTTCTTAGTTTAGTTAATGAAATCTGGGTTTGGCTAAATGATATGGAATCATTGTTGTTTTATTTATGTCATGGATTCATTTATTTTCTTGATATGTTTGTATGCTTTGATTTCATGATTGTTGCTACATATATATATACTAGTGTGTGGCCCGTGCTACACACACGGGCAGTGCTGGTATGTCCCTGTAATTGTAGGTCCAGATGAATGTTGTCCATTTGTTTGTTAAAGCAATATGTACAGAGCGTCTGCAGTGTGTGACCCGTGCTACGCACACGGGCAGTGTTGGTAGTGTACTGGGTAGTAAAAGTTGTATTAGAATTTGATGTGTGAACGTATTTTGAATGTATTTAGTTGTGGAATGAGGAGTTTAAAAAGATGTTGTTGGGTATGGGTTATCGCAGTATATGTTCGTACAGACTGACTGTAGAGTCTTTTAGAATATAACCCAAATAAATGAATTTTATATAGAGATAAATATAGAGCTGTATAATACTGTGATTGTGTGCATGCAGATGCAATGTGTCTGTACACACAAATATATATTATATATATGGCGTAGGTTATCAATAAAGTAGTTTTGTAATATAAGTTACATCTTTATTCTATGTGCAACGTGGAAGAAAGTTATCCTTATACAAATTCAGACGTTAGAACGTGGAGATTAATTAAATATAAGCGACTCCCAATATGTTTGTTGTCACTATGTCATAAAGTTGTTTGAAAACAGGAAAGTGGCAGTTGTGTTAGTCAAGTACTTGAGTTTTAAGTCAAGTACTCCCAATATATCTTTGTGTGTGTTCATCATATTGTATGCCAGTGTTATTAGTTATGCAGACATATAGAATTTATATGAACACCTTAGGATGCTTACATCATGCTTTATATGTCATATCATCTCAGTCATATAGATAGGCCCAAATGTTAGATATTTTCATATTTAATGTCATATGTTATCCACATACATATCCTAAAGTTATATTATTTGTTACTCTACTTAAAGTACATAAGCACCATTGTGTGTATTTGCAGTATAGGTACATGTACACTAATGATTTTACATTACATAACTTCATATACTATTGTGGATGCTTAGTTTGATTGGTGAACGATTGTTTGGTTGAATGGTTGCTTTATTTGAATGATTAAGCGCATGCACGAACGACACGAGCCATACAGATGTGTGAAAGAGGAGTGAATGTTTATTTTATTCTCCATTTTTTTGAATTTCTAGGATGAAATTCTTTTAAGGGGGAGAATGTAATACCCAAAAAAATTCTACTGAATTCATGTATAATAATAAATAATTTTGAAAGCGAATTGGAGGGTAATTTGGTAAATTTTAATGGAAGGGAAAAATAGTAATTTTCACAAACGGTTGAATTAGTATGCGGGAGTCATACTATTGTGTGGCTCTTGTTTTTCTAGTTGAGATAAAGTATTCATTTTCCCGAATCAGATACCATATGAATGAGATATCAACGTTTTATTTCAGCGGGTTTGGGCTGAGTTAGGCTGAGTACTCCATTTCTCATCTTTTAGCTTCTCATTTTTCTAAAACCACCGAATCATCTTCTTCCTCTTCCAATCAAATAAACATAAAAACAATAAATCTCAATGAAATTCGATGAGTATATTGCATTAGACTGGTGGCTAAAATCTCTATCATCTGGAGTGAAAATCAAAGGCTAATTTGAAGGTTGGAATTTGTAGAGTTTTTGGACAACGGAGGAATTCAGGTTTTCTTGGGTTAAATTATGAGTGTGGCTTTCTGGTCTTGTTATAATACTCTGATATTGATATAGATGCTTTAGGGCTATCATAAATTAAACTAAATTTTAAAATTTGTCTAATTTATGATATATGGACTTAAGAAATATAAAATACGTTGTTTTATAGGACTCTTTTGAAAACCCTAAGTTGGCCACTAATTCAAGTTAAACCTATAGAAATTGTAATTTAACAATATAAAATGATTGTGATGTTATAATAGTAATCTAAAGCCTATATTAGAGTAATCGAACATTTATAGATGATAACTTTTTGATTTAAATGAAATCAAATGTTTTAAATCAAACTATGTTAATATCCAAAAACCCTCGCAACAATATAAATAAAACTTTTAAATAATGGAAAGAATTGGAAATAGGAGACTAGAACTAGGGTATATACACCATTTCGATGACCTAAGGCAAGGCAGTGATGATAGAGGCGAGAAATGGTGGCCAAAACATAAAATTTACAGATCCAGAAACCCTTCAGTAAACGTGTACACCGGTCCACTAATGGGCTAACCGGTCCACCCGTGGGCAGTATTCCTGCCATACCGGACCTTCGCCATAAGGCCAATATAAATGTGAAATAACCAATTCGACCCGTTTTTTCTTGCATTATGGAGGGTGATCTAGCATGTAACAATACAAATAAAGGTAATATGGAATAAGTGAATATATGAGATGGTTTTTAATTGCTATTTGAAATGATATGTGATATGTATTATGTTAAATGGTATTTACCACCTTAGATGTCATTGTTGATATAGTATATGTGTATGATCTGGATAAATGAATGAATATGTAAATATTGGCAATTATAATATGATAAGAGTATAATAAGTATGGTTTGGAAATTTGGTAATAATCTAAGGCCAGTTAGAAATGGTAAATATGAATATGGTTTATATGACTTGGATATCAGAGTTTTAATTTAATACAAATGTATGGTTAGCGACAAATACCTACCTTGTAGTGCACGCGGGGGTCCTTAATCTTAGAGTATTGGCATGAAATTCTCTCGTAGGGCTTTGATTCTACAATATTTTTGTCATTAATTACCCCCCATGTACATTAAGGCCAGTCCAGGAAGGTTTTAATGTAGACAACAATCAACCTGTAGCGCAAGAGGTAGGACCATGCATGATATCCTTTATCACACGTGGCAGGACCGGATAGTCGTTGACGTGTAATCCTTTACCACAAGGGGTAAGACCAGATTATGATTAAGATTATATAAATAGTAAAATATGGTTCCATAGCACAGCGCAGGCGGGTCTAAAAAGTAATATACTTAGACTTAAATCATGTTATATCAACGTCGCATTAGTATACTTGTATTAGATTTGCTTTGCTTACACAGACGTATATGACCCACTCCTACATTTTTCTATCTATATTCTTCAGGGTCGATGGAGTTTAGAGATATGATGTATCAGGAGATGAACCTTGCATATACTATATATATATCGTAAATAAAGTGTGTATTAAAGACTTAATGTGACAGTGTATGGTTATTTAGGTTTAGATTGTATAGAATTACGTTATGGTATCAGATGTGTTATTAAACATATATATTTACGTAATATGATATTTTATGTAACCATTTCGCTATAAGACTCTAAAAGTTTAGGTTAGTATAGTTTTATCTTATGCTCTCTTTGTGCATATCATATGTATCATCACCTAACGACTCGATGTTTTGTGACTTCATTGTGTAGTTATGAGGTTCTTAAATGGTCGGTTGTTACACCAACCTCTCAAACAAGTACTAAATAGTCTTGACACAATAATCGACTTTTGAAATGGTCCATGGAACACAGACATCGTCATGTCGCCTTCCACCTCCACGCTACCGTCAAAGGCCAGGCTATTTCCAACTTCATAGTGGAATGTTCAAGCCTAAACAACGGTGAAGAGGAAACAATCACCAGCTACAAATCATGATAATTATACATAAAGGCGAGCATTTGGTTGGTTATGTTGGTCCAATGATGAATTGTTAAACCAAATTAAAACTAATAAAAATGAAAATCATGCCAAACCAATAGAATTAAGTTTGGTTAGTTCAATTGATTATCTGGTTCAAATGAATTTAAAGTGATTTGCATTTTATATTTGGAATATTCGTTATACTTTAAAATTAAACATAAATATATGATTATTCTTATTTAGCATCTTTATGATTTTTAATAACAAAATTTAAATATATATGATAAATTCAATTTATTTAGACCACTAAACTAATCCAATAAATTCACTATAACATTAATAATTTTGAAAAAATAATGTAAGTTTGGGTAATTTGGTTAAATCAATAATCAAGCTAAATTTTATTATGGATCGATTGTAAAGCAATCTAGTTTCAAAATCAAGCCAAATCGATTGAAATAAACTAGTTTGGTTGGTCCATTCGGTCTAACCATAGATTGTTCATCCCTAATTATATGTTAATGGTCCATCTAATAAGAAAAAAGTTAGGGCCATCATGGTCCTAAGCACACCCGGTGAGAAAGAACTATACTTTGTTGTTCACCTTAGCTTCAAGGCCATCAACAATAAAGCCGAGCATAAAGCCGTCCTGGATGGTCTGAAAATGGCTAGAGAGATATGGATAAAATACTGCATGTGTTCAGTGACACCTTTCAATTTGCCAACCAGGTCTAAGAGAATTTCAATGTACACGCAAGACATTGGCCATCTACGTCGTCGAAGTCAAGAAACTCATCAGCACCTTAATAGAGTTCAAGCTAGAGAAAATCCCCGAGAAGAATGCCAAGGTCAACAAGGTAGCCATGGTGGCAACCAATGCTAAGAAAGCTTCCTTTGGATCCCAATGGAGATGTAGGCCATTGCTTTTTTCGAATCAATGGCGACCGCCATGGAAATTGACAAGGTATAAACCAATGTTTGGATGATCCTACTGTTGAAGTACCTCTTAGAAGGGGAATTACCACAAATAGAAAGGAAGCCAAAAAAATTGTATATCGGGCTCCACACTACACAATCATGGGTGGAAAGCTTTACCAGCGGGGATATTCAACCCTCCTTCAATGCCTTGTCATAATTGATGAAGCTAATCATATATCAAATGAGTTGCATGAGTGCTTCTACAGAGATCATGTCGTGCGGAAACGACTAGCAAAAACGCCGCTTGCTAAGGTTGCTACTTTACCCACTATGATCATGGATGCAATGAACTACATTAAGAAGTGCGACCGATGCCAACATTCCACTAGGATTCAAATATCTTCTCCAAATCTCCTAACTTCTATGGCATCCCCTTGGTCGTTTGATACTTGGGGATTAATCTCATTAGAAAGCTCCCCAATGCTAAAGTCGGATACAACAATGCCATAGTCACCACCGACTATTTCACAAAAAAGGTTGAGGTGAAGTCCCTCAATAGGGTTACCATGCCTAAAATCCTGAACTTTGTGACTAAGAACATCGTCTACTACTTCGGTCTTCCAAAAAGATCATCATGGAAAATGGCATGTAGTTCGAGAATGAAAAGTTACCAGGGTTATGTGAGCGAAACAAAATAAAGAAGTGCTTCTCTTGGTCGTCCGCCCATAAGCAATGGAAATATTGAAGCCATAAACAAAAACATCAAATCCATGTTAAAGAAACACCTCACTAAGACAAAAGGAAATCTTGTTGATGACCTTCCACTCGTACTTTGGTTATATCGAACTTCAAGCTGAACATCAACCAGGAACTCATCATTCTCTTTGGCCCATGGGCACTGTTTGTGCCAAAATTGGTCACAAACACCCAATTGTAGATGAAAGCACCAATTCGCAATCCCAGATCATAGATGAAAAAAATGTATTGGATATAAATATGAAGAACACTCAAAATTTAAAGGAAAGCAGTAAGAAGATAGGTTTTATAGTGGTTTGGTATTGTAGCCGACATCCACTTTGAAGATTTTACTGTTTATTGATGATTCTCAACTAGTTTACTACAGTACAATTGATAATACTCAAGTTACAATGGAGTTCTAGCAGAGTAACAACGTAGAAGAGCCAAAAAGTCCCCTTTGTTGTAGGCATAGGAGTGTTATTTATAGGTGTAGGTCTGAAATATCCATCTCAAACTTCGGAACACCTCTTCACACACGTGGGTGGTCCACCAGATCGATCAGGGGTTGTTTGGGATCGATCCCTGATCGATCCATGCACACTTTGTATCGATCAAGAAATGGTCAGATAGAGCTGCGATTGATCATGGTGGTGCTCAAGTGCATGAGAAAGCTTCTATGAAAATCTCATAACATTTGGACTTGTCGTTTGAGAGTTATGAACGATCCAATATCTGACTTGCATGTAGGCTGGTGGTTTCGTATCGATCGATTCACACTGATCACCTTCGCATCCATCTTTTTCCCATACCATAGCCGTAGCCTTCGCATCGATCCAAGTTCCATGCCATGATCCATGTTGAACGCTCCATCACTTGACCGGCTCCTTCATATTGATCGATACGAAACAGCTCACGGGTTAGTACTTTTCGTATCCCTCACCCGCTCTTTTCTACATATCCATGCCATTCGCATCAATGACATGGCTCGAGAATCCATGTGAGATCCACTTTTTATGCTGAGTGATCACTTCTCCTAGTTAACCACACCTTCTTCATACCGATGTCAGAGGTTGTCTTCGTATCAGTGTTTACATGCTGCTTTGTATCGATACTTGCACAAGTTCTTCGTATTGATCATTAGGTGGTAGGTTTCGTATCGATCATTGACTATCGATACAAAATGCGTTGAAGGGGGATTGACATGAAGAAAGAGGTGGTTGATCAGATGAATCCGGACCGATGCCAACACATGATGGATATGAAGGAAGAGGATGTATTTTATGGATATGAAGGCCGTATCGATACGAAGAAGGGCGATTGCAAGGTGATGGATACAAAATGACGTGAATCCTACGGTTGTTGATCGATCCATGATTCTGACTCGAATTGGCAGCCTCCTTGACTCGAAGTCACTCTATCACTGACCCGAAGTAGGTTGCTTGATGACTCGAAGAAGTTTGCAGAGCTCTTGTAAATATATTAATCCCTCAAAGACTCGAAGCAAGACCTTCTTTGAACCGAAGCAATCCCTCTGGAAACCTGAAGTAAACATGAAGGCGACTCAAAGCGGACTCCAAGCAGCCTATTTCCTTCAAAACCTATACTCCAAGCATGTCGCGTTGTTTTTTCGTTGACTATGCTATGTCCTGTGTAGTCGATTGGGTTAAGTCCGCCTGTATGTTTCCTTGCATAAATGCGGGTTAACAATTTGCCTCCCAAAACATGCCTTGCAATAGGAAGGCATGTTTTGTGGTACCATATGCTGGATGTTCATATCCCGTTGATGACCTGTAAAGAGATCGATAATCTTACCTGATTATAAATAGTGATGGTTCGAGATTGTATGCTGTTCAGGGTGATATATGTGGTCGTTCGATGTCGGATGCTGTTCGAGGTGAATTATGACCGTTCAAGGCGAATTGTGACTGTTTGAGGTCGGGTGGCATTCATGGCGAATTGTGACCATTCAAGAACCGGTGTCGTTCGTGGCGAATTATGACATCTTGAGGTCAGATTTTTGAGTTATTAACATCAGAATTAAATTCAAATGAGTCTTGCAACAAAAATTTTCCAACAAAACCAAATCCAATTGCAAAAAAGAAAACAAAAACAAAACAGAAACATCAAAGGGAAAGCATCACCACTGTTGCAGTTTATAGTCATCTCGGAGTATGCCGGAGGACCGTTTGTGATCCTGTACATGTGTAAGCAACTTAACCATTATAAAGTGGATCTTACTACTTATTCAAAGTCACAAAACCATTCGGCTGATAACAAGCTGATGATGCCTAGATCCGGAGCCGTCCTCATTTGACGTAGATGGTTGTCGCTCCTATTCCACCGTTGCTGCTTGCCTTTCTACGTACAACAATAGCATGCCATTCCAGATATGTCCTTTGATCTCATCTATCTAGTGCCTACAATCATTCGTACTATGGCCACTTATCTCATGGAGTAGGTAGTACTTGTCCGATTTCCCTTCATTATTAATTGAATCCCTCCTGATTGGCGTCCGACATGGAACCTACCCCCTAATGTCTTGGTATATTCGCTCCAAAGTCTCGCTTGACACCAAATAAAAGGTGAATCTTGGTTCCTTTCGTAGCCGTCTTGACTAGTCAAAGCCATTCTTGATGCAGCACGATCTATGGAAGCACAAGGCTTAGACCGTGCATGGGTTAAGCTAGGTCGGCCCCGACCTAAGGAAGAGGAGCTACGAGTTGAGGAAGCCGCATTGAGTTATCTACGACTTAAGAGCTTAAGACGGCTACGACTTAACAAAAGAGGAAGCAGCCACGACCTAACTAAGTCGTTGAGGAGATATGCACAGGGAGATAAGGGGCTTGAGTCGGCATGCGCTTAAGTCGGTCATATGAGCAGGCTTTGTGTTGAAAAAGTCACGAGTCCTTGAGTCGTTGTATATTAAGTCGGTCATATGGAGTATGACCTGAGTTAAGCCGGCAAGAAGTTAAGTCGGTAAGTTTCTTAAGTCGGTCGTATGTTAGGTCGTACCTAGTTGAGTCGGCCATGTTTTGTAAAGTCGTAGGTCGTTATGATGTTGGGTCGGTCGAAGGCTGTTATGATGTAATGAGTTGAGTCGTGTACATATGTTGTGTGTTGTATTGTTTTGAGTCGGTCTCGTATGTAAAGGTGATGAGTCGTGTATGATGAGTCGTGGCCGACCTATGATGGGTGTTAAGTCGGCAAGCGACTCAAGAACCAGGGTTGTGAAACACTATAAATACGTGTGAGTTGTACATTTGAAGGGGTTGATTTTTGAATAAAATTTCTTGTTGATTGCTGTGTGCTTTCATCTTAAATTGGTAGTTGAGTGTAATCTCCTATCTCCACTTTCGGTTATTCGAGTGCGCTCGAATCAATGATTGTTGAAGCCGATTCGCGGAATCAAGTGTGCATGGTCAACGCTTGAAGAATTGAAGATCTTCTTTCATGGTATCGTGCGCGATCAACGTGTTAGAGATAGCTAGAATTCGGTATCTTCGGATCAATGAATTTTGGCATTTTGGTATTCATCAATCCACCGATTGCTACACTTTCATCGTTATATCAATTTTCTGTTAATCCGCTGCATCAGTTTGGTATCAGAGCGAGACTTAGCCAATCATAGCTAAGCCGAGACTTGGAGCCAAATTTTGGAGTTGAAGTTTTGAGGTTGGAGTTCATCGTGTTCATCTTGAAGTTGCAATGAGTCTGAAGATTTTGATCCATCTCATTTTGGATCTAGGGTTGGGGAAGTGTTTGAGTTTGAAGTTGTTTGGAAACCTTGAGCCAAGCCAAGTTAAGTCGTGAATTGTTGAGCCCGAATTCACTTGTTACCGAGTTAAGGGGTTTGAGCCGTGTAGAGCTATTGCCGAGACAAGAGTTGAGCCGTGACTTGTTGTTTGTGAAGTTTTGAAGAGTTTGTGAAGATTTTCAATCATGCCACCTAGGAGAGCTAATCGTCATCAAAACGTTGAAGCTTTGTATAGAAGAGAAGAAGCCGAGCTTATGGAACAACGTATTAACGAGAAATTTGATGAAGGCATTGGAAAGTTAGAGAAGTTGATGAATGATTTGAATCAAACTCAACGGAGGAGATCACCAAACTCGAACCATGGAGGAAACAGACTTTCGCCATCGGTTACGGGAGCGAGGAGGGTATCACCGCATTCTTTTAGAGATAGAAGAGAAATGTCAATTTCATCACGGAGAGATCATCATGACTATGGACATGAAGAGAGAAGAAGTCAACGTGAATTTGACAATGAGGCGTATAGAGATGAAGAGAGACATAGTCGAAGAAGCATGCATGAACGAAGGGATGATAATGGTCGTGATCGATGTAGGCACACTTTTGATTTTGATGAAGAGGGTGATAGAGCTAGCATTCATTATCGAGATCGAGACCAAGTTCGAAATTCTTATCGGGATGTTGAAGATGATCGTCGATGGGAGTCGGGAATGAAGATGGAAATTCCAGAGTTTAAGGGTGGAATGGTAGCTGAAGAATTTCTTGATTGGTTGTCTAATGTAGAAGAAATCTTTGATTTCAAGGAGGTTCCGGAGAATCGAAGGGTGAAGTTAGTTGCTACAAGGTTGAGGGGAAGAGCTTTGGCATGGTGGCAGCAAACTAAACTTACGAGAGAATGGATGGGAAAGTCAAAGATTGAGTCTTGGGATAAGATGAAGAAGTTGATGAGAGCTACTTTCTTACCATACAACTATCAATCACTTATGTACCAGAGGTTGCAGAATCTGAGGCAAGGGACGAAGTCTGTTAGTGATTATGCTGATGAATTTTACCAACTCATTGCCAGGAATGATATTATGGAAACGGAAGAACAGCTAACTGCTAGATTCATTGGGGGATTGAGAATGCAGATCCAGGATATTGTTAATATGTTTGATCCTAGATCAGTAGCAGAGGCACATCAGAAAGCGTTGGCTTGGGAGAAGCAGGGAAGGCGTGGAGGTGGTGTGTTTACTAATTCCAATAATCAAGCAAAGGGTGTTAGTGGGAGTTCTAATGTTCCTAAATCTGTCAGTAAGCCAGTAGTGAAGGAGGGTGAGAAGGCGAAGGTTAGCAGTGGTTTCAAATGTCATAATTGTCAGGACCTGGGTCACAAAAGCAATGAATGTCCGAAGCCAAAGAAGAGAGCAATGGTTGCTGAGATTGAGGATGATGGTGAGGAGGCAGAATGTTCAAATGCACCTTATGTTGAGGAGGAAGAAGAATTGTCTGGGGATGAAGGTTGTAATCTTATGATGAGGAGGTCATGTCTTACACCAAAGAGAGAAGAGGATTCTAGTTGGTTGAGAAGCAATATTTTTCAGTCGACATGCACTATTCTAGGGAAAGTTTGCAAGTTCGTTATTGATGCTGGAAGTTGCGACAATATTATTTCTACAGAGGCTGTGAAGAAATTGAACTTGAAAACTGAGAAGCATCCTAAACCGTACAAGTTAGCATGGTTAAGGAAGGTGGTGAAGTGAAGGTGTGTCGAAGGGCTTATGTGAACTTTTCTATTGGGAAGAAGTACAAAGACGAAATTTGGTGTGACGTTGTAGACATGGATGTGTGTCATCTGTTGTTGGGAAGACCATGGTAGTTTGATAGAGCAGTACAGCATGATGGTCGTGCTAATAGTTACAGTTTCATGTTTGAAGGTACTAAAATCACTTTAGTTCCTAAGAAGCAACAACAGAAGGAGAGCAAGCTGGAGGAGATTGAGGAATTGAAAACTCTGTTGACTTTGAAGGAGTTTGTTAAGGAAGTTGAAGATGAGCCTGAAGTCTATTTGTTGATTGGGCGAGAGAGCAGAGAAGAGGTTGAAATTCCAGAAGAAGCAAAGCCAGTTTTGAAAGAGTTTGAAGATGTATTTCCAGAAGAGTTGCCTAAGGAGTTACCGCCACTGAAAGACATTCAACATCAAATTGATCTTGTTCCGGGAGCAGTTTTACCCCACCGACCACATTATCGAATGAGTCCGAAGGAACATGAGGAGTTACGAAGGCAGGTGGAAGAGTTGTTAGAACAGGGACGTGTTCAGGAAAGCTTGAGTCCTTGTGCAGTACCAGCTTTGTTGGTGCCGAAGAAGGATGGAACATGGAGGATGTGCACAGATAGTAGAGCTTTGAACAAGATTACTGTACGTTACAGATTTCCTATGCCAAGGTTGGATGACTTGCTGGATCAGTTGAGTGGGGAACTATCTTTTCAAAGATTGACTTGAAGAGTGGTTATCATCAAATTCGAATTAGACCAGGTGACGAATAAAAGACAGCTTTCAAGACAAGAGAGGGGTTATACGAATGGTTGGTTATGCCGTTTGGTCTATCGAATGCACCGAGTACATTTATGAGAGTGATGAATCAAATTTTCAGGCCGTACAGTGGGAAGTTTGTTGTAGTTTACTTTGATGATATTCTGATTTATAGTGCGAGCACCGAGGAGCATGTAGAGCATTTGAGAAAGGTGTTAATTATTCTTCGTGAGGAACAATTTTATGCGGCTACGAAGAAATGTGTGTTCATGACGAGAAGTGTTTTATTTTTGGGATATGTTGTATCTGAGAAGGGAATCCAGGTGGACCAGAGTAAAGTTGAAGCTATTAGAAATTAGCCACAGCCGAGAACTATCACTGAAGTTAGAAGTTTCCATGGATTGGCATCATTCTACCGAAGGTTTATTCCACACTTCAGTAGCGTGATGGCACCAGTTACTGATTGCATGAAGGGGAAACAATTTTCTTGGACAGATAAAACTGGGATTGCTTTTGAGAAGATCAAGAAACTTTTGACGACAGCACCAATTCTTGTATTATCGGATTTTCAGTTGTTGTTTGAATTGCATACTGATGCGTCGAAGGTGGGAATTGGAGGAGTGTTGAGTCAGTGTGGAAAACCTATTGCATATTTCAGTGAGAAGTTGTCAGGGGCGAGGATTAGATACAGTACATACGATGTTGAATTTTACGCTGTTGTGCAAGCTGTTAAACACTGGAGACATTATCTATTTCAGAAAGAGTTTGTTCTTTACACTGATCATGAGGCGTTGAAGCATTTGCAAGGACAGGATAAGATTTCAGCGAGACATGCATCGTGGATTGCTTATTTGCAACAGTTTACATTCGTTGTGAAGCACAAATCTGGGATAACGAATCGTGTGGCTGATGCTTTGAGTAGGAGGAGTCATTTGTTGACTACAATGAAAGTTGAGGTGACAGGGTTTGAATTATTGCCAGAATTGTTTGAGGAGGACCCTTACTTTGCAAAGTTTGTTGAGAAAGTTAAGGATGGGAGTACTGATGAATTTATGTTAGTTGATGGTTTCTTATTCAAGGGGAATCGATTATGTATACCAGAGAGCAGTTTGAGATTGAAGATTATCAAAGAGTTGCACGAGGAAGGACATGTGGGCCGTGATCGTACTTTGCATTTGATTTCTGAATCTTACTTTTGGCCATCAATGAGAAAAGAGGTAGAAAGGTTTGTGGAGAGATGTCATATATGTCAGGTTTCGAAGGGAACAGCGACAAATGCAGGATTGTATATGCCGTTACCTGTACCAACTAAACCGTGGGTTGATCTCAGCGTGGATTTCGTTTTGGGTTTGCCTAGAACTCAAAGGGGAAATGATTCTATATTTGTTGTAGTGGATAGATTTTCGAAAATGGCACATTTTGTTGCTTGTAAGAAGACGGCGGATGCTGTTCGTGTCGCTCAGCTATTTTTCAAAGAGATCTATCGACTCCATGGATTGCCAGAATCTATTGTGTCGGATAGGGATACTCGTTTTCTGAGTCACTTTTGTTTAAGTTTGTGGAAGATGGTGGGAACGAAGCTGAAATTTAGTAGCGCTTATCATTCGCAAACTGATGGACAGACAGAAGTTGTTAATAGATCGTTGGGAAATTTATTGCGATGTCTTGTGAAGGACAGTTTGAAAAGTTGGGACATGAAGTTATGCCAGGCAGAGTTTGCACATAATCATGCAGTGAATCGTAGCACAGGATTCAGTCCATTTTAGATTGTTTATTCAAACGTACCCAGGGGACCGTTGGATTTGGCAGTAGTACCACAACCGAAGGGGACGGTTAAACGAGCTGTAGATTTTGTTGATGGATTGACTGAATGTCATAAAATCGTTCAGAAACGATTGGAGAAAGCCAATGATAAGTATATGCAAACTGCAGATTTGAAGCGACGAAATGTTGAATTTAACGAAGGTGATTGGGTTTATGCTGTGCTAACAAAGGATCGTTTTCCAGTGGGCGCTTATAACAAGTTAAAAGCCAGGAAAATTGGCCTGTAGAAGTTGTAAAACGAATTAATGAAAATGCTTATAAGTTGAAGCTACCAGAAGATGTGTATACTTCGGATGTGTTCAATGTTAAACATTTAGTTCCATATCATAGAGTTGAACTTGTGATAGAAGAAGATGGTGAAAATTCGAGGCCGAATTTCTGTCAACCGGGGGAGGATGATGCAGCACGATCTATGGAAGCACAAGGCTTAGACCGTGTATGGGTTAAGCTAGGTCGGCCCCGACCTAAGGAAGAGGAGCTACGAGTTGAGGAAGCCGCATTGAGTTATCTACGACTTAAGAGCTTAAGACGACTACGACTTAACAAAAGAGGAAGCAACCACGACCTAACTAAGTCGTTGAGCAGATATGCACAGGGAGATAAGGGGCTTGAGTCGGCATGCGCTTAAGTCGGTCATATGAGTAGGCTTTGTGTTGAAAAAGTCGCGAGTCCTTGAGTCGTTGTATATTAAGTCGGTCATATGGAGTATGACCTGAGTTAAGCCGGCAAGAAGTTAAGTCGGTAAGTTTCTTAAGTCGGTCGTATGTTAGCTCGTACCTAGTTGAGTCGGCCGTGTTTTGTAAAGTCATAGGTCGTTATGATGTTGGGTCGGTCGAAGGCTGTTATGATGTAATGAGTTGAGTCGTGTACATATGTTGTGTGTTGTATTGTTTTGAGTCGGTCTCGTATGTAAAGGTGATGAGTCGTGTATGATGAGTCGTGGCCGACCTATGATGGGTGTTAAGTCGGCAAGCGACTCAAGAACCAGGGCTGGGAAACACTATAAATACGCGTGAGTTGTACATTTGAAGGGGTTGATTTTTGAATAAAATTTCTTGTTGATTGCTGTGTGCTTTCATCTTAAATTGGTAGTTGAGTGTAATCTCCTATCTCCACTTTCGGTTATTCGAGTGCGCTCGAATCAACGATTGTTGAAGCCGATTCACGGAATCAAGTGCGCTTGGTCAACGCTTGAAGAATTGAAGATCTTCTTTCACGGTATCATGCGCGATCAACGTGTTAGAGATAGCTAGAATTCGGTATCTTCGGATCAACGAATTTGGGCATTTTGGTATTCATCAATCCACCGATTGCTACACTTTCATCGTTATATCAATTTTCTGTTAATCCGCTGCATCAATTCTCTACTTTTCGCTTCCCTCTATCTTTGTTTGAATCTTTCCTGGGCGAATCTCCACCTTTGACTGCATATACTTCAGCTTCATCTCCTTCCTCTCTTTTAACCTTTGCATCTTCCTACCACATAAATCTTTCCTCCTTATGGTAAAATTCTCCTAGATCCATAGGTGGATCCCTTATCAACGAATTCTTAAATTCTATGCCATCAGCTATGAAAGATACACCCTCCATCAAAACCATGGATGGATCTGGCCGATCTGTCGATGTCCCTGCTGCATTGAATCGTGTAGAAAACTCCTCAGAGACTCACCGGTTTTCTGCTTCAGTGTTGTCAAACTCATCATATTCTTGTTCCTCGGGATGTGAACTCTAAACTACCTTATAAACTTCTCAATCAACTCAATCCATGTTCCAGTGGAGCCACTTTCTAATTGTCTGAAACATAGCGCTGCTATATTTGTCAGATACAATGGGAAACACTGTGCCATGACTTCCTACGATGCCTCCAGTACCTCCACGTGCCTCATATACCTCGTCAAATGAACAGTAGGGTCTGTCCTTCCAACATACATCTCCAATGTTAGTAGCTTATATTCAAGTGGTTCCTGGCCTGCCTAATTGCGGGAGCGAAAGGGCTCCTGTTCACATCTTCCAGATCTCTATTCACTAATCCACCTCTCATGGCTCGTCTGACCATCTTTGCCAATCTGTCACTATCATCAAGTGGTAGTCCTTGTCCGTGGCTTTTGACCTGCCCCCAAGTTCTCGAGCGAATCTTGAAATCTGCTCCCTTGGACGATGTCACGATCCGCCTTTCTATCACCAGAAAAACGCATCATGATTTAAGAAAGAAAGGGATAGAAGAAGAAAAGATAGGGAAGAAGAAACTCAACAATATCAGATACTCACACCGGAACGAATGAAATATAATATATCACATAAAATATTACATGGTATCATGTACATCAGAGTACATAACTTATACATTCATATTAGACAGTTACAAACATCTGTCTAACTATACAACTCAAGATATCACAGGGATACAAACACAATCACTAACATAGCGGAACCATTATATCTACAAAGCTGAAGCCTCCTGCTCCAAATCTCCTCTAGAATTCATCAAGCTAACCTGAATCCCTTGACTACTCATACATAATATGAGTACCCAAGAGTTTAATAAGATAGAAAATAAACACTTGGGTCAGACAGGGGTCTGATGTGAGTAAACGGGTTAAAGTTGCTTAACTTTAAAAATCCTTTGGAAAGAAAAGGTATCACGTAAGACTTCCCACACATAAACATGGAAAAGTTTTTACCTTACGCTAACCAAAACATTTGATAGGAAATCCAGTGATATTATAATAGTGTCCAGGGTTTTCAAGTAAATAGAAAATAGCCGAAATTGTTATATCTATTAAATTCCAGCTACTAGCCACAAAAGTGGGTAATACAAATCAAAAACGTCGGGTCTCGTAGGAAGAATGAGTTTCCATCAATGGCAGGGCTACTGGGGTACCGCCCGTCACAGTACGGGGCCTAGATCACCGTACCGAGGATTACTCCCAATACCCTGCAACACAAGGCATGAACCATCCCTTACTGGACAGTCCCGAACAAGACCACCCCATGGTTGGCGCGACCAACCACACACACTAAGCCGAAATAGAAGGGACCTCTAGACAAGGGTAGATCTCGTCCTACTTAGGCATGACCCACTTAACCTTGCTGCACCTCCCTTGTTTTAGCCATTCCCGGTTGATGAGGCTTGAGCTTGCGATTACCTTATAGAACACATCTATCTTAGAATGCTCATCGTCCACCTGACGATGTTCTGAAAGCATTCAATCCATACAAGTTCATTCTGGGTTCGAACGAAACCGAAGGCACTATCTCGTTGCACTCATTTTGGAATCACCCTCAGAGTCAACGACCATAGTCTTTGCACTCTAAATCACCATCTCGAACTTGAAAGTACTATCTCCGTCAAACTCATCTCGGAATCACCCTCAGAGTTATACTGACGAATAATTCCTACACTTCGAGTCTTCACTAAGCTCTTCTCTTGGATTCACGACCTAACGTTTAATTTGGATCGATGTGGTTTTCAGATATCCAAATATGGAAACCCGATCCCAGTCTCACCCAAATCCAACGCCATTTTAATGTCCAAGTTGTTTAAAGGTTTAAACAATTAAACTTATATTCAGGATAATATAGCAGATAGATGAATCACATTATCACAATAGATAATTCAAATTATCCAATCATCTCACAAGCAGCATATATCCCATATCAGAGATATCACATCCAAATCATCCAATATCATTCAATTATCCAATATCAATCATCCAATATTAATCAATCATCTATAAGCTGGTTTGATTCTCTCTTAATCAATTGGATTACCTTAATCCTTCTTACTCAACATTAATTAATTACAAATTAATTAATTAATTATCTTTAAATGATCTTCCTTAATTAATCTCCCTTGATTAATTATCCTTTAATTACATTCAAGTAATTAGCCTTTAATTAATTATACAAATTAATTATCCTTAACCATAAACGGTAATTAACCTTTAATTACTTCATTAATTACAATAATTAACGATCCTCCATTTATTTCCATTAATTAATTGCATTAATCCTTAATTAATTATAATTAATTAATCATACTTTATTTAATCACTTTCATTAATCAACCTTGATTAATTTCATTAATTATATTAACTAATGGTCCTTATTAATTGATTAACCCTTTAATTAATTAAATAATTAATTTGTAATTAACCATCTCATTAATTAGTCTTAATTAATCATAAACAATAATTAACAAACTTGTAGTTACTTATCTTAATTAATTAACTTCTTAATTAATTATATTAATCCTTTGATTAATTACACTAATTAATTAATCTTCAATTACTTTATTAAGTAATCATTAATTAATTACATTAATTAATAATCCTTAATTAATTACTTCATTGATTAATCACATTTTTAATTAATTTCATTTAGTAATTAATCTTAAATTAATCACATTCATTAATTAATTAATCACATTAATTAATTAATCAAAATTAACTAAGTAATTAACCCTTAATTACTTCCATAATTAATTATCCTCTAATTACTTTCACTAGTTAGTTACTCTCTTAATTAATTACCTTAACAAGTAATTAATCCCACCATTAATTAACCTTAATTCTTTAATTAATTAACCACTCTTTAAATTAATTAACTTTCAAATCAATTATATTAATTAATCCTTTAATTAATAACATCGAATGATTATCCCTTAATCACTTTCACTCAATTACTTCCATAAGTAATTTTCCACTAGTTACTTCCACAAGTAATTTCTCTTCTTAATCACATTTAGTAATTATACATTAATTACTTTACTGCGTAATTACACTTAATTAATCATAAGTGATTATCTTTAATTAATTAATCTTATTAATTTATCTAAAATTAATTACATTAATCAGTTAACTAATTAATCATCACTTAATTTCTAATTAATTCATTAACTATCCACTAATTACTTTGTTAAGTAATTATTCTTAATTACAAATAATAATTAAGCTTAAATTTATTTTATTAATTAATTATTCTTAATTAACCTCAACTTAACTAATTAAAAATAAACTTTGCATTTATATTAAATATTTAATTTAATCATTAACTTCATTAAAAACAATTTAAAATCAATTTGAAGTAGGGTTTTATTTTTAAAAAAACAATTTAAATAATTAATTTTAATATACTTGAAATCTTTGAATATCCTTTTAAACATATTAAATTAGATTAAACAATTATTTAACTTTGAAATCCAAATTTTCATATCCTTTAAACTTATTCGTTTAAAATAAAATTTAAAATCTAATTTAAACATTCCTTTATAATTACCTCGGATATATCTTAATTCTTATTTCAAAACTCATTTGAACCTTCTTAATCTTGATCTAATATTTTAAATTGAAAATATCTTGAATTAAAAATCAAAATAAATTTAGTTAATTAATTTTGAAATCAACTATTTTAAACATTTCAAACCTTGACACATATTTAATTAAATATTTTCAAAATCTTGGTTTCTATTCATTAGAAAAACTTGTTTTATAATTTAAAACTTGATTTTATTTTTTATTTCTTTTAACAAAATTTGTTTTTACTTTACTTAATCAGATTGGCATTATCACCTAAAAACTCGAGTTCGAACACTGATCAACGCGAGCCTGCCCCGGATCTTCCACCTACTCAGAAAGCTTCGAGTCGACATCAGAAAATCGAGTACCACTCCGAGTCGACCCTCATCTTCCTGAAGCTCCATTTTCCCAGATACATCGTGCACGTGGTGCACGTACCACAACGTCTCCGACCATCATAGGTTATCGCGGCGACTCTCCTCGATCACTCCTACCCATGCAAGCACTCTCGATCACTCAGATCGAACGAATATCACGCGAATCAAAATCGAGGCATTTAAGCCCAAACAAAAAAAACATCATGGCCGGGAAACTTCACCATTTCGACGTCTCAAACTTCAAAAAGCTTCGCCATCCACACCGCACCTTCGTCTCGACCACCGGCTCCTCCAGCAAGCTACGCGATCAACTCCATTCATGCCTCGTCGCCGCAAAACCCTCTGAAACGTCGACTACAATACCAAGGTATTAAACCCTACTACGAACGATTCTGGTCATCTCGGTCATAGGAACAATTCAAGGCTATTTTTCCCTTCATCATCGATACTCCAGCTAGCTTCGACCAAGAATTCGGCCCCAACCACTGTGTTGATCATCGACAATCCATCAAATTGCCAAAAACGTTCATCTCAAATTTTCTAATCGAATTTCAAATTAAAAATTATGAAATGTATGTTAAAAGTCACGATTTTTAACCACTATTTCATTTATGCAATCCAAAACAAGAATTAAAGTCGTTGATTTTTAACATGTATCAGTACTTTACTGTTATTTCAACTAAAAAAATAATTTGCTAACTCAAAATTCCTAAAACTATTTTTAAAATTATCATCATACCTTAACGAACAACTTTCATTCAAATATCAAAATCTAATATGGTTTAGATTGGAAGATTTTGAATTTTTCTTAAGAAAAACAAATTTTGTAAATAAAACAGAGAAGATGAATTTATACAGGCACTTATGTTCTCTGACATTTCACACTTCCAACATGCATACATAAACAATATTCATGTAAACATATATTCATTATCATAGCACAATTCATCACATGCATAAAAATTCAACTATAGATATTATTAAAACTGTTTTTAAAATGTTTACTCACCTTTTTTATAAGCAGAGAACATATTTTTTTTATGTCCAGGCTTTAAATTTTGATCAAAATACTGGAAAGTTCTTTGATTGCTTTGCTGTTGAAATCCTTTGCATGCTTGTTAATTGATGATTTAAGTGTTGAAACTTGCTGAGTTGATTCTTTACATGTTTTGAAGCTTTGAAACTGAAGTACTGGAATTTGATTTTCTGTTCACTTTGATTCCTAGGATTTCCAACTTCTTTCTCCTATTTTTATTTTGTATTTAATTTTTAAAAGATGAGAAGAAAATGATTTGAGGCAGAAAAGAATTTTTTCTGAAATCAGATTTTCTCCCAAAACACTAATTAGTAAAAAATTTAGTTCCTAATGAAAAATTGCTTTGCCACTTGTAGATTCAAATCACCCTTAGCTTACACATTTTTAAATCCATTGTTATCTTTTTACAAATGTCAAAAGCTAGCTTTAATTGTTGACAAGTGTTAACTTTCTTTTTATTAATTCATTTAAGTTATAAATGTATTTATGAAGTATATTTATGTGTATAAGAAATGTTTGTCTTCTTATAAATAAGCTTTTAAATTTTAATAAATATACACGTGTGAAATTTTGTAAACATTTGTTTATAAATAGCTTATGTTTTTAAATCAAATAAATGTATTATATGTTTTCCTTTAAGTTATGTAATATGAATTTGTATTTATATTTATGTAAATGTGAATTTAGTAATTTATTTATATATATTACTTATGTTTACAAACTATTCTAGTTTAAGAGATATTTTAAAAACAAAGCTTATTTAAAACTATATATATATAACCATTTTAGTTTAGTATTTTTTTTAAAAGAAAACAAAATAAAATAAATCTTATTTAAATTATCGCATTTTATTATCTTATACTTTGAAAATATAAAATTAACTTTAAATTAGCTTTTGAAAAATATTAAATTTAAAACAAAGCTTCAAATCGCAATATATATTATAATTTGAAAACATATTTCTCTTATTAAATTTTAACCAAAGCTTCCTATTATAATGTATATACATACATACATACATACATACATATATATATATATATATATATATATATATATATATAATCAACAGATTATATTAAATTTCAAAACAACTTCAAATTGTAACATATACATACATATATATTACAATTTGAAAATACATCTTTTATTTAACAAAAGACCTTCTATTCACAATATATATACCAAATATATATATTATAAATAGAAAATAAATTTTATTAGCTTTGAAAGATAAATCTTATCAATTTTAAATTGTTAGAAAGATATTGATCAATATTGCCAGATTAAGTACTTATTAACCTTTAAAAGATTAAATTTACCAATTTAAATTAAAATTATAAAGGAAAATTATCAATTCAATTTAATTATTAATACAGGTTATTAAATTGATATTTCCTAAAATTCCGGGTCGTCACATTTCTCCACCTTAAAAGAATTTCGTCCCTGAAATTTAAAAGCAAAGATAATTTAATAACCTACCAAAGATTTTAATCTTAAACAGCAAAGCACACCTATTATCCAGCTACTGACAACCATAGCAACCAATCAAAAAAACAAACCTAACTAACTATCCTGATACAAATCGGGATAGATCTTCATAACACTATCTAGAGTTTCCCAAGTATAAATCACTGGGAGACTCGCTCTACGGAAGCTAAACTAACTACACCACTATAATCCAGAGCTCCTCTCTTCTCTAGATCCACCAATCTGAACAGAACATCAGACTATACTCAAGTCTAACACAACTTCCAAATCCACCTGAATTGCTGATTCTATAATCAACGATGAATCATACACGTACTCCCTCAGAGATACGTGAAATACAATGAATCCCAGTCATGGCAATTCAATCCTATAGACAAAAGAACTTATCTTATCAAGAACACAGATACGAAATCCCAAATACCTTAGAGAAAGCCATCAAATCTTACCCAATCATATTGTTCTCTTAACCCGAGAAACCTTAACAACAATGAAGTCTCCAACTTCGAATTCCAGATTTATCCATCTTATCCGCGCAATCTTCAGACGATCTTGGACTGCCTATCTTCATTCTGATCAGCTCAACCTATGCTGATGCTTCCAGAAACAACTAGACCAAAACAAACCAGGTTTCTAGATCCTACTCAACAAAGTGGTCTTCCAAGATCCGTCGAAATCCAGAACACAAGCTCTACTTCCCAAGCAATAGAAAACTGAACTTGCTTCCTTCCTCGCACAGCTGCTACCTCGCTTCTGCTGCACAACTCTGATTCTGAAATAGATGAGAATACTGTTGATGGACACGAGTACAAACTTATCCAATATATCCGGGAAACTTTGTTCATCAAATTCATAAAATCTTAGTGACCCATCTGACTCGGTCACACAACCTTACAGCAGAATCCAACTCAAAACCTAGATCTGACCAATCTAACTCCAAAAATGTCTAAGCTACTACACCAACTCTTCTTTCTCCAAGAACCATTCTACTAACAGGCTAACAACCAGTATCGCTTCTGGAACTAATACAATATGGAACTCAACTCCAGATGCAGGCAACCTTCTGATTACTTTAGCAGCTCCTACTTCCATATGAGAACCCTCAGTCTCAAAAAAAAGATTGCCCAAGATAAATTCCCAAATTAATCGCAAGTCACTTTTGCCATCCTACCTAGTTCGGATTCTAAAGAAACTGTCCTCTCTTTACCCATTAGAACAGCCATAAGCTTTTCTAAATTAGGTTAACCCTTCAAGGAAGCCTTCACCATCTGCCCAAACTGCTGATAGAAGAACCACAAAGATTCCTGAACCATCGGAGAAATGACCCACACTGCTGCTTCCAAACTCTATCTCTAGGACACTACTAAGCCAAAAGACCTTCTTGTTGGCACACAAACACCTCCGAGATGAAACTGCTACCACAGCTAACCAAAGACTTCTAATCCAAAGGCTCCTTGAACCCCAAAACCATCAACTAACTTCACACATGACTCATCAAAATGGGCAGACATCCTCTCAAGAAACTCGGGATCTAAACCAAGCATCAACATCTCACTCTCCTTAAGGGGTGAAAATGAGACCATGCCGAAGCGAAGCAACTTAAAGACCTTAGTCTCATATTCCAAACTAATCGAAACTCCTTCCTAAAGATGTCAGGATACCATCACTTGCTTTTGCACTTCCGACAGATCCAAACTTTATAAAATCCCCTCACCTGAGCGCAATCCAAACTTACACTTCCAAGATGGGCTCCGAATCTTTAAAAGAAAATTTCCTTCGGAGTTCAGAGAAATCCTTACTTCAAGCTGCAAAGCTTATTCGAGATGGTATTTGGTCTACAATCTCGACAGATACACCTCCAACCACAACATGTGAGCCTTTTCCATTAGTGGTGGTCGTGTTACACACACTTTTACCTTATCTACCTTTATAACTTATGTTGGAAGATCCGAACAGATAACCCAACAGATTAGGGGTGTGTGTGTGTGTGTGTGTGTGTGTATATATATATATATATATTACAAGTACACTCTCTCAAGAAAGACACCACTCCAGAGCCTAGGTATTCGCTCAACCTATGCTCTGATACCAACTGTCACGACCCGCCTTTCTATCACCAGAAAAACGCATCATGATTTTAGAAAGAAAGGGATAGAAGAAGAAAAGATAGGGAAGAAGAAACTCAACAATATCAGATACTCAAGCGGAACGAATAAAATATAATATATCACATAAAATATTACAGAGTATCATGTACATCAGAGTACATAACTTATACATTCATATTAGATAGTTATAAACATCTGTCTAACTATACAACTCAAGATATCACATGGATACAAACACAATCACCAACACAGCGGAACCATTATATCTACACGTTGAAGCCTCCTGCTCCAAACCTACTCCAAAATTCGTCAAGCTAACTTGAATCCCTCGACTACTCATACATAATATGAGTACCCAAGAGTTTAATAAAACAGAAAAAAAAACACTTGGGTCAGACAGGAGTCTGGTGTGAGTAAATGGGTTAAAGTTGCTTAACTTTAAAAATCATTTGGAAAGAAAAGGTATCGCGTAAGACTTCCCACACATAAACATGGAAAAGTTTTTACCTTACGCTAATCAAAACATTTGATAGGAAATCCAGTGATATTATAATAACGTCTAGGGTTTTCAAGTAAATAGAAAATAGCCGAAATTGTTACATCTATTAAATTCCGGCTACTAGACACAAAAGAGGGTAATACAAATCAAAACTGTAGTGTCTCGTAGGAAGAATGGGTTTCCATCAATGGCAGGGCTACTGGGGTACCGCCCGTCACTGTACGGGGCCTAGATCACCGTACCGAGGATTACTCCCAATCCCATACAGCACAAGGCCGGAACCATCCCTTACTGGATAGTCCCGAACAAGATCACCCCGTGGTTGGCGCGACCAACCACACACACTAAGCCGAAATAGAAGGGACCTCTAGACAGGGGTAGATCTCGTCTTACTTGGGCATGACCCACTTAACCTTGCCGCACCTCCCTTGTTTTAGCCATTTTCGATTGATGGGGCTTGAGGCTGTGATTACCTTTATAGAACACATTATCTTAGAATGCTCATCGTCCACCTGACGATGCTCTGAAAGCATTCAATCCATACAAGTTCGTTTCGGGTTCGAACGAAACCGAAGGCACTATCTCGTTGCACTCATTTTGGAATCACCCTTAGAGTCAACAATTAGTCCTTGCACTCTGAATCACCATCTCGAACCTGATAGTACTATCTCCGTCAAACTCATCTCGGAATCACCCTTAGAGTTATATAGACGAATAGTTTTTACACTTTGAGTCTTCACTAAGCTCTTCTCTTAGATTCACGACCTAACGTTTAATTTGAATCGATGTGGTTTTCGGATATCCAAATATGGAAACCCGATCTCGGTCTCACCGAAATCCATCGCCATTTTAATGTCCAAGTTGTTTAAAGGTTTAAACAATTAAACTTATGTTCGGAATAATATAACAGATAGATGAATCACATTATCATAATAGATAATTCACATTATCCAATCATCTCACAAGCAGCATATATCCCATATTAGAGATATCACATCCAAATCATCCAATATCATTCAATTATCCAATATCAATCATCCAATATTAATCAATCATCTATAAGCAGGTTTTATTCTCTCTTAATCAATTGGATTATCTTAATCCTTCTTACTCAACATTAATTAATTACAAATCAATTAATTAATTACCTCTTAATGATCTTCCTTAATTAATCTCACTTGATTAATTATCCTTTAATTACATTCAAGTAGTTAGCCTTTAATTAATTACACAAATTAATTATCCTTAACCATATACGGTAATAACCTTTAATTACTTCATTAATTACAATAATTAATGATCCTCCATTTATTTCCATTAATTAATTAACTATAATTAATTGCATTAATCCTTAATTGTAAAAACCTAGAAAATTTCGATACCGAAAATTCCAGATAGTAAGAAAAGGAAAGAAAGAGAAAGAAGAAGAAACAGGAACAAGACACAAAAAAAAACCTCACATTCGCAGCGGATCAAAATATAATATCACATAATAACAGTTTACAAAAGAAGAACTGTATCAATACACTTATATTTATACATCAGAGTTACAGCCATTACTATTTACTGGACAGTTTTAAACAACGTGTCCTAATTATACAATGATATATCACAGAGGTAAATACTCCATACGTTCCAGCCATCCAGCTCGCCTCCTAAGCTCCAGAACGTCCTTACCTGAAAATCTGTAATACTCGGTCTGACCCGAGCATTACATCAAAGTAACACCCTGGTCAGGCTGGAAACCAGCGTGAGTAAACCCAACTAACAAGGAATACAAAAGCATACAACTTATATAAACCTGGAGTAACTTATATAGATTTACAACTCCACAAGTTATAGACATCACCTATTTCACATATCAATTTCTAAGCTCCAAAACTTACATTAATTAATGATCCTCAAATTATTTTCACTAGTTAATTATTCTTAAATTTCATATAATAATTAACTTTTCACTTAATTACATTTATTAATCAATCTTGATTAATCACAATCAGAAATTAACTTTCCTTAATTACTTCATCAATTAAACCAACTCCTTGATTAATTATAAATTAATCCTTCAATTACTTGAGTAATCATTACTTAATTCCTTTCATCAAGTAATTATCCTTTAATTGCTACCCATCAAGTAATTTCCTAAAATTAATTACATCTGGTAATTATCCACTAATTACTTCACTAAGTAATTATACCTTATTAATTACCTTAAGTAATTATACTTAACTCAATATCAAATGATTAACTTTAATTAATTAAACTAAATTAATTAACCAAAATTAACCACATCCAATTAATTTATCATACCGAGTAATCAGTTCCTTTAATTACTCATTAAGTGATTTACATTAAGTAATTAACCTCTTAATTACTTATTAATTAATTATTTCTTAATCGATATCTTGATTAATTCATCTTTAATTATCACCTATACATACATACATTAAGTAATTAGCCTTAAATTAATAATGCAAATTAATTATTCTTCACTCACCCATATTAATTTCACTTACCCTATATTGATTTCTCAAATTTTATTATCCTATAAACACTTACATTGAATAATTAACCCTCAATAAATCACATGAATTAATTGTTAATTATGATTAACCATTAATCACTTCAACTTTAATTACTCCCATGAGTAATTACCACTAATTACTTTCATAAGTAATTATCATTCTTAATTACATTCAGAAATTACCATTAATTACTTCATTAAGTAATTACACGTAATTAATCCATAATTAAGTGATTATTTAAAATTAAATAAACAACTAACCAATTATTTAAAATTAATTAGACAATTAATTAACTAACTTCTTATATTTCAAAATCCTTAATTAATGAAGAAAACACTATTCTTAATTAAAATTTTACTTATTAACAAATCTTAATAATTAAGTATTCTTAAGTTCTAAACAATTTAATCTTAATTATCATCATAATTTAATCATTTGCATTAACTAAATTTTAATAACTTTAAAGACAAATTATTTAATTGGTTACAAATTTTTTACCTTACCCTTATTTGAAAATCAAATTGGAAATTTAAAACATTTTAATTATCCAATTTAAACTTTATTCATCTCCAATATAAATTGAAACTTAGTTATTAAAAATTACTTAAAAACTTATTTTAAAACTTTGATTCAATATTTAAATTCAAAATACTCTTTTAAATTGAATTTTAAAATTTAATTAATTACTTCAAAGAAATCATCTTAACAATTTAAATTTTTAAAATAAATTCAATTATCATCTTTAAAAGTTTGATTTATATTTATTTCAGAAGAACAAGCTTCAACTTGTATTTTGCTTCTTTTATAAAACTTAAACTAAATTTTTATTCAAACGACAAGCTTTAAAATCAGCAACTATATCTTTAAAATTACACAGTACTAACAGAAGCACTACTAAAAATCTCGAGTTAACTTTGCAACTTCCATTACACGGTCTAAACTATAACACACAACCCAACCCGAGACAGACACGACAGATGCACGAGAGCTACCCGAGTTAAAACCCCCAGCTCCTTCCTTCGAGTCATAACCACGAATGACACGAGAGCTTCATCGGGTCGTTCTCATCTTCCCCAAACCAAATACCCAGTGCGCACATACACGTATGCTCGTGCACGTGTCCCGTCACCTCCGGCCAAACCAGGTTGTCGTGACCATCACCATCGATCACAATGTCACTCGCAAACCTAAATCCAAACCCAGATCCAACAATTGACATTCGAATCGAAATTCGAACTCTTAGCACGAAACTGAAGCAACAACATGACCTAAAACCCCTCCACGGCCAACGCCACGACGCCGTACAACCTTCGCGGACCACTCCACCGAAGTGCCATGACCACGAACTACATCCTCCCCAAACGCTAACAATTCCGGTCCCCAATCCAAGTCGCGACAGTCATGATTGTCCAACCCAAACAAAAACGAGCTAAAACCCTAACTTGATCCAATTCGAAAAATTCACACATTGGGAAAATTCTAAAACATTTTTCCCATCATCTCCCACATATAAGCAAGCTTCGACCACAATATCAAATCAAATTATTGTGTATATCATCGATAGTTCACAAAAATTCCCAAACCATTTAAACCCAAAATTCTCATGATTCATCAAACTAAAAATTACAAATTGCATATCTAAATTCATGATTTATCATCACAATTACATGCATGTAGTTCAATTTAGAATTTAAAGCGGTTGATTTTTAACCAAAATTTAAGTTTCACTTGTTTTCCATTTTTAAAATTATTTGTAAATTTAAACATTACAGAAACTATTTTACAATCTTCATCAACTTTTACATACAACTTCTATTCAAATATTCAAGGCTAATAATGATCAAAGAATGAGATATTTAATTTTAAGAGGGAAAAATCAAAATCTGTTAAAATAACAGAACTTACATTTCCATTACAGGTATTCAAATCAATCATGCATTCATGTAACAAATATTCATCGTCAAGCAAATTCATCGCATGCATCATCATTCAATCACAAATCAAACTAAAACTATTTTTAAAATGATTTACTCACCTGAACTATGTACAGAAGAGACCTGGATGTTTGAGTTTGATTTCTGAAAGCTAGAAAAATTGATCTAGTTTGAATTAAATCTTGATTTGGAAATGCCTTTGCTTCCTGTAACTTGATATGGTAACTGATCTTATTTTGATTTGTTGAGTTGTTCTGAGATTAATCTCCAGGTTAGAGTTGTTGTTGATGATATAGTCGAACTGTAATTGTTTGATTCAATTCCTAGCTTTGATTTGTTTTTTTTTTGAAGGGTGAGGGTAGAAGAAAATGATAGAGAGGAGAAAAAGTTATCATATAATAATTTTTTTTCTTTTTTTCTTTTTTAGAAATAAAATAATTGACACTTGTCATTTACCTTGTTTAGTTTGCTAACACATGCTCTTAAGAATAATGATAAGTTAACACATGTTACTTTATGGGTTTATATCTCAACACTCGTAATTTATATTTATATTATTTTTAAAAGATTTTTAAAGCTTTTATATTAATTTTTCCTAATTAATGAATACCTTTGTAAATAAATAAATGCTTTTCTAAATTTATATAAATAAATTTCCTTTAAAGAAAAATAATATGAAAAATCTTATTTTAAATAAAAGCCTTTATTCACATTTTTATTAAATCCAAAATATTTTAAAGATATATATATATCTTTCAAACTCAAATTCAAATTCAATTTAAAATCTTATTTAAAATCAATTCAAATAAATATAATTTTTTTCTTTATCTAAACAAACTCAAATTGAAATTTGTTTGAAAATAATAAGTTTTCCCATTCTAAATAATTATATTAGAAGGTTACCCAATAATTTTTTATCAGATATAAAAATTCAGTTTCTATTATTTATATTTAGATATTCCTTATTATTAGAATTCTTATCTGTTCATATATAAACCAGATAGTTATCCAACTATCAGATGCTCAAAATTCAGGGTTATCACACTCCTCCCTCCTTAGAATCTTTTCGTCCTCGAAAAGGAACGAAGCCGGAATTTATTAAATATTTTAAAACCAGTTAAATTATTCTTTAATCATTTTAAAACACTTTTAAAATCTATAATACTGCCAAATAGTTTTATAAAAATACTTTTTATAACTCGATGTCTCCAACAGTCCATCCTTGTTCTCACAGAAATTCGGTCATACGCTGATCAGGCGTACGACTGAAAATCTATAAGTACTTAGCAGACTCGTTTTTCAATACCCAGTGAAAATACATGGAAAATAATTTTATTGAATATATAGGAAATAGTTTTTGGAAATAGAGGATATATATGTTTTGGTGAGAATGCTCTGGAAATCATCACCCCCATCCATGGTCGTAGTTACATTCCAGGGTTACGTTGCCATCACAACAGAAGTCCATGTAACTGCAGGCTCTCTGCGGCCTCTCAATTACTCCATGGATCCCATGATAGATCGCAGTTACATTCCAGGGTTACGTTGCCATCATAACAAAAGTCCATGTAACTGCAGGCTCTCTGCGGCCTCTGATTTTCGCTGTCAAAATGAAACTTCCACTCCTACATAGGTCGCAGTCTACTGATATAAAATCAAATGCAGACTTTTGGCTCTCAGTGGCACACACAACTTTCGCTATGGTATACTCTACTCATAATACCCAGGAACTAGTTTTGTCCGGACTCCTCACAGGGTCACTTTAGAACCCTCCCTTGGGGCTCAAGGCAGCACCACCCGGTGGCACTCCTGAGAAGTTCATTTCAAGGGAGCACCTTTTCCCAAGAGCCATCATCAAAACATTTTATACTATACACATATAGTATCTTTAAATCATACACCTAGTATGATCTCATACAAAGCTCCTTTTCACAAAATCGATTATTCCAAAATCGATAATTCTCAAACTAGGCTTTCCAAATCCAAAGGTTCCTAAAACCTTTTCCAAATTTCTCATAAGATCCTTTATATATATATATTTAGATATATATATAATCTTTTAAAACTTTGGATCATTTCAAACTTGTATAAAACTCCTTTTATACTTCAAAACACCTTCAAAATCCTTTTCTTTTGGCAATAGATTCAACAAGGGGAGTTTCATTTTATAAAACAAAGATATTTAACTTTGTTTACTCAAAATCAAATATTCAAATTTGATTACTCTTTTCAATATCATTTTCATTCAAATCCGTACAATGTACACATATCACCCGTACGTTATACCAATCTGATCGCTCACTCGATCACACAATTTCATTTCCGAACTAGTATCGTCCACCCGACTTCCTAGTACGAACACAGATCTGGTTGCTTGATCAGAAACCGTCATCCTCCTTGCATAGTCATAACTATGATAGAAATATCCAGAACCAATTAACAATCCATACCCAGGTTTGCCTTCGAAAATCGAGTGAAAAATCCCACTCGAATCGATATAACTATCTCGAAATTCTGTGCTCGAATCTGGATCAAATCACTATATTAATAACATACGTACACCCTACGTATTTATCTTTATTGGTTATTAGCCAAATCAATTCCATTTCTATTCACATTCACTTTGATTTTCATTCACTTACTCACAATTGCTTAAAACCATTTGGATTATCATCTCTATTCTTATCTCGATTGGGTATTTAACCAATAACAGTTTGAACTCCGACCAGTTTATTTTAAAATAGCTTGGAAAATTTAAAAATTTAAAAATAGATAAGTAGTTGGAAAATAATTACTAGTTTGTAAAATGGGTATAAAATAGTTAGAAAATAGTTAAATAGTTATAGAAATTTTAAATAATTGTAAAATAGTTCCAAAGATAATTGTAAAATAAGAATAAGATAATTTGGATTTTAAAAAGAAAAGTTGTATAGTAAATAGTTTGAAAAAAATAGATTTGTACTAAAACAATTTATTTTGAAAATAGTTCAAAGTCAAACTGTTCAATTCCCAATTTCCATTCCCCATCAGTTTAATTTAAATTCCACCTCCATTTAAATTGACTTAACTCCAATTTAAATAACTTCAATTTCCATTGAAATTGATTCAACCCCAATTCAAGTTGAATTAACCTCAGTTTCTTTCCAAATTTAACTTTATGCAACCTTATCTCAAATTCTACTAATTCAAATAAATTTCAATTGAACTAGTTCCAATTTCAATTCATTTCAACTCTAGTTTGAATTAATCCCAATTTCAAACTCCATTTCCAAATCAAATTGAATTATTCCCGATTTCCTCCCAAATTCAATTCAAATTCCATTTGAATTTAAATCTATTATACTTTAATTACAATTCCACATTATTCAAATCAATCTAATTCAAATTTTCCATTTGAATCTTATACTCATACATCTTCAATCACAATTTCAATTAATTCAAATTAAATTCAATTTGAAATAATTCAAATTTCAAATTTAAACCATCTCGAGTTATATAAATTCGAGTTAATACTCCAAATGTTGATTTAATTTCTTTAAATCAATTTTCCTTTAAAGTTTTTAAAAAATTCAATTCTGAGTCCAAATTTCAAAATTCCATGTTAAATTATCTTTACTTAACTCATTACAAGGTTCAAGTAAGAGATTCAAACAATTTTAATTTACAAATTTATTTCTTAACATTCAAATCTTAAGTTCAAAGGAATTCCATATCTTAATTTTAAATTTAAGTTAAATTTTATTTATCTCTATAATGGATATATTACCACACTTCACTTCTCATTCATTTAAACAAATCCAATTCACAATTTAAAGGTTATTAATAACAATAGGATGACATCATCCAATTCATTTTAATACATCCATCAATTTCAAATTTTGAACCTCCCATAAATAATCTTCCCACTTATTAAGTTCAAAGACTTATCACTTTGGGTATCATATCTCACTCCAGATTTAAAACTCAATATTTGGAGTTTATCTCAAACCATCTTTGATATTATGTATATATCTCTTATATATATATATTTATTCCTTGGCCCACCAAGCCAAGTTTTAAAATTTAAACCACCTTTGGTTTTAATTCAAAACAAATTTTCTTTAAATCTTCAAACAACTCCTGTTTGCATCAAGCTTCCTCATTCAATTAATATTATTTATTATTCCTTTTAATAATTTGAAAAAAAAGTCAAATGTTTTTAAATCTTAAGATTCAAACTTCACAATTTAGATCAATTTCAATTTCAATTTATATCCCGTACTTACCTAAATGGTTTACTTCCTTAAAAATTTTCATTATTAAATACAACAACCATTTATGATAATAATCAAGTTTATCATATCTGGAAACCAATTTATTATTATCTTATTTTAAAACTCCTTTCCAAATTCAAGATTTTAATTTCAGTTTGAATTCATTTTGAACTTATCTTTATTCAATTTCAATTTCATTTTGGTTGTATTCTATTACTTCTTAATTTAATTCCAATAATTTAACAACCAATTCCCTTACTATTTGCTAGAAAGAAATATTACTTTATATATCAAAATATACTTTTATATAAAATCATTTAAAATCCTTATATAAGAAAATAACAAGTACGCTCTCTCATATATACACTCAACTCATTCTAGGGTACCATTGACCCTATCCTTAATGAGTATCCCACCAGAGCCAAGGTTCTCGCTTGACCTTCTGCTCTGATACCAAATGGAACGACGCGGAAAATTTCGATCCCGAAAATTCCAGACAGTTAGAAAGGGAAAGAAAGAGAAAGAAGAAGAAACAGGAACAAGACACAAAAAAAACCTCACATTCGCAGTGGATCAAAATATAATATCACATAATAACAGTTTACAAAAGAAGAACTGTATCAATACACTTATATTTATACATCAGAGTTACAACCATTACTATTTACTGGACAGTTTAAACAACATGTCCTAACTATACAATAATATATCATAGAGGTAAATACTCTATACGTTCCAGCCATCCAGCTCGCCTCCTGAGCTCCAAAACGTCCTTACCTGACAATCTGTAATACTCGGTCTGACCCGAGCATTACATCAAAGTAACACCCGGATCAGGCTGAAAACTAGCATGAGTAAACCCAACTAACAAGGAATACAAAAGCATACAACTTATATAAACCCGGGGTAACTTATATCAATTTACAACTCCACAAGTTATAGACATCACCTATTTCACATATAAATTTCTAAGCTCCAAAACTTAGAATAAATGGTCCAATCCACTTAAAACTTTCCATTTCATTTCAGCCCATTAATTCCACACATCAAATTATAAAGAATCGAAGTGGTTTCAGGTATTCACCATACCCGACTCCGGACTCTTCGAATCCATTGTCATCTAAGACCAAGTTATCCAATCAAATACAATTCAACTTAAATACAAGATAACATTTTTGCACTTCAATTCATAGTTGATAGATAATCACATTATCACCATCTATCCCAAATATCATATCACAAAGCAATTCATATCAAAGATATCAACCAGTCCAAAGCACTCATCATCATTCAATCCTTAATAAGCAAGATTTATCACTTCATTACTTACATTAATTAATGATCCTCAAATTATTTTCACTAGTTAATTATTCTTAAATTTCATATAATAATTAACTTTTAACTTAATTACATTTATTAATCAATCTTGATTAATCACAATCAGAAATTAACTCTCTTTAATTACTTCATCAATTAAACCAACTCCTTGGTTAATTATAAATTAATCCTTCAATTACTCTGAGTAATCTTTACTTAATTCCTTTCATCAAGTAATTATCCTTTAATTGCTGCCCATCAAGTAATATCCTTAAATTAATTACATCTGGTAATTATCCACTAATTACTTCACTAAGTAATTATACCTCATTAATTACCTTAAGTAATTATACTTAACTCAACATCAAATGATTAACTTTAATGAATTAAACTGAATTAATTAACCAACATTAACCACATCCAATTAATTTATCATACCGAGTAATCAGTTCCTTTAATTGCTCATTAAGTGATTTACACTAAGTAATTAACCTCTTAATTACTTATTACTTAATTATTTCTTAATCAATTAATCTTGATTAATTCATCTTTAATTATCACATATACATACATACATTAAGTAGTTAGCCTTAAATTAATAATACAAATTAATTATTCTTCACTCATCCATATTAATTTCACTTACCCTATATTGATTTCTCAAATTTTATTATCCTATAAACACTTACATTAAATAATTAATCCTCAATAAATCACATGAATTAATTGTTAATTATGATTAACCATTAATCACTTCAACTTTAATTACTCCTATGAGTAATTACCGGTAATTACTTTCATAAGTAATTATCATTCTTAATTACATTCAGAAATTACATTAATTACTTCATTAAGTAATTACACTTAATTAATCCATAATTAAGTGATTATTTAAAATTAAGTAAATAATTAACTAATTATTTAAAATTAATTAAACAATTAATTAACTAACTTCTTATATTTCAAAATCCTTAATTAATTAAGAAAACATTATTCTTAATTAAACTTTTACTTATTAACAAATCTTAATAATTAAGTATTCTTAAGTTCTAAACAATTTAATCTTAATTATCATCACAATTTAATCATTTGCATTAACTAAATTTTAATAACTTTAAAGACAAATTATTTAATTAGTTACAAAATTTTAACCTTACCCTTATTTGAAAATCAAATTGGAAATTTAAAACATTTTAATTATCCAATTTAAATTTATTCATCTCCAATATAAATTGAAACTTAATTATTAAACATTACTTAAAAACTTATTTTAAAACTTTGATTCAATATTTAAATTCAAAATACTCTTTTAAATTGAATTTTAAAATTTAATTAAGATAATACTTCAAAGAATTCATCTTAACAATTTAAATTTTGAAAATAAATTCAATTATCATCTTTAAAAGTTTGATTTATATTTATTTCAGAAGAACAAGCTTCAACTTGTATTTTGCTTCCTTTATAAAACTTAAACTAAATTTTATTCAAACAACAAGTTTTAAAATCAGCAACTATATCTTTAAAATTACACAGTACTAACAAAAGCACTACTAAAAATCTTGAGTTAACTTTGCAACTTCCATTACACGGTCTAAACTATAACACACAACCCAACCCGAGACAGACACGGCAGATGCGCGAGAGCTACCCGAGTTAAAACCCCCAGCTCCTTCCTTCGAGTCATAACCACGAATGACACGAGAGCTTCTTCGGGTCGATCTCATCTTCCCCAAACCAAATACCCAGTGCGCACACACACGTATGCTCGTGCATGTGTCCCATCACCTCCGGCCAAACCAGGTCGTCGCGACCATCACCATCGATCACAATGTCACCCACGAACCTAAATCCAAACCCAGATCCAACAATTGACATTCGAATCAAAATTCGAACCCTTAGCGCGAAACTGCAGCAACAACATGACCCAAAACCCCTCCACGGCCAACGCCACGACGCCGTACAACCTTCGCCGACCACTCCACCGAAGTTCCATGACCACGAACTACATCCTCCCCAAAGGCTAACAATTCCGGTCCCCAATCCAAGTCGCGACAGTCACGATGGTCCAACCCAAACAAAAAAGAGCTAAAACCCTAGCTTGATCCAATTCGAAAAATTCACACATTGGAAAAATTCTAAAACATTTTTCCCATCATCTCCCACATATAAGCAAGCTTCGACCATAATATTAAATCAAATTATTGTGTATATCATCGACAGTTCACAAAAATTCCCAAACCATTTAAACCCAAAATTCTCATGATTCATCAAACTGAAAATTACAAATTGCATATCTAAATTCATGATTTATCATCACGATTACATGCATGTAATTCAATTTAGAATTTAAAGCAGTTGATTTTTAACCAAAATTTAAGTTTCACTGTGTTTTCCATTTTTAAAATTATTTGTAAATTTAAAAATTACAGAAACTATTTTACAATCTTCATCAAACATTTACATACAACTTCTATTCAAATATTCAAGGCTAATAATGATCAAAGAATGAGATATTTAATTTTAAGAGGGAAAAATAAAAATCTGTTAAAATAACAGAACTTACATTTCCATTACAGGTATTCAAATCAATCATGCATTCATGTAACAAATATTCATCATCAAGCAAATTCATCGCATGCATCATCATTCAATCACAAATTAAACTAAAACTGTTTTTAAAATGATTTACTCACCAGAACTATGTACAGAAGAGACCTGGATGTTTGAGTTTGATTTTTGAAAGCTGGAAAAAACTGATCTAGTTTGAATTAAATCTTGATTTGGAAATGCCTTTGCTTCCTGTAACTTGATATGGTAACTGATCTTATTTTGATTTGTTGAGTTGTTCTGAAATTAATCTCCATGTTAGAGATGTTGTCGATGATATAGTTGAACTGTAATTGTTTGATTCAATTCCTAGCTTTGATTTGTTTTTTTGAAGGGTGAGGGTAGAAGAAAATGATAGAGAGGAGAAAAATTTATCATATAATAATTTTTTTTCTTTTTCTCTTTTTTTTAGAAATAAAATAAATGACACCTGTCATTTACTTTGTTTAGTTTGCTAACACATGCTCTTAAGAATAACGATAAGTTAACACATGTTACTTTAATGGTTTATATCTCAACACTTGTATTTATATTTATATTATTTTTAAAAGATTTTTAAAGCTTTTATATTAGTTTTTCCTAATTAATGAATACCTTTGTAAATAAATAAATGCTTTTCTAAATTTATATAAATAAATTTCCTTTAAAGAAAAATAATATGAAACAATCTTATTTTAAATAAAAGCCTTTATTCACATTTTTATTAAATCCAAAATATTTTAAAGATATATATATCTTTCAAAATCAAATTCAAATTCAATTTAAAATCTAATTTTAAAATCAATTCAAATAAATATAACTTTTTCTTTATCTAAACAAACTCAAATTTAAATTTGTTTGAAAATAATAAGTTTTCCCATTCTAAATAATTATATTAGAAGGTTACCCAATAATTATTTATCAGATATAAAAATCCAGTTTCTATTATTTATATTTAGATATTCCTTATTATTAGAACTCTTATCTGTTCATATATAAACCAGATAGTTATCCAACTATCAGATGCTCAAAATTCAGGGTTATCACATTAATTAATTATAATTAATTAATCATACTTTTTTTTAATCACTTTCATTAATTAACCATGATTAATTTCATTAATTATATTAACTAATGATCCTTATTAATTAATTAACCTTTTAATTAATTAAATAATTAATTTGTAATTAACCATCTCATTAATTAGTCTTAATTAATCATAAACAGTAATTAACAAACTTGTACTTACTTATCTTAATTAATTAACTTCTTAATTAATTGTATTAATCCTTTGATTAATTACACTAATTAATTAATTTTTAATTACTTTATTAAGTAATCATTAATTAAGTACATTAATTAATAATCCTTAATTAATTACTTCATTGATTAATCACATTTTTAGTTAATTTCATTTAGTAATTAATATTAAATTAATCACATTAATTAATTAATTAATCACATTAATTAATTAATCAAAATTGACTAAGCAATTAACCCTTAATTACTTCCATAAGTAATTATCCTCTAATTACTTTCATTAGTTAATTACTTTCTTAATTAATTACCTTAACAAGTAATTAATCCCACCTTTAATTAACCTTAATTATTTAATTAATTAATCAGTCTTTAAATTAATTAACTTTCAAATCAATTATATTAATTAATCCTTTAGTTAATAACCTCGAGTGATTATCACTTAATCACTTTCACTCAATTACTTCCATAAGTAATTTTCCACTAATTACTTTCATAAATAATTTCTCTTCTTAATCACATTTAGTAATTATACATTATACATTAATTACTTTACTAAGTAATTACACTTAATTAATCATAAGTGATTATCTTTAATTAATTAATCTTATTAATTAATCTAAAATTTATTACATTAATCAATTAACTAATTAATCATCACTTAATTTCTAATTAATTCATTAACTATCAACTAATTACTTTATTAAGTAATTATTCTTAATTACAAATAATAATTAAGCTTAAATTTATTTTATTAATTAATTATTCTTAATTAATCTCAACTTAACTAATTAAAAATAAACTTTGCATTTATATTAAATCTTTACTTTAATCATTAACTTTATTAAAACCAATTTAAAATCAATTTGAAATAGGGTTTTATTTTTAACAAAACAATTCAAACAATTAATTTTAATATACTTGAAATCTTTGAATATCCTTTCAAACATATTAAATTAGATTAAACGATTATTTAACTTTGAAATCCAAATTTTCATATCCTTTAAACTTATTCGTTTAAAATAAATTTTAAAATCTAATTTAAACATTCCTTTATAATTACCTTGGATATATCTTAATTCTTATTTCAAAACTCAATTGAACTTTCTTAATCTTGATCTAATATTTTAAATTGGAAATATCTTGAATTAAAATTCAAAATAAATTTAGTTAATTACTTTGAAATCAACTATTTTAAATATTTCAAATCTTGACATATATTTAATTAAATATTTTCAAAATCTTGGTTTTTATTCATTAGAAAAACTTGTTTTATAATTTAAAACTTGATTTTATTTTTTATTTTATTTTTCCAATTTTTTTTACTTTACTTAATCAGATTAGCATTATCACCTAAAAACTCGAGTTCGAACACTAATCAACACGAGCCTGCCCCGAGTCTTCCACCTACTCAAAAAGCTTCGAGTCGACATCAGAAAATCACGAGTACCACTCCGAGTCGACCCTCATCTTCCCCAAGCTCCATTTTCCCAGATACATCGTGCACGTGGTGCACGTACCCCAACGAATCTGACCACCCCGATCACTCCTACCCACGCAAGCACTCTCGATCACTCAGATCGAACGAATATCATGTGAATCAAAATCGAGGCATTCAAGCCCAAAAAAGCACCATGGCCAGGAAACATCACCATTCTGACGCCTCAAATGTCGAAAAGCTTCGCCATCCACACCGCACCTTCGTCTCGACCACCGGCTCCTCCAGCAAGCCATGCGATCGACTCCGTTCACGCCTCGTCGTCGCAAAACCCTCTGAAACGTCGACTACAATACCAAGGTATTAAACCCTACTATGAACGATTCTGGTCATCTCGCCCATAGGAAAAATTCGAGGCCATTTTTCCCTTCATCATCGATACTCTAGCTAGCTTCGACCAAGAATTCGGCTCCAACTACTATGTTGATCATCGACAATCCATCAAACTGCCAAAAAAATTCATCTCAAATTTCTAATCGAATGTGAAGCTAAAAATTATGAAATGTATGTTAAAAATCATGATTTTTAACCACTAATTCATTTATGCAATCCAAAACATGAATTAAAGTTGTTGATTTTTAACATGTATCAGTACTTTACTATTATTTCAACTAAAAAAAATAATTTGCTAATTCAAAATTCCTAAAACTATTTTTAAAATTATCATCATACCTTAACTCACAACTTTCATTCAAATATCAAAATCTAATATGGTTTAGATTGGAAGATTTTGAATTTTTCTAAAGAAAAACATATTCTGTAAATAAAACAGAGAAGATGAATTTATACAGGCACTTATATTCTCAGACATTTCACACTTTCAACATGCATACATAAACAATATTCATGTAAACATATATTATTATCATAGCACAACTCATCATATGCATAAAAATTCAACTATGGATATTATTAAAACTGTTTTTAAAATGTTTACTCACCTTTTTTATAAGCAGAGAACAGATTTTTTATGTCCAGGCTTTAAAATTTGATCTAAATACTGGAAAGTGCTTTGATTGCTTTGCTGTTGAAATCCTTTGCATGCTTGTTAATTGATGATTTAAGTGTTGAAACTTGCTGAGTTGATTCTTTACATGTTTTGAAGCTTTGAAACTGAAGTACTGGAATTTGATTTTCTGTTCACTTTGATTTCCAGGATTTCCAACTTCTCTCCTATTTTTATTTTGTTTTTAATTTTGTAAAGATGAGAAGAAAATGATTTGAGGTAGAAAAGAATTTTTTCTGAAATCAGATTTTCTCCCAAAACACTAATTAGTAAAAAATTTAGTTTCTAATGAAAAATTGCTTTGCCACTTGTAAATCACCCTTAGCTTACACATGTTTAAATCCATTGTTATCTTTTTACAAATGTCAAAAGCTAGCTTAAATTGTTCACAAGTGTTAACTTTCTTTTTATTAATTCATTTAAGTTATAAATGTATTTATGAAGTATATTTATGTGTATAAGAAATGTTTGTCTTCTTATAAATAAGCTTTTAAATTTTTATAAATATACAAGTGTGAAATTTTTTAAACATTTGTTTATAAATAGCTTATGCTTTTAAATCAAATAAATGTATTATATGTTTTCCTTTAAATTGTGTAATATGAATTTGTATTTATATTTATGTAAATGTGAATTTAGTAATTTATTTATATATATTACTTATGTTTACAAACTATTATGTTTAAGAGATATTTTAAAAAGAAAGCTTATTTGAAACTATATATATTTATATATTTATAACCATTTTAGTTTAATATTTTTTTAAAAGAAAACAAAATAAATCTTATTTAAACTATCACATTTTAAAAATAAATAATTATCTTATACTTTTAAAATATAGAATTAACCTTAAATTAGCTTTTGAAAAATATTAAATTTAAAACAAAGCTTCAAATCACAATATATATTATAATTTGAAAACATATTTCTCTTATTAAATTTTAACCAAAGCTTCCTATTATAATGTATATACATACATATATATATTATCAATAGATTACATTAAATTTCAAAACAACTTCAAATTATAACATATACATACATATATAATACAATTTGAAAATACATCTTTTATTTAACAAAAGACCTCCTATTCACAATATATATACCAAATATATATATTATAAATAGAAAATAAATTTTATTAGCTTTGCAAGATAAATCTTATCAATTTTAAATTGTTAGAAAGATATTGATCAATATTGCCAAATTAAATATTAATTAACTTTTAAAAGATTAAATTTACCAATTTAAATTAAAATTATAAAGGAAAATTATCAATTTAATTTGATTATTAATACAGATTATTAAATTGATATTGCCTAAAATTCCAAGTCGTCACAGACGAGCGTTCATTCCTCTATTGACGCCAAACTGCATGGTACTGCATGGTATCCTATTTGGAATTAGGCCAACATGATCCTATGGCTTGCCTCCTAGCTTAGGGGCTGTTCCTAATAGTCCCGCTCTATCCTGAATCCTGGTTTCTCCATGTCCCTGAATTTGGTTTCGGATTCTCTCTGTTCCAGCTGCTTCATTCTCTCGATTCTGCGTTCCATCTTGGCCAATCTGTCGGAGCAGGTTCTGTGTCATTTCCTTATGCCCTTTCCTCATCCCTTCCTACATAGCCTCCATCATCATCTCCATTTCACCTCTGGTGATGAAAACTAAAGTCTGATTGGCTCCTGATGAAGCCTCCTAACTTCCTTCATGCCGACTCCTTTCCACTCTTTGTTTCCTTGTTGATCGCTTCATTGTAGCTTTCCAGATCCAAGTTCATAAGCCTTCAAATCCAAAACCTAAGGTTCAAAATCCCTAAGTGCTAGCCTTCTCAGTGAATCACAAACACCCAATTGCAGATTAAAGCACCAATTCACAATCTTAGATCACAGATAGATGAAATGTAATGGATATAAATATGAAGAACACTCAAAATTTAAAAAGAAAGTACTAAGAAGATAGGGTTTATAGTGGTCTGGCATTGTAGCTTACGTCCACTTTGAAGAGTTTGATGTTTATTGATGATTCTCAATTGGTTTACAATAGTAAAATATATAATACTCAAGTTACAATGGAGTTTCAACAAAGTAACAACGTAGAAGGGCCAAAAAGTCCCCTTCTCTATAGGCATAGGAGTGCTATTTATAGGTGTAGGTTTGAAATATCTATCTCAAACTTCGAAACTCCACTTCACATATGTAGGTGGGCCCACCAGATCGATCAGGAATTGTTTGGGATCGATCCCTGATCAATCCATGCATACTTCATATCGATAAAAAGGGTCAGATGGAGCTACGATCGATCTGATCTAGATGGTGCTCGAGTGTATGAGGAAGCTTCTGTAAAGATCTCATACCATTTGGACTTGTCATTTAAGAGTTATGATCGATCCAATGTCTGGCTTGCAAGTATGCTGGTGGTTTTGTATCAACCGATTCACACCGATCACCTTCGTATCCATCCTATACCCATATCCATAGCCATGGCCTTCGCATCGATCTGTGTTCCATGCCTTAATCCATGTCGAGCACTCCATCACTTGGCCGACTCCTTTGTATCGATCGATATGTAATTGAAGGATACGAAACATCCCATGGGTTAGTACTTTTCGTATCCATCAACCGCTCTTTTCTTTGTATCCACGCCATTCGCATCGATGATGTGGCTCGAGAATCCAGAGGGGATCCGCTTTTTATGCTATGTGACCGCTTCTCTTAGTTAACCACACCTTATTCGTATCAAGGTTCAGAGGTTGTCTTTGTATCCATGTTTATATGCTGCTTCGTATCGATGCTTGCATGCACTCTTCGTATCGATCATTTGGTGGTAGGTTTCATATCGATCGTTGACTGATCGATACGAAATGTGTAGAATGGGGGATTGATATGAAGAAAGCGGTAGTTGATCTAATGAATCTATACTGATGCCAACACTTGATGGATACGAAGGAAGACGATGTATTTGATGGATAAAAAGCCGTATCGATACGAAGAAGGGTGATTACAAGGTGATGGACACGAAATGATGCGAATCCCCTGGTTGTTGATCGATCCATGATTCTAACTCGAACTGGCAGCCTCCTTGACCCAAGTCACTCTGTCACTGAACCAAAGTAGGTTACTTGATGACTCGAAGTAGCTTGCAAAGCTCTTGTAAATATACCAATCCCTCAAAGACTTGAAGCAAGACCTTCTTTGACCCGAAGCAATCCCTTGGGAAACCCGAAGTAAACGTGAAGGCAACTCGAAGCAGACTTTAAGCAGCCCATTTCCTTCAAAACCTATACTCTAAGCATGTCGTGTTGTTTGTTCGTGGACTATGCTATGTCATGTGCAGTCGATTGGGTTGAATCCGCCTGTGTATTGCCTTGCCAAAAGGCAGGTTAATAGGTATAAATCCTTGTTACGCTTCGAAGTTGATGTAACATCTCCAAGGCACCTCACTAATGACCCTGAGCAAAGCAAATAATTTCTTAGGCTCGGTATTGACACTTTGGATGAAAGAAGAGCGAAGGCTAAGCTTCGCATTTAGGCATATAGAAGAAAAATAGCCAAGTACTACAACAAAAAGTTAAAGCTCTGGTAATTTAATGTTAAAGACTCGGTACTATGCCGAGTCTTTATAAATACCAAGATACTAATCAAGGGAGTATGAAGGCCAAACTGGAAGGCCCATATATGATCAACATCGCACTTACCAATGATGCATATCGCCTTCCATACTCGTACAGAACCTATATGCCACACACTTAGAATCTAGAATATCTTCGAGCGTATTTGTATAAAAATGATATAAGCTGCGACAATAAGGCAAAGAACCCCTTTTATGTAATGATCTAAGTATGAAATGAAAACAAAGCATTCTTAGGGTTTCATGACTCAAGTATCAAGAAGGCCATCTAGTAGGGATGAGCCATACAATGTTCTCTTCCTTACCGAGGAATGCCCCAAGAGAAGGCAATTACAAGAGAACATGCCATAAGGATCTTTCCTCTATAACCGAGGAGTCAAAACTGTTTCGTGAGGATGTGTGAGCCACTAAACACTTCTTTCCATGCTGGAGACATTGAAGAACCAATGGTGAGACCAAAGTCCTAATTTGTTCATCCATGATGCTACCTGTTCCTCCAACGGAACAGGACACTGGTGACAAGTTGATGGGTCACTGATGCTGTAACCTGAACCTGCCATCTATAGTGCCGCTCTATAAGGATGCGTGAACCACACACTGCTTCCTTTCATGTCGGAGTCAACGCCAAACCGATGACACAATCATTCATTCGATAGTCTAGATTAGTTCTTTCAAGATGTTGCCCGTACTTGCAACGAGGTGCAGCAGTAGTGCGAAGATGGTGTGGTTACCAATGCTATAACCTTGAACCCGGCATCTGTAGCATTACTTCGTAAGGACACATGAGCTACTAAACGCTCCCTTCTATGTTGAAGGCATCAATGAACCGATGGCGTATTCACCCATACCATGGTCTCAATTAATTCACCCGTGACACTACCCATCCCTCTCGTGAGGCGGGTGCTAGTGCCAAGGTGGTGTGATTACCTATGTGACCCATTACCTGATATCTGTAGTGCTGTCCAACTTAAACACCCTAAGTGGCCCTATCAAACAAATCCAAGCTCCAAGACAATACTATAATGCGAATCAGCATGAGCACTGGCATTTGCCAAAGGTTGCCCTGCCTTCAACTTGCTTCCTTCATGCAAGACAAGGGGCAAACCTCCTTAACAAAAGATAAACCTATTTGGATTTTTCTTTTTTCCCCCTAATGTCTACTTGTTTTTTACGCTTCTGCATAGATAATTAGGTCTACATGTTTACTAAATAAAGTTGGGGGCTACATGAGGTGCTTGGGATAGAATAAATAAAAATCATAAAATAAGTACGCTAAAAAAAAATTAAAAGGAAACCAAAATATTAAAGCAAGTAGAAAAATTCAAAAACAACACAAAAGAGAGAACGGTACATCAAAGGATTTCATTTCATCAAAGCAAAAGGTTCATTCCAATAACAGGCCTTGCCTAATCTACACACCAACAAAAAAGGAAAAGTATAGAAAATTAAAGAGACCAACTGAAATACCATCAAAATATCCAGTAATGTGGTAGTCATCATTAAAAATCATCTCCTTGTCCAACATATAGTGTTATTGATGGCTGCCTCACTCAACCCATCTTCAAGGAGGCAATCTGCTCTTGAGTAAAAATCATCGGGGGAACCTTGCTATTCATCACCATCTCCTCTGCCACCTCCCATCATGCCTTACTATATTCCCTCTGGGAGAGGAAGCTAACAGCCAAAGGAAGGTGACAGTTGGCTGCAAAGTTTAACATCAACATCTTTATTAGCCTACCATTCCACTCCTCAACCTTATCAGCCTTCGCCTTTGCTTTCTCCTTCAAAGTGGCATAAATTAAGTGTTGTTGCAGGCTACCCCTCACTTTTCTTCCTACCTATAGCTGGCCTCCAAGTCCACCCTTAGTTTGGCATTTTCTACTTCTGGACCCTGCCCTTTGGTCACTCCACCATCTTTTTGGTTGCAGCTTCCTTGGCTGTCTTGGCCTTAGTAGCACTCTTCTCAGGTTGGGGCAACTTCTCTTAATGAAATGTTGAGCGGTGGCTCAATCATGACTCGCTTCTTGTAAAGCGACATGTTATTGCAGAGGGCACAATACCCAGTCTGCAAATAAGAAAAGGATAAGTAAAAAAAGAAAGGGAGAAAAAGGCTAAGTCTAAAATCCTATCGGAAAAGCCTCCTTAACTTTGCATCTAACACGGATTCAGTGGAGTGATCGAACCACCCAAACTTGGGTCAGTAGGTCTATGCTAAGACCACTGAGTGGGCCTATAAGCATCTAAAGAAGCTTGAGAAATCCTATATCATCCAAATTTGCCCCTACGGAGAGGTTGGTGTTCCTAATCACCTCAAATTCATTGGTCCTCGGCCACCAATAAGTAATGTTGGCCTCCGATGAAAAGTTAAACTATAGCCTCTCCTCGGAGCTTTACTGCTCCTCATTAGTCCTTTTCCTCTTGAATCGAAAAGTACCTGGCTTTTCTTTTAACTTCGGGTAAATTACCTGCCTGGGATCAACATGAAGGCGAGGAAGGGAGTCAGGATAGGGATGATATTGCCGTGAGGAGTAACCTTCCTTGAGTGGACCGATGGAGAAGTGACCGCATTTGTTCTTGGGTGTTGTTGCTCGGGCGAGGCTATGAGGTGGAAGTCTACATACGATGCTCCCTATTCTAGCTAAATCAAGAGTCGTGACAAGATTTAGGCAGACCACTACAAAATATAAACATGGGAAAGAGTAATAAAATTTTGCAAAAAAAGATAAATACAAGGTAAAGATAAGACTAAGCTACCCTCATTAGCTTGGTCCCCCTTTCCCTGCCTTCTAACTAAAGATAGACAGGAGGATCCCAACCTGTTACTGCTAGAGTATCGACCCTTTGAAGTTTTTTGTTTCATGGGGCATGGTGTGAGTTACCTGGGTTGGAGAACTACGGGCATGAGGGGTCTTAGAAAAGGAGCCTCGCTTAACGGTGTATCTATTCCAACACCCATCTTCCCATCCTCTCTACCTTGAGTTTTTCAAGCATGGTAGCATAAGTTGAAGACTACTTAATAATGCAGTTTAAAACTGTAACATCCACTAGGAGTGATGGATCTCGGGCTCCTGCTTGCCATTGTGACATGATTCCAATACGATATCTTCTTCCTCCACCTCCATATCCACGACCGGCTCCACCATCGGTTATTCTCTAATCATACCCCTGGAGCCTTGTTGGCTACTCACCTAGAGTCCTAGTTATGGTCCTACAGCCTTTTATTTGTTGACTCCGTCAAACTATGAAACTGGGCTAGCTCGTAGTGGAAGAAATGAGTGAATTTAAGTACTTTTTACTAATTTGGATCTTTACCGAGTCTATGAAGTCTAATTTATTTAGAACATTTCTAATTTTTTTAAATAAAATCATAATTTTATTTAAATTTATAATAAAGTTTTATATTATATAATTAATATTATATATATATGTATCATATACACATACAAGTGTGTGCATGTGTAATATAATTATCAACACAAGGTATAATATGTCCAGGTATAAGTGTTGGATTTACACTGCAACAAACATGTTAGCTCATCTAATATACAAATATATTGTCCAAATGTATGTTTATATGTTTTATTCGTGTATGCAAAATAATGCGGTGTATATATATATTTTGTTTCAAAATTATTATATATATATATGTCTGTATGTATATATATATATTTATTTATATGTATGAAACTTATAAAGTATATATGTATATAAATATATATATATATATATATTTAATAAAATCATATAAATTACATTAAAATTTATTTATTTCATTGGTAATTCGAAATCAAAAGATGAAACAATAATTTATTTTTTACTGTTAAAATATAAGTATATGTATTAATATTTAATAAAATTAATAATATATGTATATATACTTAAGTAAAATATATGCGTAAAATTATATATATATATATATATATATATATATATATATAAACACGTATATACATGTCTCTTATATAGCTCACAGCAATGTTTTCTTGTAAATAAATAAATAGATATCTTAATATGAAAAAATTAATATAAATAAAAAAATAATTTACAAGATATTTTGAAATTTAAATTTTATAGTAAAATCTCAGAGACATTAGGAAATTTATATATATACATATATTATTTAAACTAATTTTAAAAATAATCTATTAATTTTGTCCATTAATTCATTTATTTAAATTAAAAAATTAATTTTTTATTACTAAAATAATATTAGATCTAAAGTTTATTTTATGAAATTTTAAACATATTTTACAATATAAATATGTATTAATATTATTTATTTATTAAATTAAACGATTTATATAATTATTTAAATAATAAAATAATATATATATTTATTTTAATCCTTTTTAAAAAATTATGCATAATTTTACAGATATGAAATTTTAAAACCAAATTTTATGCAATATTTGATTTAACATTTGAATTATAAAGCTTATATAAATAATACAATGAATATTAAACTGATTTTGAATTAAAAGTATAAATTTTTCTACTATAAGCATTCTATATACATGACAATGATAATTTCTTAATTTCAAATCAAAATAAATTTATTAATATATCGTAAATCGATTAATATGTTTATAACTATTATATCACATTTATTAATATTTATTCATCGAATCAAAATAAAATTTTATAATTAATGTTTCATAAATATTAATTAATTCAATTAATTTATAATAGTTAAAAATAAATCAAATCGTTTGGTCAAAGGAGGATTCATCATTTTGACTTTGTGAGCAGTTTGGTGTAAATTTGGTCCGCGATTAATGTTGAACTATTCAAATATTAACATTCACACGTCACTTAGTAGGTGGTGTGACATTTTGGCCAATGGTGTCACTTACTTAATTTCTGTATAATCCATTTTACTTTGTTAAGCGTTACCCTATTATGACTATTATTTACACCAATTTTCTTTGTCAAAAGTATATCACATTGGATTTATGGAATTTGGTATTGGTCAAAATTCAAATATTGTCCATATTCAACTCTACAGTCAAAACATAAAATCTTTGGTTCAATAATAAAAATTATTACTAAAAATGCTCTGGCCAGAAACTTTGACTTTAAGTTGATTTTGGTTGATCATGATACTAATCCCATATAACCGAGGAGGCGAATCCTTTCTTGAATAATATTCCACTTTCAATACTTTCACTCGATCCAACTATAGTTATTAGATGGACGTCATCCATTGATTTTACTATAATTAAATCGGGCATCCATATTGAAGATTAACAGTATTCTCAAGTCAAGAGAACTGTGTAATTTTGTCAATCGATATTTTCTATTTGACATTAGTTAAATTAACCAATAGAGAACTATAGAGTGATTCATTCCATAGTTAGCCAATAATTTAAAGTTTGTAAATGTAACAAATAGTATCTTAAAGCTGCATTGAATATTTAAATTATGGGATATTTAAATATTTAATTGATTTATCTTATCGAAGAGCCAAGCACTCGATTTTCGCAAATGAACTTTTTAGGACTTGGAATTATATTCATTGGGTTTGGATGGTCAGAATAAGCCAGATAAGTTTAATATCGATATATTTCGACTGTTTGGTTTCGAGTTAGAAGGTTGAGTTCAATTAGTAATATCGTGCGACAAAAAAGGTTAACTTTCATATATGTTGGAATTATGTCCCCAAAATAGTTCTATTGAGTTCAAAATAAGGTTATTTAGCTAAGAACGCTAGCGAACATGCCTCGATTGGAATTCATAAAAATTTCATACATGAATAGTCTTGGTTAGAATTCCTATATAAAGGACCCCAAACCAGTTCTCTTTCCTAAACCTGAAATTGAACACTGGCCACATGAAAAATCACCCTAAATCTAACAGTTAAAATTTCTTTGGCCACCAGAGGTCATTTCAGGTGCGAGTCATAACTGGGAAAATGTGCGGGGGAAGGGGGGAGACATGAAGAGTTTAGCGACTGAGGTAGATCACCGAGGATTAGAGCGTAGTGGCGGGGATCGATAGATGAATGCAACCGTCATTTTTAGGGGTTTCAATGAGTTGTAGGCGGCGGTGGGTGGCAGTTACAGTAGCATTGGACTTATCTTGAACGGGGCTACGTTTTGTAGCAATGCAGTGACTGTTGGAGGTAGCCAGCAATGGCAAGGAACAAGATAGGCGAAGTTAGAGTTCATGAATAACAGTGGCTTGAGTATCGTTAGTTGATGATTAGGGTTTGCTAATAAGCGATTAGTTAATTAATGATGTAAGTAGTGATATAATTATATTATTTAATTCCAAAAATTCTAAAATCCATATCTATTTCATATGAAGTCAGAATCAGATGCGGTCTGTCGCGTTTGGACTTGTATGAACGATATCTTTGGAACTGGATTCACCAAAATTGAAGCTTGTAGAATTTCTAGCTAGACGAAACTAGAACGCTTTAGAGACAACTAGAATTTTGGCGAGTTAAACTCACATTTTTGATTTATTAGTAAGATTTTTAGTAGATAAATTTTACTATTTGTGTTTGGTTGAAATTACTCGTTGTATGCTTGGATGTTTTGATTGGTTGATTAGTTGGTTTTAATGAATTGTCATTTTTGGAAACGATCAATATATGAAATCATTTGCAAGGAATTTATATAACATACGGGGAATTTATAGAGGGATCCAATAGGAATCCTTGCCATTGTTGATTTATTTTCGATCATATTCCTGTTGTGTGAATTATTGGACATCAAAACCTGATTATTTGGCCCTATTGGCTATGACATTGTTATGTGTTAAAATTTAACCCTATAGTGATAAAAATCAATAACAACATTGGTTAAATGCTTAGTAGTTATTGGCCTCAATTTAATATCTGAAATGCTATTAAATTTTTTTGGCTTGAAATTGTTTTCTTTGGTTCGAAGAATGATTTTTAAATCTAACCTTTGGGTTTCTAGAATATTTTTATTTAGGAGGATTTTGAGCTTGTTTATTTTACCCAAACCTTTCTATTTTTCTTTTCTAAACAATTTAAAAATGTTTTAAAGTTGTTTAACTAAATATTATTTAATGGTGTTATAAAAATTGTTTATCTATATTTAGTTGTTTAGAAGTTCTTTATAATTATTTTAATATTGTAAAAGGTTATTTATTTAAATAATTAATATTAATTAGAGATAAATACTAATTATTATTTATTAAAAAAATTAAACTTTATAATAGTTATTTATTAATAACATTTTAGAGTTAAAAAATTATTATTCATTAATAATCTTTTGGAAGTTAATTATTATTTATTATAATAATGTTTGAAGATTAGTTACTATCGTTTTATTAATAATGTTTGAAATTATTAACTAGTACATTTATAATTCTTAAGCTAATAGTTATTATTTATTAGTAATGTTTTGCTGTAAATAATAATTATTATATAATAATTTTTTGAAGTAAATAATTATAATTCATTTATAATGCTTTGAAGTTGCAAATTATTATATTAATAATGTGCTTGGAGTAAATTAATTATTTCATTTATGGTGTTCTAATGGAAAATTACATATGTTATTAGTGTTTTTAAAAGTCAATTTATTATTTCTTTATGATATTTAAAGTTAATTAATCTGTCTGATTAATCATATTTATAAGTAATAAATTGATTTACAAAGGGAATTTTCATTTGATAAAAGTGTTTGAACATGAAAATGGAGTTTTGGATTTATAAAGGATTTTTATAAAGGGATTTAGAAGGATTTTTATAAATGGGTGTAGAGATTAATAAATGAGTTTTATAAATGGTTTTAGAAATTTAGAAATGATTTTTTATACATGGTTTTAGAGATTTATAAAAACAGTTTTATAAATGATTTTTGAGTTGTATAAAAAAATTATAATGAATTTTTATAAAAGGAATTTTATAAATTTGGAAGAGATCTTAAAAATTTGGTAAGAGTTTTATAAATGATTTTATATATTTATAAAAGAATTTATAATTAGACTTAGAGGTTTGTAGAGAAGTTTTATAAATAGGTTTGGGAATTTATTAAAGAGATATTCATAAATAAAGAGATTTATTAAAAACGGATTTATCAAAGTAATTTTATAAGAATGAAATGAGATTGGATTTCCCAAATTGACCTTCTTAATTTTGGTGGTGTGAAAATTCGTTCCATGCTTAACACCGAAGGAATAGTATTTGGGTTTATACTTATCTTCATTTCTTCTAAAGCAATATTTGTTTTAATCCTTTTGATATGATTTTGAAATAAAAAATCTTACATAATGTTTTTTGAATATACTTATACCATTGAGATAAGTATATAAATGCATTTTCTAAGTAGAGTACAATGTTTTCGTGAATATACTCGTACCATTGCAATAAGTATATAGATATTTTTTTCAAGTAATTAAAGGTGTATAAAGGGATTTGTGAATATATCTTTGTAAAAGTATTTTGATATAAGTATTTGCAGAGTGATTTTAATTAACGAAAAGATTAATTAAAGAGGTCAGCGGTTTCTTATGTGCTTAACCAATGTTGGTTTCCCGATGGAAATTAATCCCTGATTTGATTGTTGTTTTTTATTTGATAGTTAACTAACCAACTATCAAATTTGGCCAGTTTTAAGCTATCGTTGTCGGTTTAGAGAGAGCCGGATCAGATATGTTATCTGAAAACTACTTTGTATCTGCACAAGCATTCAAATGGTATGCATCTTGATGATGATAGTTTCAAAGATGGAGTTATTTGATGTAACGACCCGTAAAATTTTATTAATTTTTATATATTTTATTAACGTATTTAATTGAATTTTAGAGAAATTTTAAACAATGAAATTTGGAAATAAAAAATATATTTGTAATACATATATTTAAATATAGCAGATGGTAAATTTTCATCTGATTTTATGAAAGTTTATTTTATTGTGTAATTCTATTAAATTCGAATCAGTTAATAATTGCTGATAAAAAAATATTTTACAAAGCTGAATATTTTTACATTGAAAAATTCTAAACCATCTTCTAACTGAGACGTCATTTTCCTTTTTTCTAAATTCGCACTTCTTTAGCTCCGTCGATCTTATTTTTCTGCGTTTTTGATGCATTTTCCGCTACGAAAAAAACTTGAATTTTTATAATTCAATCGTACTACTAATATTTTTATACCGTTTTGATCATTTCGTCGTGCTGATCTCTATGGTATATTCGATTATATATTTCGGGTCTGGCACGACACGAAATCAGTAAAACGATTATCGTATCGGCAACGGTTTTGGAACCTTTGGACTCCCGTAGCCTTTCATTTGTCCACCAGTTGAAACCAAATAGCCACTTGATGTTAAACTTCACTAAATTCAACTCGTGACTCTTTATTTCCTACGCTTTTAAAATTTATATTTACTGTTTCGCTTTATAATTTACGTCCATTCACTTTCACTCTATATTTTTCATCATGAAAATGTAATATACTCTGTACCGCCTCCTCCCTTAACCTTCTCCAGTTTTACCTTTTCCATGGCCTCTCATTCAAGATTTGTTCCCTCCACCTTGGCCACCAAGACCCGTCACCACACCTTCCAACCTCTACCTACGATCGGACTTTGGCCTCTCCTCCTCCCCTATTCGCCTCAACCTATCACCATGGATCCTCCCGTGCTTCCTCCATTTTCCCAAAGCCAAGTGCTTCGCCCACTGCCTGGCTGATCGCCTTCACCCGGGTCGAATGCATGCGTTGTATAGAGGTACATATGTCGTTATATGTGTAGGGTTTTATATTTGCTATATATTAGTTATAATTATAAGTTTATATATTCATGTGTTAAAAGTTTATATGATGAGGTGGCGGTTAGTACATATATTGTTAGTCGCTATTATATGTACGTTTATAATATGTATTTGATATGAAGTTTGTATATAATCTAAGTTTACATTTTGCATAGTTTAACATACATTTGTATTATGTTAGTTATATTATATATGGGTCAGTTTGAGTTGCATTTGATGTTATTTGTAAATGTATTTATTGATTTTGAAAGTGTATATATTATTTGTATTAAATTTTGTAAACAAGGTGTGTATATTTATATAAGGGCATGTGCTGACAGTGGTATAGCTAGATAGCCTATATTTATGTATATTTGTGTACTGTTGCTTATATATGTTAGTCTACAGCTTATATTAGTTTGTATATATTATTTTGGGCTATCTTGATTTTAATATATAAATATATAGGTACGGCTACAGTTATAGTTTGCAGTATTTATAATATTATAAAAGGAAGATATATATATTGGTTTAAAAGCTTATATATAATATGTATAGATGTACTTCAAAATTTACAGTATATATTATCTATTACATGTTTAAATATATGCATACAAGTTTTAATAGTTAATGTGCGTTTGTATTGGGCTGTTTGTTTCGAATTTGCTTGTTTGTAGATCTATGCGTTTGTATTATACATATATATTATAAATGTACACCTGGCTTCGTTTTATTTTTATACTATGGTTTCGTTTCTATAATTATAATATAATAGCTTAGAGTCGGTGAAAATATGTAGACATATAAATATTGTTGTAGTTCTTCTTATGTATGTTGCTTTATTTTAGTGTATATGTATAAGTTATATTAAGTTTTGTTTTTTTTATACATATATATGGTTTAATAAATTTTTGTTAAAGTATAGTTTTAATATATATATATATATATGATGTATGCTTTTGTTGTTTCGTGTATTGGGCCAGCTGTTTCGTATATCATATCGTAATGTTTTGTTTTATTATTATTATTTTGATATATGCTTTGCAAGCCGCTTTGTATATTAAGTAACAAGTGATTTTGCATAAACTTATGTGTAATAGGTATGTTTGAATTTGAATATACATGTAGTTGTCGCTTTGTATTAGTAGTTTAAGTTTTCTTTTCTGTTTGACCTGTATTATATACAAGTCTTATGAGTCATTTAATTGGTTATAAGGCCATGGCTGTATATTTTTAATAAATTGTGTTTAAATTAATATTGATTTGAAAATAATAATATATATAACTGTGAATCAATATAATCGCTAATACATGTATTTATTTAATTTAATATAGATTTGAATTTAGAACATAATTTATATATATATATATTTACATTAAGGTTCTCTTATACCATTTATCTTCATTGATCCAGTTTGATTTGATTTTGTCTATTCCTATTTATCGGTTGTCCGTTGAATTCGTGCCAATTTAGCTTTGCTTGGGATTCGTGCTTGAATTCTTTGCTTGTTCTGTTGTAAAAAAATCCTCAAGCCTTGAAAGGTGAGCATTCACTCATGATTAATGTTCTTATATTTACTAAATTTTATTTCAATTGAACGAAAATTGAAATATACTGTTGTAATTATTTGAATTGTTATATATATGCTATTATCTGTAACTGTTCACCTGTGGGATATGACACCATATCCTATTGTTTATATTACACTAATATTGATGATATATGCCTGTTATATTATTATCATATCTGTTATCACTCTGCAAGTTCCCTGTTAGCATAGAATTCATTATGGGTTGAAATGATACATACCCAAACGGATATTAGAATATGAGAAAATCGTTATGGGTTGAAATGATAAACCCAAGCGATTTTCATTGGATTGAATTTGGGATTACAGATTGAAATGATATCTACCCGTATGTATTTAGATCACGGACTGAAATGATAAATATCCGTATCACTTGACCATAGGATATAAATTATATACCGACACCGTTGGTCTATATATAAATGTTTTGAAAATAATTTCTACGGTTTTGAAAAGAAATATTTGGTTTTAAATAAATATTTCTTAAAATATTATATATATATATATATGGAAATTTTATATAAAGATTTAACAATGATATTATTGGGATAGATTTAGTATATATAATATGTTTAAGTATTTATTTAAATTTATATATCAAAATAGATAGTTGTAATAATTTGAATAAGTTAAGGTTGAGAAGATAAAGTTGAATTAATTGAAATTGTATTTAGCTAAGAATTCTACTAAACTTAAATCGATTTAAACTACTGAATTTGAAGTTTAAGATTTGACCTTATAACTTGATTTCGGATTTAAAGAGATTAAATGGATATTTCAAGTTTAACTAAATCGAAAGGAATTTTAGTTTAAAGGTAAATTTAGATTATTTAAATAAGATTGAATTTATCAAGTGAATATTTCAAGACTAAATAATAATGAGGTTAAATCGAGATCTATATGAAACAGATGAATTTAAATTTGAAACGTGGAATATTAAAGCTTTGAAATATACTGGAATTTAAATGGTTTATTTGTGATTCAGATCTGTATTTGTAATCAGTATAATTTGACTTTGTTCTTTAGAAACTGAATTGAATTAACATGGATAAATCTAAATTGAATGTTAATTTGGAACTCGAATTGGTTTTGAAGTATAAATTTATTTGAAATGGCCACGGTGTTATAGTGTATATTTCTACCTTGCTGATAGTTCCACGGATCCTGTGACGCCCCACCTCTATACCCACGCTAGCAAAGAGTATTAATAGATAATACCGTCTGCTAACGCGGAGAATAAGGCTGTTTAGGAGCGACCATCTATGGCCTTGCTTTAATTATCTATTGAATACATCGACAATTGCCTTACCAAGCAGATTGACATGTCCAATGAATACTTAAAACAAAACCAGAGGTGGCTAGAGGATCTATCAGAACAGAATATAACAACTCAAATGTAATATACATCACAGAACAGTAAACCATCATATACACACATATACTGATACAAAGCAGAGTATACAAAATAATACATGTCAAGTGGTATAGAAAACCACAATATACAGACGAGTCAATAGAATACATATCAGAGTAATAACAGAAAGGACTACACAAAAAGCTAAGACAAAAAGGAGTCAGCGGAATAGTCCATGCGGAAGCAAAAGAGGCTAAGTCCAAAGCACCTAACCTGAAACATCTCGGTCTGACCCGAGTATAAAATACCCGGGTCAGTCTAGCTAAACAAATCAGTTAGATAAACTGAACAATAATAAACCTGCAAGGTCATACAGTATAACAAATATCTCCAGAGGAGAAAACACAATCATCAACAAGAGATGAATCTTATAGAACAAGCCTCATATCATCGGCAACATATAGAAACAAAGGATACGAATATACCAAAACAAGCCGAATGTCAAATAACAAATACCAATAAGGTATACAAGTTCCACAAGGTAATCGTTATACATCATGCGGCTCAAATAGACCAACACGATGGGCGATACCAAGGGAATATAATATCAATGAAACATATGATTGCTCGAGCTCATTACTGTACAACAAGGATCCATAAGCCCGAAGGCTCCAAACCCAAGTATCACCCATGCGGCACATAAGGCCAACATCAGAGCAATACTATAGGGCGACAAGCCGTAGTGGTGAAGGTCGAAGACCCAGTACTGGACACCACTAACTGACGGAATGTGTCACAACTCTCGAAAAGGAATCCGAAAAGTGTTAACGCATGTCCCATAACCACTCGTTCGCACTAAACGGTTTACTATCCGTCAGTCCCTTTCACACTCAAAGCAGTACAAAGTTTACCTCATATCATCGATAAACCAAACCCGAAGGTCAAAACAATCAATCGAATAGGTCAAGGATTAATCGGAAGGATAAACACACAGATTCATGGTCCGTGTTTTGCCCAACCATTTAATCACCCTTCCATTTCGTTCGAAGTGCGAAAGTGTGTGTTTTAAATAGAATTTATAAATTAGAGAAACGAACTTTTAAATGCGATTCGAGAGATTATTTTATAAAAACCCGTGGATTAAAATTAAAAGGAATCATCAAATTAAAAACAATTGATAATCATACATAGGATCATCATGAATCGATTCAAATTGGAAATTCAACCCCAAAAAGGCAAAGTGGGCTGAAACAGCAGGTTCAGTCGACTGAACAGAATTTTCAGTCGACTGACCCTATACTTGGAAAATTTTCCAAGTTTAGGAAACTTTCTGTTTCCAGGTTCAGTCGACTGTGCAGAGTTTTTCAGTCGACTGAATCATGCCTGGAAACTCTCGGGTTTCAGGTTCAGTCGACTGAACAGAGTTTTCAGTCGACTGAATCATGCCTGGGCTGTTTTTCAGCCTTATTCAAATGAAGAGCAAACTCTCCCAAAATGCAATCGGACGAACATTGGCTCTAAGGGCTTATGCCAATCGACAACCCGACCCTATATGTTCCTCGATGCATCACCAAAACATGATTAAAACATCAAAGTTAGGATTTCAAAGATTTGAACCCAAAACACTAAAAATTGGAATATTCCCCAATTCAATTGCAAGTGCATATGAACAAGGTGTTAGGAATTCATACCTAACATCAATGAAATCAAGAGAAGTAGATGTGAGTTCAAAACTCACCTTTTTAACTCAAGAACAAGAAGAAGAAGCTCAAATGCAAAGGAAAGGCTAACCACTCTTCACTCTTACTCAACAAGCTTCAATCTAAGAATAAAACACATATTTTCCTAAATTAGGTTTAGGATATTTTCTGAAATTGAAGAGGAGAAGAGATGGAGAAGATGGAGAAGAGGCTTACCTATCCTTCTCTTTGAATTTGGAGCAAGAATTTGGATTATCAAGAGCAACTAAGGCTTGGGAGTTTCTATTTCCTCTTCCTTTCCCCCATTTCAGTTGGAGCTTGAGTTTAGAAGTGAAGAGGAGTAGGAATGAATGACTGGAGGAGATGGGCTGAGTTAGAGGGTTAAGTGGGGTTTGGGGCTGAACCCAAAGCTAAAGCCCAACCAGAAAAAGTAGCAAAATTCAACTTACTCCAAACATACCAAAGATTATACTCAAAAAGATCGCAAATGACGCTTTGAACTCAATGGAAGCGGTTTCGAGCTCCAATTCGGCCGTTTGCAGAAAGTAACATTTCGGACCCCAAAATCCGACTAACAACGCTATACTTAAATAAATCATTTAATTATAAAATCGTTAAATATGCGGGTTGTTACAGATCACCCGTCCTTACAAAATTGCGTCCCCGCAATTTCTAGAGACGATATTTGTAACAACTACATACATACAACATTCAAAAGAAAAGGAAATAAGCTTGAGATGAAAAGACATTCTCATCGTTTCAAAGCAAAGATAGAAAATCCGGATAAGATCGCTCGATAAACTCTCTGGTTTCCCAAGTACAGTCATTGGGATTAGCAGACCATTGAACCCTAACGAGCGGCACGTCCTTGTTTCGAAGGTGTCGCACCTCCGTGTCAAGCACGGGAATAGGTTGCTGTACAATAGATAAGTCCGGTGAGACCCCAAGCTCTTGCAAATCAGGAGAAGTAATAACAGAATCCGACTTCCGAAGACACTTCCGAAGTTGAGAGACGTGAAACGCGTCATGAATACCAGATAAATGAGCTGGAAGTGAAACTCTATAAGCCACAGGGCCAATACGTTCAGTAATAGAAAACGGTCCTATATAATGAGGAGCCAATTTCCCAGTCGTACTGAAACGCATAACCCCTTTCAAAGGAGAAAGACGAATAAAGGCAAGATCACCGATCGAGAACTCGAGAGGCTTCCTACGGTTGTCCGCGTAGTACCTCTGGCGACTCTGTGCCTCTTTCATTCTCAACCAGATAAGATCAATCTTCTCGGAAGAATCACGAACAAAACCTGGACCAAGAATAATCTTCTCCCCAGATTCCAACCAACAAGACACTAGGCTGAAAACTATTATTGTAGGAGAACCCTACAAGAGGTAGGTGATTCTCCCAACTCCCACAAACATACTAGCACAAAAGAATAACAGAATAAGAAGTTCACCATAAAGTGCACGAAGGGGTAAGTCCGAACTTGATTGCTCAGAGAATTCTATGGATTCCTAAGCTCAAAATAATTTGGAACACCGACGTGGTACAAACAATACGTCAAATGAACCAAAGCTCAACAAAATGAAGTACAACAAAATGTCCGATGAACTTAGTAAAAAGATCATTCCATTCGGACATCAACAAAGAAACAATCACTTGCTGCTTACAACCAAATGCATTGGCAACACGATCCTCTTTTCGGGAATAAAAAGAATATCAAGATCATAAGATGCAAGGAACTCGAACCAACACTAGGTTCCCTATGAGAAAATAAACATTTCAAAATTGTGATTGGTGAGGAGAGCAAAATCCCTCACCCAAAAGTAATGATGCAAAATACAAAAGACGAAAACAATAGCCACGAGCACTAAATCATGAGTGGCATATCTAGTCTCGATAGGCTATAACTATTTAGAAGAATAAATGATAGCACGTTCTCTTTTGCAAGTGAACGGCATCCAAACCAATACGATTAGCATTGGTACGAAAGAATAAGCATTGGTTCCCTACGGGAATAACAAGAATAGGGATATCGAAAAGAAAGAGTTCTTTTAAACTGATTTTCTTTCCCAAAAAGCTAAGACTTTCAAAATTACAATTATCTTTATGTAATAATCTTTCAAGAAAAATTTACTTATTCCAAATCAATTTACTGTGCCTGATTGTCTCATCAAAGCGTTTAGGAAATTCCTATCGATAACGTTGATCAAGCGCATCGACCAGAATTCTTAAAGCACTCAATGGGCAATACAATCACAAAATCATCTTCTATATGATAAACATGTTTCTAAAAACTTTTAAAAATATTCTTTGTTCATTTAAAGAACAAAAATCCAATTATACTTATAATAAATCTTATGAAAAAGATTTGCAAAATTCTTTAAATTGCTATTTTCCATCCAAAATCAATAAATACCAAAATGGAATCATCGAGATATTCACAGAATACTCGATTCATAATATGGAAATGAGCTAGACAAACTGAATGACATAACAAATCATTTATAAGAATTACAACGAGTGCGGAATGCGGTAAGTGGAGTGCTAACTTCCGCAACTCATAGCCAAATGAAAACCAGCGGTAAGGTCGAGCTAAAAAGACCTTAACACTACTCAAAAGATTGCTTAGGTGATAATCCTAAGACAAGACCAGAAATACCAGAAAATTCTCAAACTACAAGAATGAGAGAAACCACACTTTCCTTATCATGGGGACTTAAAGAAAAATGATGCCATCAAATTGGAAATCGAAATCACAAAGGAAGATAGAAATCTTTTTAACAGATTGAAAATGTCGAGGATGAAAAGTCCACTCGGGATATAGGATATGGCTTCATAATAATTAAGTCAATCCTTTCAAAAATGTCAATTCCGAAGCCTAAGCAACGCATAACATGCAAATTGGCTCAGAAAGAAAAATCTCATAAAATAATCTCGACATTAATACAAGCAAATTGAGCATTGCGGATCCACCAATTCGGATTCGCAATTCTCAAAGAAGTAACCATACAATAAACATCCAAAGACAAATCATCGAAGAGCTTCTTCGATACGGAAAAAAAAGTGAAGCACCCATATCGAAGAGAACTCGAATACAATAGAACCTTTTTAAATAAAAATAAAAATGGAGATGTACCTTTTCCCCGAGAAGAACCTCCAAAAGCATCCGTTATCTTTAGCTTGCTAGATAAAGGATTTTTCGGAACAATAGGACAAGTGAAAATACGATGGCCTTCCTTCTTGCAATAGTGGCAGAAGAGAGGCATAGGGCAAGCTCGAATCACATGATCAGGGGAACCACAATTGAAACACTTCCGAGTGGAAGGTTTACCAACAGACTGAGACTGAGACCGAGGATCAGATTCAACGGGCTTTTTCTTCTTGGAAGGGAAAAATTTCCGCTTATCGAATGGAAACTGCCTCTTGTTGGCGTTCTTACGAACCTCAACATCATTCCCACAATCACACTCCTTCTCGAAGGCTTCGAGATGAAGTGCCGAATCAACCAACTCCTCAAAGGAAAGTTTAAGCTTGAGCATTAAAGACTTCTTAAGACATTTCTTAAGACCAGATACAAATTTCAGATTCTTCCTATACGAGGTGCTAATGAATTCAAGACCATATTTAGATAAGGCTTCGAAAGATGCAACATATTCAAAAACGGAAGAATCCCCTTGCTTCAATTCAAGAAAGCGCCGGGACAACAAAGCTTTCTCAGATTCAGGAACGAACTTGAGTTCGAATCGTTCCCGAAACCGAGTCCAAGAAAGAGCAGACTCATCAAATTCAGCTAAAAGAAGCTCGTACCAGTCAAGAGCACGCTTTTGCAATAAGCTAGAAGTTACAAGAACCCTATCATCGTCAGAAAGATCCATGCGAGAGAGAACATGCTCGTACATGCGAACCCAAGCTTGGACCTCAAGAACAATCTCGGTGCCTTTAAATGTTTTCCCTCCAAGATGAGAAAAATCACTGCACAAACGTGCGAAGGTGGACTTGCATGGAGGAGATGTTCGAGTAGGAGCTGGAGGCTGCGTGCTCCTAAACCACTCTAAAAACTGATCGGCAGACATATAGACGCCGTCCGGATGTGAGCCACTGGATTGCCCAGCATCCGAGCGTCGTCCTCCAACTCTTCCAGCCATAAGCTGAAAGTTAAGATAAGGTAAAGATTATTCCCAAGGTAGATAATTCAATATGGAATACTACGGAACTTAAATGCATTCTTAGGCATAATCCCAAATCCTATCTAACCTTTGATGGTAGAAGTAATAGAGACACACGATGATTCAAAGATTTGTATCACTTATCACACTCTGATGTATCGTAATATGTGCTCTATTCTGTGTTTATCATATTTTGTTCTGAACCTCGCTCTGATACCAGGCTGTGACGCCCCACCTCTATACCCACGCTAGCAAAGAGTATTAATAGATAATACCGTTCGCTAACGCGGAGAATAAGGCTGTTTAGGAGCGACCATCTATGGCCTTGCTTTAATTATCTATTGAATACATCGACAATTGCCTTACCAAGCAGATCGACATGTCCAATGAATACTTAAAAACAAAACCAGAGGTGGCTAGAGGATCTATCAGAACAGAATATAACAACTCAAATGTAATATACATCACAGAACAGTAAACCATCATATACACACATATACTGATACAAAGCAGAGTATACAAAATAATACATGTCAAGTGGTATAGAAAACCACAATATACAGACGAGTCAATAGAATACATATCAGAGTTATAACAGAAAGGACTACACAAAAAGCTAAGACAAAAAGGAGTCAGCGGAATAGTCCATGCGGAAGCAAAAGAGGCTAAGTCCAAAGCACCTAACCTGAAACATCTCGGTCTGACCCGAGTATAAAATACCCGGGTCAGTCTAGCTAAACAAATCAGTTAGATAAACTGAACAATAATAAACCTGCAAGGTCATACAGTATAACAAATATCTCCAAAGGAGAAAACACAATCATCAACAAGAGATGAATCATATAGAACAAGCCTCATATCATCGGCAACATATATAAACAAAGGATACGAATATACCAAAACAAGCCGAAAGGCTAATAACAAATACCAATAAGGTATACAAGTTCCACAAGGTAATCGTTATACATCATGCGGCTCAAACAGACCAACACGATGGGCGATACCAAGGGAATATAATATCAATGAAACATATGATTGCTCAAGCTCAGTACTGTACAACAAGGATCCATAAGCCCGAAGGCTCCAAACCCAAGTATCACCCATGCGGCACATAAGGCCAACATCAGAGCGAAACTATATAGGGCAACAAACCCGAAGGCACACACCCAATATCACTCATGCGGCACATAAGGCCAACATCAGAGCGATACTATAGGGCAACAAGCCGTAGTGGTGAAGGTCGAAGACCCAGTACTGGACACCACTAACTGGCGGAATGTGTCACAACTCTCGAAAAGGAATCCGAAAAGTGTTAACGTATGTCGCATAACCACTCGTTCGCACTAAACGGTTTACTATCCGTCAGTCCCTTTCACACTCAAAGCAGTACAAAGTTTACCTCATATCATCGATAAACCAAACCCGAAGGTCAAAACAATCAATCAAATAGGTAAAGGATTAATCGGAAGGATAAACGCACAGATTCATGGTCCGTGTTTTGCCCAACCATTTAATCACCCTTCCACTTCGTTCGAAGTGCGAAAGTGTGTGTTTTAAATAGAATTTATAAATTAGAGAAACGAACTTTTAAATGCGATTCGAGAGATTATTTTATAAAAACCCGTGGATTAAAATTAAAAGGAATCACCAAAGTCAAAACAATTGATAATCATACATAGGATCATCATGAATCGATTCAAATTGGAAATTCAACCCCAAAAAGGCAAAGTGGGCTGAAACAGCAGGTTCAGTCGACTGAACAGAGTTTTCAGTCGACTGACCCTATAGCTGGAAAATTTTCCAGGTTTAGAAAACTTTCTGTTTCCAGGTTCAGTCGACTGTGCAGAGTTTTTCAGTCGACTGAATCATGCCTGGAATCTCTCGGGTTTCAGGTTCAGTCGACTGAACAGAGTTTTCAGTCGACTGAATCATGCCTGGGCTGTTTTTCAGCCTTATTCAAATGAAGAGCAAACTCTCCCAAAATGCAATCGGACGAACATTGGCTCTAAGAGCTTATGCCAATCGACAACCCGGCCCTATATGTTCCTCGATGCATCACCAAAACATGATTAAAACATCAAAGTTAGGATTTCAAAGATTTGAACCCAAAACACTAAAAATTGGAATATTCCCCAATTCAGTTGCAAGTGCATATGAACAAGGTGTTAGGAATTCATACCTAACATCAATGAAATCAAGAGAAGTAGATGTGAGTTCAAAACTCACCTTTTTAACTCAAGAACAAGAAGAAGAAGCTCAAATGCAAAGGAAAGGCTAACCACTCTTCACTCTTACTCAACAAGCTTCAATCTAAGAATAAAACACATATTTTCCTAAATTAGGTTTAGGATATTTTCTGAAATTGAAGAGGAGAAGAGATGGAGAAGATGGAGAAGAGGCTTACCTATCCTTCTCTTTGAATTTGGAGCAAGAATTTGGATTATCAAGAGCAACTAAGGCTTGGGAGTTTCTATTTCCTCTTCCTTTCCCCCATTTCAGTTGGAGCTTGAGTTTAGAAGTGAAGAGGAGTAGGAATGAATGAATGGGAGGAGGTGGGCCGAGTTAGAGGGTTAAGTGGGGTTTGGGGCTGAACCCAAAGCTAAAGCCCAACCAGAAAAAGTAGCAAAATTCAACTTACTCCAAACATACCAAAGATTATACTCAAAAAGATCGCAAATGACGCTTTGAACTCAATGGAAGTGGTTTCGAGCTCCAATTCGGCCGTTTGCAGAAAGTAACATTTCGGACCCCAAAATCCGACTAACGACGCTATACTTAAATAAATCATTTAATTATAAAATCGTTAAATATGCGGGTTGTTACAGATCACCCGTCCTTACAAAATTGCGTCCCCGCAATTTCTAGAGACGATATTTGTAACAACTACATACATACAACATTCAAAAGAAAAGGAAATAAGCTTGAGATGAAAAGACATTCTCATCGTTTCAAAGCAAAGATAGAAAATCCGGATAAGATCGCTCGATAAACTCTCTGGTTTCCCAAGTACAGTCATTGGGATTAGCGGACCATTGAACCCTAACGAGCGGCACGTCCTTGTTTCGAAGGTGTCGCACCTCCGTGTCAAGCACGGGAATAGGTTGCTGTACAATAGATAAGTCCGGTGAGACCCCAAGCTCTTGCAAATCAGGAGAAGTAATAACAGAATCCGACTTCCGAAGACACTTCCGAAGTTGAGAGACGTGAAACGCGTCATGAATACCAGATAAATGAGCTGGAAGTGAAACTCTATAAGCCACAGGGCCAATACGTTCAGTAATAGAAAACGGTCCTATATAATGAGGAGCCAATTTCCCAGTCGTACTGAAACGCATAACCCCTTTCAAAGGAGAAAGACGAATAAAGGCAAGATCACCGATCGAGAACTCGAGAGGCTTCCTACGGTTGTCCGCGTAGTACCTCTGGCGACTCTGTGCCTCTTTCATTCTCAACCAGATAAGATCAATCTTCTCGGAAGAATCACGAACAAAACCTGGACCAAGAATAATCTTCTCCCCAGATTCCAACCAACAAGACACTAGGCTGAAAACTATTATTGTAGGAGAACCCTACAAGAGGTAGGTGATTCTCCCAACTCCCACAAACATACTAGCACAAAAGAATAACAGAATAAGAAGTTCACCATAAAGTGCACGAAGGGGTAAGTCCGAACTTGATTGCTCAGAGAATTCTATGGATTCCTAAGCTCAAAATAATTTGGAACACCGACGTGGTACAAACAATACGTCAAATGAACCAAAGCTCAACAAAATGAAGTACAACAAAACGTCCGATGAACTTAGTAAAAAGATCATTCCATTCGGACATCAACAAAGAAACAATCACTTGCTGCTTACAACCAAATGCATTGGCAACACGATCCTCTTTTCGGGAATAAAAAGAATATCAAGATCATAAGATGCAAGGAACTCGAACCAACACTAGGTTCCCTATGAGAAAATAAACATTTCAAAATTGTGATTGGTGAGGAGAGCAAAATCCCTCACCCAAAGTAATGATGCAAAATACAAAAGACGAAAATAATAGCCACGAGCACTAAATCATGAGTGGCATATCTAGTCTCGATAGGCTATAACTATTTAGAAGAATAAATGATAGCACGTTCTCTTTTGCAAGTGAACGGCATCCAAACCAATACGATTAGCATTGGTACGAAAGAATAAGCATTGGTTCCCTACGGGAATAACAAGAATAGGGATATCGAAAAGAAAGAGTTCTTTTAAACTGATTTTCTTTCCCAAAAAGCTAAGACTTTCAAAATTACAATTATCTTTATGTAATAATCTTTCAAGAAAAATTTACTTATTCCAAATCAATTTACTGTGCCTGATTGTCTCATCAAAGCGTTTAGGAAATTCCTATCGATAACGTTGATCAAGCGCATCGACCAGAATTCTTAAAGCACTCAATGGGCAATACAATCACAAAATCATCTTCTATATGATAAATATGTTTCTAAAAACTTTTAAAAATATTCTTTGTTCGTTTAAAGAACAAAAATCCAATTATACTTATAGTAAATCTTATGAAAAAGATTTGCAAAATTCTTTAAATTGCTATTTTCCATCCAAAATCAATAAATACCAAAATGGAATCATCGAGATATTCACAGAATACTCGATTCATAATATGGGTGAAATGAGCTAGACAAACTGAATGACATAACAAATCATTTATAAGAATTACAACGAGTGCGGAATGCGGTAAGTGGAGTGCTAACTTCCGCAACTCGTAGCCAAATGAAAACCAGCGGTAAGGTCGAGCTAAAAAGACCTTAACACTACTCAAAAGATTGCTTAGGTGATAATCCTAAGACAAGACCAGAAATACCAGAAAATTCTCAAACTACAAGAATGAGAGAAACCACACTTTCCTTATCATGGGGACTTAAAGAAAAATGATGCCATCAAATTGGAAATCAAAATCACAAAGGAAGATAGAAATCTTTTTAACAGATTGAAAATGTCGAGGATGAAAAGTCCACTCGGGATATAGGATATGGCTTCATAATAATTAAGTCAATCCTTTCAAAAATGTCAATTCCGAAGCCTAAGCAACGCATAACATGCAAATTGGCTCAGAAAGAAAAATCTCATAAAATAATCTCGACATTAATACAAGCAAATTGAGCATTGCGGATCCACCAATTCGGATTCGCAATTCTCAAAGAAGTAACCATACAAGAAACATCCAAAGATAAATCATCGAAGAGCTTCTTCGATATGGAAAAAAAAAGTGAAGCACCCATATCGAAGAGAACTCGAATACAATAGAACCTTTTTTTTTTAAAAAAAAAAAATGGAGATGTACCTTTTCCCCGAGAAGAACCTCCAGAAGCATCCGTTATCTTTAGCTTGCTAGATAAAGGATTTTTCGAAACAATAGGACAAGTGAAAATACGATGGCCTTCCTTCTTGCAATAGTGGCAGAAGAGAGGCATAGGGCAAGCTCGAAGCACATGATCAGGGGAACCACAATTGAAACACTTCCGAGTGGAAGGTTTTCCAACAGACTGAGACTGAGACCGAGGATCAGATTCAACGGGCTTTTTCTTCTTGGAAGGGAAAAATTTCCGCTTATCGAATGGAAACTGCCTCTTGTTGGCGTTCTTACGAACCTCAACATCATTCCCACAATCACACTCCTTCTCGAAGGCTTCGAGATGAAGTGCCGAATCAACCAACTCCTCAAAGGAAAGTTTAAGCTGGAGCATTAAAGACTTCTTAAGACATTTCTTAAGACCAGATACAAATTTCAGATTCTTCCTATACGAGGTGCTAATGAATTCAAGACCATATTTAGATAAGGCTTCGAAAGATGAAACATATTCAGAAACGGAAGAATCCCCTTGCTTCAATTCAAGAAAGCGCCGGGACAACAAAGCTTTCTCAGATTCAGGAACGAACTTGAGTTCGAATCGTTCCCGAAACCGAGTCCAAGAAAGAGCAGACTCATCAAATTCAGCTAAAAGAAGCTCGTACCAGTCAAGAGCACGCTTTTGCAATAAGCTAGAAGTTACAAGAACCCTATCATCGTCAGAAAGATCCATGCGAGAGAGAACATGCTCGTACATGCGAACCCAAGCTTGGACCTCAAGAACAATCTCGGAGCCTTTAAATGGTTTCCCTCCAAGATGAGAAGTATCACTGCACAAACGTGCGAAGGTGGACTTGCATGGAGGAGATGTTCGAGTAGGAGCTGGAGGCTGCGTGCTCCTAAACCACTCTAAAAACTGATCGGCAGACATATAGACGCCGTCCGGATGTGAGCCACTGGATTGCCCAGCATCCGAGCGTCGTCCTCCAACTCTTCCAGCCATAAGCTGAAAGTTAAGATAAGGTAAAGATTATTCCCAAGGTAGATAATTCAATATGGAATACTACGGAACTTAAATGCATTCTTAGGCATAATCCCAAATCCTATCTAACCTTTGATGGTAGAAGTAATAGAGACACACGATGATTCAAAGATTTGTATCACTTATCACACTCTGATGTATCGTAATATGTGCTCTATTCTGTGTTTATCATATTTTGTTCTGAACCTCGCTCTGATACCAGGCTGTGACGCCCCACCTCTATACCCACGCTAGCAAAGAGTATTCATAGATAATACCGTTTGCTAACGCGGAGAATAAGGCTGTTTAGGAGCGACCATCTATGGCCTTGCTTTAATTATCTATTGAATACATCGACAATTGCCTTACCAAGCAGATCGACATGTCCAATGAATACTTAAAACAAAACCAGAGGTGGCTAGAGGATCTATCAGAACAGAATATAACAACTCAAATGTAATATACATCACAGAACAGTAAACCATCATATACACACATATACTGATACAAAGCAGAGTATACAAAATAATACATGTCAAGTGGTATAGAAAACCACAATATACAGACGAGTCAATAGAATACATATCAGAGTTATAACAGAAAGGACTACACAAAAAGCTAAGACAAAAAGGAGTCAGCGGAATAGTCCATGCGGAAGCAAAAGAGGCTAAGTCCAAAGCACCTAACCTGAAACATCTCGGTCTGACCCGAGTATAAAATACCCGGGTCAGTCTAGCTAAACAAATCAGTTAGATAAACTGAACAATAATAAACCTGCAAGGTCATACAGTATAACAAATATCTCCAGAGGAGAAAACACAATCATCAACAAGAGATGAATCATATAGAACAAGCCTCATATCATCGGCAACATATAGAAACAAAGGATACGAATATACCAAAACAAGCCGAATGGCTAATAACAAATACCAATAAGGTATACAAGTTCCACAAGGTAATCGTTATACATCATGCGGCTCAAACAGACCAACACGATGGGCGATACCAAGGGAATATAATATAAATGAAACATATGATTGCTCGAGCTCAGTACTGTACAACAAGGATCCATAAGCCCGAAGGCTCCAAACCCAAGTATCACCCATGCGGCACATAAGGCCAACATCAGAGCGAAACTATATAGGGCGACAAACCCGAAGGCACAAACCCAATATCACCCATGCGGCACATAAGGCCAACATCAGAGCGATACTATAGGGCAACAAGCCGTAGTGGTGAAGGTCGAAGTCCCAGTACTGGACACCACTAACTGGCGGAATGTGTCACAACTCTCGAAAAGGAATCCGAAAAGTGTTAACGTATGTCCCATAACCACTCGTTCGCACTAAACGGTTTACTATCCGTCAGTCCCTTTCACACTCAAAGCAGTACAAAGTTTACCTCATATCATCGATAAACCAAACCCGAAGGTCAAAACAATCAATCGAATAGGTCAAGTATTAATCGGAAGGATAAACGCACAGATTCATGGTCCGTGTTTTGCCCAACCATTTAATCACCATTCCACTTCGTTCGAAGTGCGAAAGTGTGTGTTTTAAATAGAATTTATAAATTAGAGAAACGAACTTTTAAATGCGATTCGAGAGATTATTTTATAAAAACCCGTGGATTAAAATTAAAAGGAATCATCAAAGTCAAAACAATTGATAATCATACATAGGATCATCATGAATCGATTCAAATTGGAAATGCAACCCCAAAAAGGCAAAGTGGGCTGAAACAGCAGGTTCAGTCGACTGAACAGAGTTTTCAGTCGACTGACCCTATACCTGGAAAATTTTCCAGGTTTAGAAAACTTTCTGTTTCCAGGTTCAGTCGACTGTGCAGAGTTTTTCAGTTGACTGAATCATGCCTGGAAACTCTCGGGTTTCAGGTTCAGTCGACTGAACAGAGTTTTCAGTCGACTGAATCATGCCTGGGCTGTTTTTCAGCCTTATTCAAATGAAGAGCAAACTCTCCCAAAATGCAATCGGACGAACATTGGCTCTAAGGGCTTATGCCAATCGACAACCCGGCCCTATATGTTCCTCGATGCATCACCAAAACATGATTAAAACATCAAAGTTAGGATTTCAAAGATTTGAACCCAAAACACTAAAAATTGGAATATTCCCCAATTCAATTGCAAGTGCATATGAACAAGGTGTTAGGAATTCATACCTAACATCAATGAAATCAAGAGAAGTAGATGTGAGTTCAAAACTCACCTTTTTAACTCAAGAACAAGAAGAAGAAGCTCAAATGCAAAGGAAAGGCTAACCACTCTTCACTCTTACTCAACAAGCTTCAATCTAAGAATAAAACACATATTTTCCTAAATTAGGTTTAGGATATTTTCTGAAATTGAAGAGGAGAAGAGATGGAGAAGATGGAGAAGAGGCTTACCTATCCTTCTCTTTGAATTTGGAGCAAGAATTTGGATTATCAAGAGCAACTAAGGCTTGGGAGTTTCTATTTCCTCTTCCTTTCCCCCATTTCAGTTGGAGCTTGAGTTTAGAAGTGAAGAGGAGTAGGAATGAATGAATGGGAGGAGGTGGGCCGAGTTAGAGGGTTAAGTGGGGTTTGGGGCTGAACCCAAAGCTAAAGCCCAACCAGAAAAAGTAGCAAAATTCAACTTACTCCAAACATACCAAAGATTATACTCAAAAAGATCGCAAATGACGCTTTGAACTCAATGGAAGTGGTTTCGAGCTCCAATTCAGCCGTTTGCAGAAAGTAACATTTCAGACCCCAAAATCCGACTAACGACGCTATACTTAAATAAATCATTTAATTATAAAATCGTTAAATATGCGGGTTGTTACAGATCCTTAGAGGATGGTTATCCCAAACATCCCCTAAGTTAATTATATTTCAATTGTTATTTCACTTGAGTTAGATTTATTGATATAAGAATGTTAATCCTGACTTGAGTGTTTTGTGTTTTGCTTTATGCTCGGGTCAGACTGAGTGGTACAGCTTTTGAGACTCACCTTTGGAGTTTGGAGCTTCGTTTGGAGATCCAACTATCAATTCAACTTTCAGCTCTTCCAGTTGATTGGTTCAGAGAAGTCACCTGTTCGTACCGGAGACTTCACTGTATTTGAGATATTCTGTTGTATTTTATTTTCTAACTCTGATGTTTATATAATAGCTTCATTACTACTATTTATCTATTCCGTTGCATTATATTACTCTGTGTCTGTGATTCTATGATTGATTGATTTACTATATATGCTAAGCATTGTCAAATTTAAATTAACAATCCGGTAGTTTAAGTAATTCAAATCCGACGTGTGTGGACGCGAATGGTTGAAAATATTGGATCGTTACATTTGAAGTGCAATGACTACTTGCTACTAATCCCGAAGGTGATTCAAAAATGGATGTAGCGGAAGTAGTGCCGTCGGTTTCATTCAGACCCAGAGAAAACTTGTATGGATGAATGTAGGCATTGCATTGCTTCTTGGAGGAAAGTGTTAACATTCTAAGTGGGATTTGCTAAGAGAAAAGGTAAAAGCGTTACCTCAAGCCTCACAACCCAAGAAATGGCTAAAACAAGGTAGATGCAGTAAGGTTATATGGGTCGCTCCCATAAAGGTGTGTTATCACCTTTCTAGATTAACATATTATGGATTTAGTTATACATGAGAGCTCTCTATAAAGGTTGGGAACTACCAAGATGATGACATATTTGGTGTTATCCAATAAAGGATAGGCCGATCCTACGTTGGTAGAGGGGCAAATACGTTTGTAGCCCTTGGTACATTTTATCTAAAGATATATTGTACGGAAGGTAGTCCCTTACCTTATCATTATTGGAAATCCATTATTTAATACGTGCTTTACGCACTTAGTTGTGCCGAACTATGTTGAACTGTGAGATGTAAGCATTTCAGCTATTATACATACACACACACACACACACACACATATATAAATATATATATTAAACCCTAGAAATTAATATAATATCAGAAAATTTCTTATAGAAATGTTTTTGGTCATTCTAAGGCAAAAACTCATTTATGTTTATGTGCGGCATGGTCTTACGAGATACCTTTTATTTTGAAAGTGTTTTATAAATATAAAAATCTATATGATTTGATTGATTTATCTCATGCTAGTTCACCAAACTGATCCAGGTGTTATTTTCTTATAATGCTTAAGTTAGACCGAATAAAATTTTAGATTTATTTCTGCATGCTTTGGAGCTTCAAGAGACGAGCCGGATGCCTCCAAGATGTGTATGTTATTTTCCTTCTGCATTGGTTGTCCATATTTATCAGCATTTGTGAGGATAGGCTATTATAACTCTCCAGGCTGATGATAGACTAGTACTCTGATTGATGCATATATATTGCAGTTTTTTTTATAAATATTATTGTGTACATTATAGATTACTCGTTACAATGTGATATACTATTCCATTTTTATTTTCTTTCATGCCAACAATTTTTCTTCCTAGCACTTGGATGATCGACACGCGAATATTGGGGACGTATTCGTGCCGACTTTTGAGGGTCGAAAAGGGCAGGTCGTTACAGTTGGTATTAGAGCTTAGATTGAACGAATACCTAGGCTTTGGTGGGGTAAACTCATTACAGACAGGGTCAATAATACATGAAAATGTGTAACTGATTAGAGATAGGGTTAGTAACACCATAGAATGAGTTAAGTGTGTATATATAGTGTGTATTTGTTAGTGCTGTAAAATATTTTATATTATGTTGATTTATCTGGTGAGTGACTTATGAATTATGGTCAAGACATGGGATGCCATGGTATCGATAAGGGTTTCTAAACACTTAAATAAGGTAAACCAACACAGTGTTATTTTTTAATTTGGCAAATGTAATAATTTTATCCAGGAATATATTTTATATATAACGGAACAATTTTATAAAAAATAATATAGATATTTTTGTGTTCTTGTTATTAGGAAATGATAATATTCAATTATTATTATTATTTATTGTTTGATTGGTCATGCCCACCTAGTTACGAGCTTTAACTATTGTTCGTTGATTTAGTATTTGTGCCCGACCAGTTTATGGGCATTGACTATCATGGTTGATTAGGAGCATTTTATCCTTTTCACTGAATGAGTTAGGTAAATAGAAATTAGTAGGAATATTGAAACGAACACCTTGTGATTTAGTTGCACAATTTGACTATAAGGCGTCCGATGATAATCTTTGTTTAAAAATTTAATTTTAAGTAAAAGCTAGTTATTATAATCTTAATAAAGATATACATTTGTGAATTGATTTTATATAAGAAAGTGAAATATTACAAATTTGATTTGTAAATGTGGATTATAGATAAAGAGGTTTTAAGTTGATAATTTGAGTACTAAAATCCGGATGTTTTTAAAATTTTGTTTTCAAAACTTTAAAGGTAAATAATAGTACTATTTGGAAGTATTTTTGAATAGAAATATTTTTAAAGGATTTTAAAAGAGATAGAAAACACTGAACTCACTTCGGTCACTGCCAAATAATTTTGGTAGTGACTGCAGCACCATCAGTGTTCTTTTTCGAGTTTCTAAGTGGGGATTGCTACCATAGTAATTTGTTTAGAGTTGTTTGGGTAAAATGGATCATGATTTAAAAATTCGCAAAAGAAAATCTTTTTACGCAAAGGGAAATTTGTATATTATTATTATTAAATGATTTGAAATAAAAACCAAGTCATTAATTCTAAAGTTTTTAGTTAAGTCATTTTACGGATTCATATATTGTAACATCTCCCATTAGGAGGCCCAAAACTAACGGTTACAGATGATGTAGTCATTCATAGTTATTAATATTCGGCGGCCAAATACGGTAATGTTAGATACATTGATTTAACGGAAACAGATGGATATGTAAAAAAATTATAATCACAAAACAACTTTCATATTCCATTTTAAATCATTTCAAATTCATTATATAATCCATATATGAGGACCACGTTTAGAGAAAATATACTTATTCCAACATACGCCAAGAGCGACTTATGAAGATGCCCCTTTGGATGATTAGAGTATATATAGGCAATTAAACAACTTTACCTTTAAAACAACAACATGGTAGAATCAAAATAAAAGAGAACTCTAAGTAGCTATCATGCCTCCTACACGTTTCTGGAGGCTTATTCGTCTAAAGTGGTACCTGAAAACCTCAACTCTCAACTACTCAAAATCAATTGAGTAATCGAGAGTTTAAGGGGAAAACATAAACTTCAAGTTGAACATAAAGCTTGGTATGAATAATAATCTACCATCTCAAACCATTTAGATACCTAGTGAGACCACGCAGCTTAGCGAAATAGGTTTCCCCCATCAGTATCCTAAAACCTTTATAAAATTATATATGGTGCTCCTACATCCACAATGGTTAAAACATCTCAAAATAATATGATGAAACGCAAACAAGTAAATCAATTCTGGATTTTCCATCCCCATTCATTCCGACTAACTGTCTCATTTATAGTTTAAGGTCACTATTAACCTATTAGTTTTCATGGACTGACTAATAACCTATTTAATGTTTATGAACTTCCTATCCAGTTTCATAGTTTTCAAGGGCTAACTATTAACCTGTTTAAATTTATGGACTCCCTGTCCTATTTCATAGTTTTCATGGGATCACTAAGAACCTATTGGCCCCTGCCGATAACATCATTGTTTCATGGGTTCTCCCTGAACCTATTGGTAACTCCAATAACTTCCTTCTTATTCGAGTTTTCATGGGTTGCTAGAAACCTATTGACATCTATCAATAACTGAATCCGGATATAGTTTTAATGGGTTCACTACAAACCCATTGGCCTCTGCCAATAACTCTTTCTAATCATATTTTTCATGGGTTTACTATGAACCTGTCTCCCTAACAACTTCTTTTATACATAGTTTTCATGGGTTTACTAGGAATCTATCTCCCTGACAACATCTTTAATCAATATTTTAGCATCTTATATTCTGGTCGTCCTAACCTCCTAGATGCAATTCTACTCATTTAGAAGTTTACTTAATTTATCTTCACTACTAGGTCAACCTATATTATGCTCTTCCTCAAAATACAGGTTCGGATCCATTACAATGTGAATATATTCAAATACATATATGAAGAAGCAAACACTATAACACCAATCCCTGTGGTTTCATATCCTTGAAATCATTTTAAATAAAACTTGGTTAATCCCTTTAACTCATTAATCAAGGAAAACTTATTCAAAACTCCATTTCGAAACACTTTATTTATGCCATGGTTTTCTTTTAAAATGAGATTAGGTTATTTGTTTTGAAAACTAAGGATTTCAAAACCTTAAAATACCAGTTTCGTAACCCCTGAATAACCTCCTTCAAAAGCATAGAAAAATTGATTTCAAAATATTAAATATATACCTTTCGAAGCCCTTTAATCATCTCTTTCAAAACCAAAACATACCTTTTGAAAGTATCAAAACATTACTTAATAGTCTTTAGAAACATAGCTTCGAAACCAATGAAAGTACCTCTTTCGAAACCATTGGGCTTAGTCAACCACATCTTTTAGGTCAAAGTGAATATGTATGAAAGTATCTCTTTCGAAACCCTTAATCTTCATATAAAATTGTTTGGATAAAATTCGATGGCAACAGCACCACCTTTAGAAAGCTTCAAAATGTTTAAGTAAAACATTAAAGGTTAGTATCGAAACCTCCATTCGAAGCCATTGCCTTCGGAACCCTTGAAACCTTTCGAAAGAATTTAGGAAGTGGCTTAGTACATCTTTAAACAAAAACTATCCTCCGAAAATATTGATGACTTTAATGCACTCGAAGGGCAAAAGTATGGTAGTATGGTTACGACTAGGTCGGAACCTCAATTTTCGAGAGCATTGTTTTACTAATAAGGGACTCATTTGAAAGCTTATACTTAAAAATGAAAGATGACAATCTTCTTCCAAACTATTCAGAAAACCCCTTTCGATGGCCTACGTTTCGATTTCTTCGAAAGCTTTAATAAAACAAAGGCAGATTCTTAATGTTTTAAAATAGAACAAATGTAACAACCCCATTGGAAGCAATGCTTACAACACCATGCCTTCTGCCTTCCTCCAATCCACTAGTAACCATGTTGATACCTTGTGTGTTGGTTTCTGCTTTATAAGGTTCGACTTGATTGAAGCCGGAAGCTATGAGTCGAAAGGTGCTCCTTTTAGAGGTGGAACCCTCTTTTCTGGGTAAATTTGGTTTAATGCCAACTAAAGCAAACATTTTCTACTAACCTGCCTATGTGTAAACATGTGATTGGTCCCTCAACTTTTCAAATTCTTTATTAAAATAACTGCAACATAATTTTAGATCTAAACTAAGACTAATTTAACAAATAAACCCTTCCGTTAAACAAAACAATTAAATCATTTATATCCTCCTTTCAAAATAGTTAAATTCTCATTGTAAATCACTTAGGAAAAAATCGCCAAAAATTAAAGAAATTCATTTTTAATATGCTATCTAACATATTTAAATTTCAGACCCAAATTCTCAATATAATTTTTAAAATAAATTTATAAACCCAACTAATCATATTTTTCTTTGAAAATTCATAACTATCTTTCCATAGCTTGAAAAATTATCGAAATTAAAAACCAATTCCAAAATCATGTTTTACGTAACATATAATTTTTCTATGGCATTCAAACATTTCATTCGGTTTCGCCCTAAAACTGCATAAATCCCTATTTAAACCATTTTGTTTAAATCAAACAAATTATAATTCAAGCATATCATTATGCAAAACATCATAAAACGAATCTTAAATTTGAAAGCATATGGCCATAAAACAAAATAGAGATGGTATAATTTATTATTCACCTTGATTAGGATAGGAGATTGGATTGAGATTAAGATTTATTCTCCTTGCTTTAATTCTTAGCTTGATTTGAATTTTCTCTTATCCTAATAATGGTCGGCTCTAAGCTATTCTTTTCTTACGTTTTTAAGTTTTATGAAAATGAGAAAAATGAATGTGAATGGTAGGCATGCCATGGATATATAAGGGTTATGGAATTAAAGTGCGAATAATTCCCAGCATGCCTTTATGTAATATAATTAGCCGATAAGTCATTCTTAAGCCCATTTAATTAATTAATTAAGCACCGCCTCTAAGTATTTATTCAAATTTCTGTCTCCTAATCACTTAATATTTATGTTATTCTATTTAATTTATCTAATTAAATCTCTTGAATAATGTTATTAAAAATTAAGGGTGTTACAGGCTCCCCTTCTTAAAGAAAAATTGTCCTCAAAATTTAGTAAGGACTAAATACTAAACTTATACTGTAATGACCCGTAATTTTTCCACTTTGAAAATGGAATGTTTAATTTATTTAAATATTCAAATGTAGAATTTTCTAAATCAAACAATCATGTTTTATATGATAAATAAGAATGGTAAACTTATTTTGATATTGAATATAGATTTTTGATTTCCATTGTAAAATTGACAAAAGTCAATTTCCGATAAAGTAAGATAAATATTCAAGAAATTTGTTTAAAGGATAAATAATTCCTTAAAATTGATATCAAACTCATTTTGTAATAATAGTAATTTAATTTATAATGGTTTGATAAATATATAAAACTTGTTTTATAAAATTGGACAAATTTCGTCGCATATCGATAAATTGATGTCATATTTTTATAAATAGTTTGAATATTTTTTTATATTATTTTGTAAGTCAAATATGCTTTTTTTAATTATTCAAATATAACAAATCAATTTTGAAGTTTGGTTTACATAGATAAATAGTTTAATAAAAACGTCAAAATGTGACCGTAAAACGTTATGTCGGAAATCAACTTTTTGTTCCAAATAAGTTATCGCAACGTCACTGTACCTTGGTTAACATATTTGGAACATATAAATGTACAAATTTTAATGCTAATCAGGTTTACTTTTACTAAATATAATTAGAAAACTTCTAGAAGTCATTAGTGAAAGTAAAAACTAACAAACGTAACAAAAGTAAAATCAAATCATATCAAATCAAAGCCAACATAATTATGATATTCTTTAATTAATATATAGGTGATTAAGACAGAAAGTAAGAAGTGAAAGAATGAAGTTAAGTATTGAGAAAGTGGAAGTTGCTATAGGTTGAAGTAAGGTTAGTTTGGTAATTTGGTAAGAGGCTATTTTGGTAAATCTACCACTTCTTTCTTTTTCTATAAATACCCACCTCCTTCTTCACTTTCATTCATGCTTATTATTCTTTTCTCAAACTTATTTATTTTTTCTTCTCAATTTAATGTCTTCCAAGCCATAGGAAAAAAATTAGAAATAAATAATGTCAAAATGTTTACAAAATATTCAAAAGAAGTCAATGTTCATTCTCTTCAAATCAAACTCATATTTTCTCCATATTTTACCTCTTCTTTTCTCGACCATAACTTCTTCAAAATCAATCCAAAATATAAAATTATTTTTTAAAATCATTTATTTTTCCAGTGGCTACAACTTTCACGTTAACCACTTTGTCTCATTCTTAACTCAACCATGTCAAAAATCCACTTATTTCTAGTGTATTCTGTGGTCCAGTTTTTAAGATAGAGAATAGTCCATTTTTTTGATCATAACTGATCCTAATTAAGAAATTCTTTTATTTCGAATCATATAAAATTCCAATGTCTACAACTTCAATGTTGATCACTTTACCTATTTTTGAGGTTTGCTATATCTGAAACTCAATTCTTTGAAGTGCATTTTCGGGCTTCGTTTTTGTCAATCCGACAATACATCTTCTTCATTCTATCATATCTCCCTCAAAACTAATTGGATTCAGATGATCCTTTTTTCAAATTTAAGAGAAAATAATTTTCAATAACTTTTTAGTAAACAACTTTTCTAAATTTTGAGATTTAGAGGGCCTAAAATCAAATACAAAATAACCTATTTTTTGGATCAAAATCTTGGGAATTCAAATTCAAAACTCTACTGCTTCTTCTCTATCCTTTCAGCCAACCTCCATCTCAAGCCTTGACCAAGATATTGGAAGGAAGAGCATGTTGTGTACTAGTGTTTAATGGATTAGGAAGTAGTTAGTGAAGTGTTGGTTGACTAGAATGTTGGTAGGAAGTTATCGCTTAGAGGTGATGGTGTGAAACTCTATTTAACATCTATATTCATATATATACATGTTCGATAGTGTGTTATGATTACTATGGATGCTTATACATGCTTTTATCATCAAGTATTGATTGTTTGATATGTTTGTTAATTTTTTTTTACTAAGCCACGTTAATACACGTCGATAAGCACAAAGGAAATAACTTTCCTTTTGAAAATGAAATGGTGTATATGGAATTCTTAAACTTTATGGAGATAGTTTTAAATGAGTTAAAAAATTTTATAAACGTTTAAATATGTTTAAAGAAATAAAGAAAGAAAATCAAGATTTCATCTTGTATATTTTAAAATATGTCGAAAACAATTTTCCAAAATATCGCGGTTTTGCAGTTTGGAATCTAGAAAAGGATTTCTTTTAAAATGATATTTTTAAATGTTTTTTAAAAATGAAATAAATTATAAAAATCTTTTAAAATATTTTAAAAGAGATTTAAGTTGAAAAGATGGATTTCTAAATGATATAAAATTTGTTTTGAAGAATATAGCTTTTAAAAGATATTTGCAAGGCTTTTTACAGCAGTTTTTAATAACTTTCGAATGTAGTTTTAAACTTAAAAATTCTTTCCTAAATCATTTATGAATGAATTTAAAAGAATAATTAAGTATTTAAAGATGATTTGAAAATTTTAATAAAATTTTGAATAAATGGTTAAGAGGAATTGTTTATAACACTTAAACGATAATTGGAGAATATTGAATATAATAACAAATTGAGTATGCGAAAACAAATAGTACATTTGTCCCGCCTTTGAGAGCTAAATGGTAAAACAGAGTGTGTAACTAAGGTTAGGAATGGAGCAACCAATGCCCTGAACTTACCTTGACTTTGCTTTAACTTTTAGACGAGGGGTGGAACAGATTGAATGGAAAGCACAAATGCTATAAAAGATCATATTTAAAGTTTTTTCCAAAAGAAAATATCTTCACGATGTAGGATTACTTGCCCCTAGTCCGTGAAGGTGAAATTTACCATATTTAAGATGGTAGTAGTGCTTTGTTATGAAAATCTTCGATTTGCAAGAATATGATTTGAAGTTAGGAAAGTTATATTTGATTTACATTTAATGAATGATTTGGGAATATTGTCCCTAAGTTAAAAGTTATAACTTGAATATAATAAATATTTGATTAAGATTTAATGAATGATTTGGGAATATTTTCCTAAGTAAAAGATGAACTGATTTGAAATTATTCCAAGATAGAAAGAAAGGTAATAAATCAAATAATTTGATAAATGAGGCTTAATGATTCCATATGCTCATGAAAAGAAAATGAAATAAATTGAAAAGAACATATCTAAGAAAGATATTTGATTAAATGGAAAAATAAAGCAATTGATTGATGATTGATAATCATATATTATGAACTTAACATTTTTTAATCGATGATTAGATTCGAAGGAACCGGGGTCGAATTTGGATGATTCCTATCCGAAAACCACTACGAACCAATCTACGTTCGAAGTAAATCGTATTTGATGACAAGTGTTTTTGGAGATGGGGATCTTCATAATGTAGGGATGTTTGCCACTGGTCCCTTGAGATGAAAATTATCGTATCTATGGTAGCAGAAGTGCTCTGTTATGAAAATCTGTGATGCAAGGACTTCTCACTACTAATGAAGTAGGAGAGTACCTTCAGTTTTGCTTAATCCCAGAACAAACTTGTATGGACGAATATATCATTGAATTTCTAAGATCATAACATTGACTTTTACAAACGTACATCTACTTGGTGGTAGAGAAGTCAACTTTTCTTAGCTTAACACCCTTCTATGAGACATACTAGCTCAGAGGTTATATGTTCGTGAAAGTAAATAGTGTTATCAAAGGAATGGCAATGTGGCATTCAAAGTGAAGAGAATTTGCTATGTGAAAAGGTAATTGTTTACCTCAGGCCCCATCACCCGAAAATGACAGAAACATGGTAGAAGCAGCAAGGCTAAGTGTGTCGCACCCAATTAGGAGATGTCATCATCCTTCTAGATTTACTCTACACTTGTCTAAGTTTGTGGTGAACGTATGACTCGGGTACCGTTAAAAATCGGTAACGACCGGGGTGATGACATATTCGGTACTATCCAACGTGAGGATTAGGCCGATCTTGTGTTGGTTTAGGCATGCAGTATCTGCTCCCTAGGTGCATCCCTCTAGAGGTGTACTATCAGAAGGTAGTACCTTACCTTGTCATTTGTATGGAAATCCATTCTCCAATAAGGACATACGGTTTTGTTTGTATTAGCATAATGAGTAGCCCCGAAATGCAATATGGGCAACCATTTTGACTAAGATTAATAAGTTTATTTGCAAATGTTTTCAAAGATATGCTATTAGAAATAATATAAATGTTTTGATATATAAATGTGTTTTAGTTATCATAAGGTAAAAGCCCATCCGTATTTATGTGTAGGCGTTGTCTTATGAGATACACTTTCTTTTCAAAGGATTTTATTCCATGGCTAATATATGACACTATCATTTATATTTGAGTTTCTCACGCAGGTTTATCAAGCCTGATTCGGGTATTTTCAATACTCAAGTCAGATCCGCATAGTTTTAGGTTTAGTTGAAGACGGTTGGAGTTTCTAGAGGAGAGCTGGAGATATTCATCTACGTATGGATGTATTCTATTATCCGCTACAGTTGTTTGATGTTTATCAGCATTTGTAAGGACAGATGTTATAACTGTCCAAGCTGAATTTAGGTTAGACTTCGATATATGTATCTTTAGAAAATTTCCATTGTAAAGTTATTGTTCAATATTATATATATTATTCTATTCGTGTAAGATTCTACTCCATCTTTATTTTCTTTTTCACCCTTAAAGATCCGCTTATTTGTGCAAATTGAGTTGGACATATGTGGTTTATTGTCAGAACAAAGGGTATGAAAATTCGGGCCTTTACATATACCACTCTTAACAACCATACTAGCCCACCTGACTAGCAATTATCTATATCAATCTGATATAGACATACCCTCAAAGCAGATTGGATAAGTATCCCGAATCCTATCCTTTGTCTCCCAAGTACAGTCCTTTTCATTGTCGCTCCACTAAACTTTCACTAACTTAACTGTCTTCTTCCTCAATCTTTTCTCATCTCTTGCTATAACATGAACTGGTTATCTAACAAAAGTCAAATTAGGCTCTACTATCGAATCTTCTAATCAATGTTGAAGGAGTAGTAGTCTTTGGATAATGCACATACTTGCGAAGATGAGACACATGAAATACATCATGGACACCTGTCATACTGCTTGGCAATTATACTCTATATGCAAGCTTTCCAATCCCCTCTGTAATCTCGAATGGATCAACATATCTCGGTGCCAACTTCCCTGATCTCCCAAACCATACCCCACCCTTCATCGGTGATACTTTAATGAAAACCTTATCTCCAAATGAGAACTCTAGGTCATTACTATAATGCCCCTGAATTTTAATTAACATTATTCAGGATATTTAATCAGATAAATTAAATAGAATAATGTGAATAATTAGGAAGATGAGATTAATAAATCCAATGGTCGTGTCTTAATGAATGAACTAAAATAAGACTTAACTAAATTAAGAAGGAGGAATTCCCTAAAGGCTAAACTTGGAAATGGGGCTACATTTCCTAATATAAATCTTTTCCTCCACTTTAACAATTTTTCACTTTCTCATTCATAATTCCTCACCAACTTTCGACCGACCATTAAAATCTCCAGGAAGAGCAATAAATTGAAGAAAAAGCTAAGGAATTAAAGCTAATAAATTATCTCATTCTCCAATTAACTAATCAAGACGAATAATCATGTTTATCATCTTATTTTTCTATGTTTGGATCGGTTATAGGTTATACCCGATTCATATTTGTCATTTTGGTTAGGATATAACCATTTAAACATTTGTTTGGATAAAACTTAGGTGTTTTAAAATGTTAATGAGATAACTAACATGTTTTGTCGGTTTTGGTTAAATTCCAAGATGTTTTGATCTTCATATACTTTGAAATTTTAATATGTTGAAGTGTATGATTTATAAATTTTTTGTAGATTTTTCCTTAGTGGTTAACTAAGGTAATTAAATTAATTAAGCCTAAGGGCTAAACTTCAATATTGCTTCCACCTTTGTTAAAGCTGGAGGGAATTTTCTTTCAAAAATTGATTTGGGGAAGAAATATAGTGTTTTAAGAAAAAGGTTGACTTTTGTACACTTTTTATTATTCGAAAGCATAGGTGAAAGCCCTTGACCAATCATAATTAGACAAGCAAGATAAAACATCACTTCAGTAGGCCCAGATGTTCCCTCCGACTCTAAAAGCCACTTTTATCCCTTCATCTACGTTGTAGGGTAGACATGGTGATGAAGGGAAGATGGGCGAAGGGTTGGGGAGCAGCTTCCTTTGCTTTCAAATGGAAATAAAACTTGCTTTCAACTGAGACGAAGAGGGATCCATTGATTCTATAATTTTCATAAAAATACTAAGTTCTATACTCAAGGAGAGGCCGTGAAGGGGATCTTTAAAAGCCAAAACCGTCAAGGGTTAAAGTTTTAAATGCTTTCCAGAAAGATTTTGTACCTTTCAACAAAGTGGAAGGGAAAGGGGGAGAAAAAAATCCCAACCTTCGTATGGTTTCTAAAGTTAAAGTTTTAATACCTTTCGACAAAGTCGAAGGGTAAACCTTCCGACAAAGTCGAAAGTATACTTTCGAAGGGTTGCTTCCAACTTTCGAGGGAAAAGCCCGTTCCGCTTAGTGATGTGGTCACACTCGATATCTATTTATGATAAGAGATGATAAGGGATTATTCGTACCAGACTTATTGTCTGACTCGAAGTTTTTGTTTCTCCACAAACTCTCGGGTACTTAAAACTAATTTGAGTAGTCTGATAGTGGGAGACATTCAGGTTTTTGGACGAATAAGCTTCCAGAGACGTGCAGGATGCAGTATTAGCTATGAAAGAGCTATTTTGTTTATTCCGCTATGATGTACTAAGAACTGTAAAGTTCATATTATTAGTTCTTTGATCATCATAAGGAGACATCTTCATATATCGCTTTTATCGTATTTTGTACATGTATATATGAGCTGAACATGGTTAACATCTAGGATCATGTAATTAAATCTGAACATTATTCATAAGAAATGAGAAGTTCTGTTTTGTTGAAGTTTAATATTTTTCGTATTCTTGTGTTTCTATGTATCAATATTAACTACGCCGCATTCGGTCGTCAAGAAATAATAACTATGGATGACTGTAGCATCAGTAGTGGTTAGTTTTGGGCCTCAGAAGGCGGTATGTTACAAGTTGGTATCAGAACATAGTTTATGCACTTAAAAGGAGTTTAAACCTTAAAATATTTTTAGCATAATCTAATAAATCTAAAATATGGTTGTGCTTGGGTAAACGTTATAGTAATGTGTGTGTACTTTGTTATAAATATCTAAGTATGTATTCCCCGCTCTCTTAGGCCATTCTTCTGTATCTTATCAAGATTGGACTTCAGGTAGTAGGGAAGTAAGATATGGAGGCAGGAAATGGAAGAGTGAATCAAGGTGGGAGACACACCGCAACACATGGAAATGTACGACCTAATACTAGGGGCAACCAGGGTGGACATGCAATGAAAACCTAGATGCAAATGCTAATGTTGACGTTGAGAACTCGCCGGTTGATATGGGGATAATGTATCAGTTCTTCATGAATATGATGCTGGCTGGAGCAGCTGCGGAAGTGGCTATAGGGAATATTGGGGGAGCTAATCCGGTGGCCCCAGTTGGCAATAATTATGCCAAGCTTAGCAGGGATTACGCTACTCTTGAAGAGAAGTCTTTCCTGGGAACCGAGGATATAGTAGGGGTGGAAAAATAGCTATTGCATTGTGAAAGGATTTTGTAGATCTTGGCTCTAAGGGTATGCAGAAGAGGAGACTAGCTTCAAGGCAATCGTAGAGAGCATCATTGTTTTGGTGGAACGGAGTTACCGTAGGAGAGCCAAAGGAAGACCTGACTTCGAAGAAAGGTTTCTATCAGAGGTTTCCAAGTCAGCATTTCTTTAGAAATTTGCAGATTTAGTCTAGGGGATAGATCAATGATTGAGTATGCTACAGAGTTTGATGAGATGTCCCGTGAAGAATATGCTATTATAGATACTATCACTAAGAGGAATGATGCGTTTATCAAGGGGTTTAGTCCTGATATTGCCAAAGCAACCATGGAAAACCTCCGGGATCCGTGTCATATTGTTGTTGAGATGGCTGTTCGGAATGAAGAGATTCTTTCTATTTTTGGAAAAGGAAAACTAGTTGAGGTTTAGAACTTTTAGGGAAAGAAGCGGAAGTTCTTCAAGAAGAAAGGTGCCTAGCCAAGGGTAACAGATAAGAAGAGCAAGGCTGACATTGTTTGTTACAAATGTGACAAGAAAGGGCACTATGCTAATGAGTGTCACTCGGGTGATGGAAGAGCAGTTGTAGTGAGGCTGAATGTGATGTGCTACAACTATGGCCAGATGGGGCATTACAAGGACAAGTTTCCCAAGGCTGCTAAGGCTGGAAAAGGAAAGGTCTTTGCATTGGAACCATCATCCTCTACACCAACGACTGTTGAGAAAGGAAAAGCGATAATGGAAGGTATACTTATGATTCATAGTACTTCGGCTAGGATACTATTTGATACCGGTGCATCACACCTATTTATATCTCAGTATTTGGTAGATTGCTTATGTCTGGAATCTTTATACCTTATTACTCCTTTAAGGGTTGAGAATCCTATAGGAGGGTATGCAACTATGGGAATGAGATATTGACCAGTTAGAACTTGATTTGTTAGTTCGCATGCAGTTTATATGTTTTGATTTCTTGGGTTTCGGGATCATATGGGTATGGATTGGTTACATAGATATGATGCTAGGATATTTTGCCAGGAGGGGGAAATATCATTGAAACATCCCAATAGCCATAACCGAGTCCTTTACTCAATAAGGAGTTCGAACAGAAATGCTTATGCGTTATTGGGTGCTATGGGAATCGAAGCAGAGTTGAAGCAGGTTTATGTAGCAAGAGAGTTTGCGGATGTGTTTGAACCAATTTCTGGCTTGCGGCTGAAAAGAGATATTGAGTTTTGTATAGATCTCATACAGGGAGCTAGACCCGTAAGTAGACCATCTAGTAGGATGTCATTAACCAAGATGAAGGAATTGAAGGTGCAGTTAATGGAATTAGAAGGAAAGAATTTCATCTGACGTAGTAGTTCGCCTTGGGAACGACCGCGATATTCGTGAGGAAGCCAAATGGGTCGTTAAGGATATGTATCGACTATCGTATGTTGAATGAGAGGACGGTCAAGAATAGTATCCTTTGTCGAGGATGGACGGATTATTGGACCAGTTAAGTGGAGCCAGAGTGTTTTCCCAACTAGATTTGGCGACAGGTTTCCATCAACTAAGAGTGGTAAAGGACGGTATTCCTTTTATGGCGATTAGGCCAAGATATGGGTCTTACGAGTGGTTGATTATGTGATTTGGGCATACTAATGCGCCGGCTTTCTTCGTGGATTTGTTGAACCGGGTTTTCCAAGAGCACTTGGATAGGTTCGTGTTGGTTTTTATTAATGGAGTTTTGGTGAATTATAAGAATTGAGAGGGATCATTGATCATCTTAGAATAGTGTTGGGGACGCTAAGGCAATATCATCTGAAGGTAAAGTTCTCCAAATGTCATTTATAAAAGAAGGAAGTAAAGTTCATTGGTCATGTGGTTTCCGAGGAAGGGTTAGCAGCTGATCCGGATAAGATCGAGGTTGTTAACGGTAGGAAGAGACCAAAGATCGTAAGTGAGATTAGATGTTTTCTTGATCTTGCAGGTTTCTGCCAAAGGTTCATTATGGATTTCTCATACATAGCTGCAGCCTTAACTATGCTAACCAGGAAGGGCGTGAAGTTCGTTTGGTCTGATAAATGTGAAGAGACATTCCTTAAGTTGAACATTTGTTCACTAATGCACCCATGTTAGTAGTTCCAGATAGGAATCAGGGATTGGTAGTTTACACTGATGCATGTGGTACTGGATTAGATGTTGTGCTAATGCAAAATAGAAAGGTTATTGCCTATGCTTCTAGACAGCTTAGACCACATGAAGTGAGATTCCCGACTCATGACTTGGAGTTAGCAGCGGTAATCTTCACATTGAAAGGGTGGAGACGTTATCTTTTGGGAGAAAGGTTTGAGCTATTTATAGATCATAAGTTTCTACGATATTTATTCTCTCAGAAGGAGATGAACATGAGACAACAGTGATGGTTGGAGTTTGTTGCAGCTTATGACTTTAGCATCGAGTATATACCAGGAAAAGGAAATAAGGTGGCAGATGCGCTTAGCAGGAAACATCAGAATGTGGTGTTAGCCATGTTGACTTAATGGAAAGACTTGCAAGCACTGTCATCTTGCAGTGCGTAGTTGAGGTCGACTGCTAGTTCTAGTCGGAATATTGCCATGATGTCTTGTTTGGAAGTTCGACCAGTGTTGGTCGAACGAATTGCTGCTAGGCAAAAAGAGGATCCAGTGTTAACCCGAGAGGATTAGAAGGTTAGAAACTGGAGCCGATATTGATGATTTAAAGGATTTTATTATTGACCGCAGGGATCAGTTAAGAAAGAAGGAGCAGTTATGTGTTTCGGATGTTGGAAACCTTAAGAAGAAAGTTCTTAGGGAATATCATCGAATGAATTTTACAATTCTTCCCGGGAGAACCAAGATGTAACAGGATATGAAGAGAATTTTCTTCTAGGAAGGAATGAAGAGGGATGTTGGCTTATGGGTAAAACAGTGTTTGAACTGTCAGCAAGTAAAAGCGGAACATCAAAAGCCAAGTGGTTTTCTTTAACCTTTATATGTTTCAGTTTGAAAGTGGGACTCAGTATCCATGGATTTCATTGATGGGTTGCCAAGGTCAAACCAGGGTAATAGAAGTATATGGGTCACAGCGGACAGATTAACCAAAAGTGCCCATTTCATTCTGGTAAGGTCAACCCGGATGGCACCTGTTTTGGCTAAGTTGTTTATGAAGAACATCATTAGACTACATAGAATTCCTAATAGTATCGTCGATGATAGAGATGCTTTGTGTTCTAGCGAGATCCGAAAGAGCCTATAGAGTGTGTTAGGCACTAAGCTTAAGATGAGTACCACATATCATCCTCAGATGGATGGGCAGACAAAGAGTCAACAAGGTACTGGAAGCGCTGTTGAGGGCTTGTGTGCTGGATATTAGTGGTTGTTGGAAAGATAACTTACACTTAGTGGAGTTTTCCTATAATAATAGTTATTAAACTACTATAGGAATTGCACCTTCTGAAGCTTTGAATGAAAGTTCATGCAAATCACCAGCATGCTGGTTAGAGACCGGAAATAGATTGGTCCTTAGTCCGGATTCGGTGAGAGAGGCGACTGATAAGATCAAGTTGATACAGGAAAGAATGAAGGAAGCTCAGTCTAGGAAGAAGAGTTACATGGAAAAAAGGCGTAAGGACCTAGAGTTCTCAGTTAGAGACAGAGCTTTCATCAAGGTATCGTCGATGAAAGGTGTGGTTCGATAAGACTGGGAAGCTAGCACCGAGATATGTTGGACCATTTCATATATCAAAGAGGATTGGGAGACTCACGTGCTGAGTATATTTGTCGATCAGTTTGGACGAGGTCCATAATGTGTTTCATGTTTCTCATCTTAGGAAGTATGTTCATGATCCCAAAATTACTACTGCTTCGGCGGCACTGGAGGACTTAGTGGTGGAACCAGATATGCCTTTTATGAGGCAACTAGTTTGTGTTGTGGCAAATGATGAGAAGACATTAAGGAACAAGACAGTCAGGTTGGTGAAAGTTCAGTGGAGCGACAACGTGGAGGACTGTACTTGATAGACAGAAGGTAGGATTATGGCTACTTTTCCTAGGCTTTTTTAGATGGTAAGCTCTACATAAGGTTTAGATAGAATTTGGCTGGTAGGTTATAATAGCTTTTCTTGCATGGGCTATATGCTTATTATGTGTCCTTACTGAAATTTTAGGGACGAAATTCTTTATGGAGGGGGAGTCTGTAATGCCCTTGAATTTTGATTAACATTATTCGAGATGCTTAATTGGATAAATTAAATAGAATAATGTGAATAATTAGGGAGATGAGATTAATAAATCCAATATCCATGTCTTAATGAATGAACTAAAATAAGACTTAACTAAATTAAGGAAGAATTCCCTAAGGGATAAACTTGGAAACAGAGCTACATTTCTTAGTATAAATCTCTTCCTCCATTTTAATAAATTTTCATTCTCTCATTCATAACTCCTCACCAACTTTCGTCCGATAATTAAAAGCTCTAGGAAGAGCAGTAAATTGATGAAAAAGCTAAATTATTAAAGCTAGGAAATTATCTCATTCTCCAATTAACTACTCAAGGTGAATAATCATGTTTATCATCTCATTTTTCTATGTTTGGATTGGTTATGGGTTATACCCGATTTATGTTTGTGATTTTGGTTAGGATATAACCATTTAAAACTTTTTTGGATAAGACTTAGATGTTTTAAAATGTTAATGGGCTAATTAACATGTTTTATTCGATTTTGGTTAAATTCTGAGTTGTTTTTATCTTCATATGATTTGAAATTTTAATATGTTGAAGTATATGATTTATAAGATTTTTGGTGATTTTTGAGGATTTTTCCTTAGTGGTTAAATAAGGTAAATAAACTAATTAAGCCTAAGCACTAAACTACAATATTGCTTCCACCTTGGTTAAAGCCGGAGGTAATTTGCTTCCAAAAATTGATTTGGGGAAGAAGTATAGTGTTTTAAGAAAAAGGTTGACTTTTCTATACTTCTTACTATTCAAAAGCACAGGTGGAAGCCCCTTGATCAATCGCAATTAGACAAGCAAGATAAAACATTACTTCAGTAGGCCCAGATGTTCCCTCCGACTCCAAAAGCCGCTTTTATCCCTTTGTCTAAGTCGAAGGGTAGGCATGGTGATGAAGGGAAGAGGGGCGAAGGGTTGGGGAGCTGTTTGCTTATGCTTTTAAATGAAAATAAAACTTGCTTTCAACAAGGACGAAGGGGTTCCTTTGATTCTATAAATTTTTATAAAAAGACTAAGTTTTAAATACTCAACATGGGGCCATGAAGGGGATCTTCAAAAGCCAAAACCTTCAAGGGTTAATGTTTTAAATGCTTTCTATAAGGATTTTATATCGTTCGACAAAGTCAAAGGGAAAGAGGGAGGAAAATCCAAACCTTCCCATTGTTTTTAAAGTAAAAGATTTATTACCTTTGGACAAAGTCGAAGGGTAAACCTTCCGACAAGGTCAGAAGTATACTTTTGTACGGTTTGTTCCGACACCAACACTTCATTGTTTTTGAATGATCTCAAAAGGTTTGATTTTGAAAGGTTTTGATTTCAAAAGGTTAGATTTCAAAAGGTTTTGATTTTGAAAGGTTTTGAAGGGGTTACCTTCAATGATTGCGAAAAGTTTTGAGTTTCAATGATTTCAAAAGGTTCTGAGTTTCATTACTTTTGAAAGGTTCGTAAATGGTTTTATAAGGGGGGATATCCCAGGCTTTTGACTTGGTTGAAAAAAAAAAACCTTCCAACAAGGTCGAAAGGTAGGACCTTTTGACAAGGTCGAAGGGTATGGCGATGCTTTCAAAAGAAAGGTTTCCGGAGGTGCTAACTTTGGATGTTTATTTTCTTTCGAATGGGTCTTCATTTGAAGGGTTTTAAAGGGCTGCTTTTAGCCATTTTTCTTAAATAAAACTTTGCTAGGTCGAAGATGTTACTTCGAAGGATTATAGCACAAAATAGTTATCTTTATTTGAATATGTAAGGGGGGCCTTATATAAAATGAATGTTACAAAACCTTGGGGACACTAGAGTGGGTTTAATGTTTTCTATACATAGTTTGGGGTTACAAACAGAAATATGCTTTCGAAAATATACATTGAGGCCATAAATGTGTTTTTATTTAGTTTAACCTAATTAGGGCTACCAATGGGAATAGGTCAAATAGATGATATACATGGGCAAAATAAGTAATCATGGGGATCATGAATTTTTATAAATAATCATAGGGATCATAATGTTTTAATTGGCCAAGTGATGGGTTCTTGGTTAACCTAAGAAAACCATGGAATGTGCTGTGGATAGCCAACATCAAATTTCTAAAGTAAAGAATGTTTTGCCAGAGGTGGTTAGCCTTGAGATTTGGCACCCAAGGATTCATAGTCATCCATGGAAAACTATGGAGTGTGCGATGGATAACACACACCATCTTTTATGGATAACCCACACCATCTTTTATAAAACAATGTACGATGGATAATCTGCATTTTTTTGAATGGATTTAGGATGGACAGTCCTATTATATGACAGATGGTCATTTTAAATATTTTAGAGGAGAACTTAATAAATTGATTTTAGATGGGAAATTTAATAATTTGCTTTAGATGGGATATCTAATAAATGGGTGGATGGAATATCCAATAAATATGATTTATGGCTTTATTTCATATTATGTTAAAATTAATCATTTTGGGTGCATGGGAATAGTAAAAGTTTTGCATGTTTTATTTACGATACTAGTGGGCCAAAAACCCATTCCACTAAGCGATGTGGTCCCACTATTTATCTATTTATGATAAGAGATGATAGGGGATTATTCATACTAGACTTATTGTCTGACTCGAAGTTTGTGTTTCTCCACAAACTGTTTGGTACTCAAAATTAATTTGAGTAGTCTAAGAGTGGGAGACTTTTTGGTTTTTGGACGAATAAGCTTCCGGAGACATGCAGGAGGTAGTATTAGCTATATAAGAGCTGATTTATGTATTCCTCTATGATGTACTAAAAACTGTAAAGTTCATTTTGTTAGTTCTCTGATCATCATAAGGGGACATCTTCATATGTCGCTCTTATCGTATTTGGTACATGTATATGTGACCTGAACGTGGTTAACATACGGGATTATGTAATTAAATCTGAATATTATTCATAAGAAATGTGACATTCTTTTTTGTTGAAGTTTAAAGTTTTTTATATTCTTATGTTCTTATGTATCAATATTAACTAGCCACGTTCGGCCGCTATGAAATAGCAATTACGGATGACTGCAGCATCAGTAGCGGTTAGTTTTGGGCCTTAGAAGGCGGGATGTTACATTTGTGCCTCTTATCTGCATAAATTTACTGTCTAGACTTAGCTTCCTGTTGATTCTTCCCAAATTCGCTAGTGAACAAAGCATCTTTCTCACTAACTATGTTACTAGGAACTCCATATAGTCTAACTATGTTCTTCATGAACAACTTGGCTAAAACAGGTGCTGTCCTAGTAAACTTAACTAGAATGAAATAGGCATTCTTGGTCAACCCGTCCACTATAACCAGTATACTTTCATTTTTCCTATTTGACCTTGGCAACCCATCTATAAAATCTATGGATATCGAATCCCGTTTCCAAACTAGAATCTCTAAAGGTTGAAGCAATCGACTTAGCTTCTGATATTCGGCTTTCACTTGTTGACAGTTTGCACACTGCCTTACCAACAAGCCAACATCCATCTTCATACCTTTCCAATAGAAGCTCCTCTTCATATCTTGATACATCTTGAACCCTCCAGGATGAATCATAAATTTGGATTGATGACATTCTCCAAGAACTTCTTTCTTCAAGTCCTCAACATTCGAAACACACAATCGTCCCTTCTTTCTCAATCGTCCTCTCTAGTCAAGAATAAAAAACTTTAGATTATCAATCTTAGTTCCAACCTCAAGCCTTCTAATCTTCTTGGCTAATAATGGATCCTCCTTCTGCTTATAAACTATCCTTTCGATCAATACTGGTCGAACTTCTAAACATGACAACATAGCGGTATTATGACTAGAACTAGCAGCCGATCTTAACTGCACACTACAAGTAGTCAAAGCTTCCAAATTCTTCCACTATGCCAACATAGTTAACACCACATTCTGATGTCTTCTACTAAGAGCATCCTCAACTTTATTATCTTTCCCTGGTGTATACTCTATACCAAAATCATAAGCAATCAAAAAATCCAGCCACCTCTATTGTTTTATATTCAACTCCTTTCGAGAGAATAAATACCTTAAAGACGTACGATCTATGCATAGCTCAAACCTCTTGGCTTGGAGATAATGCCTCAAAATCTTCAATGTAGAGATCACCGTAGCCAACTCCAAATCATGAGTAGGATATCTCATTTCATTCAGTCTAAGATGTCGTGAAGCATCGGCAATTGCTTTGCTCTTCTACATTAACACAGCTCCTAATCTAGTTCCATAAGCATCGGTATACACCACCAACCCTTGGTTTCCATTTGGAACTACTAACAAATGTGCATTGGTCAACAAATACTTTAACCTAAGGAATGCTTCCTCACATTTGTCGGACCAAACCAACTTCACATCCTTCCTGGTTAGCTTAGTCAAAGGTGCTGTTATCCGTAAGAAATCCTTGATGAATCTCCGGTAATAGCCAACAAGTCCAAGAAAACATCAAATCACCGTCTCGGGTCTCTTTCAATTATTAAAATCTTCGATCTTATGTGGATCAACTGACAAGCCTTTCTCTAAAACCACGTAACAAAGAAACTTAACCTCTTTCTTTCAAAAATGACACTTGGAAAACTTCAGCTGATGCTGCCTTGGCGTTTCAAGCACAACTTTAAGATGATCTTCATGCTTCCTTTTGTTCTCAGAGTACACCAAAATTTCATCTATAAAACTAACAAAAACCTATCAAAGTACTCTCCGAAAACTCGGTTCATTAAATCCATGAAGAAATCAGGTGCATTTGTTATCCCGAATGATATCACTAACCACTCATACAAACCATACCTAGTCCGAAATTCAATCAAAGGAATACTTTCCTCTGCTACTCTTAACTGATGGAAACCTATAACTAAATCCAACTAGGAAACCAACATAGCTCCAGATAACTAATCAAATAGACCGTCAATTCTCGACAAAGGATATTTACTCTTAATTGTCTTCTCGTTCAACTTACGATTGTCGATATGCATCCTCAACAACCCATCTGGTTTCTTCACGAACACTGCGGCCGCTCCCCATGGCGAACTGCTTGGTCTAATTAAAGTCCTCCCTTATAGATCCACTAGTTGCTCCTTTAATTCATTCATCTCAGATAGTGTCATCCTGCTAGGTGGTCTAACCATAGGTTCAACTCTTGATGCAAGATCCGTCCAAAACTCAACGGCTCGTTTCAAGTGTAATCCTATGACTGGCAAGACATCTGTAAACTCTCTTGCTACTCGAACCTGACTTAACTCTTCTCCCACTTCCATTGCACTTAACAAATCAAAACTACTCCGGTCAGAATTCTCTACTTAGAATACGATTCGGTTATGACTATCTGGGTGTCATAGTGATAATTCCCTATTATGGCAAAATATCCTAGCCTCATACTTACTCAACCAATCCATACCCAGAATGATTCTGAAATCTATGAAATCGAAAACATGTAGACTGCATGCAAGTTAATGACCTAACAAATCAAGTTCTAACCAGTCACCTCTCAACCCTAGAGTTTCCTACCATCCTATTGGATTTGCAACCCTTACAGAAGTAACAAGGTATGTGAGTTCTAAGCAAAACCTATCAACCAAACACCGGGGTATAAAGAATGTGATAAACCAATATCAAATGGTGTCCTAACTAGTATACTCTAAATCAAAAATGTATCTTCCATCACATTTTTCTTTTTTTCAACTATAGTTTGCTTAGCAGATGATGGTCCTATAGCAAAAAAATTTCCTTTGTCCGCCCTGACAGGCTCTGTACATTGGTTTTTATAATGCCCAACTTGATCACAGTTAAAGCACTTCACATTCTTCTTATCTGCAGCCTTCTTCCCCTTTCATGAACGACACTCATGAGCATAATGATCTTTTCTCTTCACACTTGAAGAAAACTAAGTCAGCCTTTGCCTTCTTGGTGGTATCTCCTTTACGGGCTCCTTTCTTCTTAAAGAACTTTATCTTCTTTCCCTAAGAACCCTGGGTTTCAACTGGCTTCTCTCTAGCACAAATAGCAAGCATCTCTGTTCATGGCGAATTATCATCCACACCACTACATTACTAGGATCGCGAAGATGTGGCAGGGTCACCCTAGCAATCTCAGGCCTCAGTCCCATAATGAACCTCTCATTCCTCCTGATAACGGTGTCTATAATATTATATCCATAACAGGACAACTCACCAAACTTAGTGGAATACTCAACAACCAATATCTTTCCCTGCTCTAGATCCAAAAACTTCCTCAGCAGTGCTGATTTAGCAACCTCAGACATAAATCTCTGTTCAAATCTCCTTCGAAAATTAGCCCAAGTCAATTCCTCCTTAGGAACTCTAACAGTAACAGTGTTCCACCAATGAATTGCTAACCCTTACAACTCTCTAAAGGGCAAACTTCTCTTCTAACATCATCTAAACCCAAATCAGCAAAGATATGCTCATAATGCAACAATCAATTCTCTACCTCTATAACATTCTCCGTCCCCATAAATTGCTTCCCACCAAGGCTGGTGCAATACCTCCTCAGCTTAGCATAATTATTCCCAACTGGAGCCACAATATTAGCTCCTCCAACATTTCTATAACACCAGCAGCAACTCCTGCTTGCATCATATTAACGAAAAATTGATCATTTCCCTCATATCTATTGGTGGATTTCCAGCACCTACATTGGCGTCAACATTTTGATTAGTATTAGCATATCGGCCCGGTTTCCTTCTGGTGTGTCGAACATATCCATTGGTTATGGTGCTTCCTCCTCCGAGATTTCCTTTTCCATTTCCTACTTTCATATCCTCTTTCTCATAAATCTGCATACAAGCCTTAGATAAGAATGGTCTAAGAAAGGGGAGGAAGTACTTATATATACATACATGAAATACAAGTACGTTACTATAGCATTAACCTAAAACCTGATCTAATTTTCAGATTCATTGGATTACGTTTGAAAATATTTTAGGTTTAAATTTCTTTTAAGTTTCGTAAACTAATGCTCTGACACAAACTTGTAACATTCCCTACTTGGAGGCCCAAAACTAACGGCTACTGATGCTGTAGTCATCCATAGTTATTAATCTTCGCGACCAAATACGGTAATGTCAGATACATTAATATAACAGAAATGCATGGATATGTAAAAAAATTAAAATCACAAAACAACTTTCACATTCCATTTCAAATCATTTCAAATTCATTACATAATCCCTATACGAGGACCACATTCAGATAAAATATACTTATTACAACATATGCCTAGAGAGACATATGAAGATGCACTCCTGGATGATGAGTATATATAGGCAATTAAACAACTTTACCTTTACAACAACAACATAGTGGAATCAAAACAAAAGAGAACTCTAAGTAACTATCATGCCTCATGCAGTCTCCGAAAGCTTATTCGTCAAAAGAGGTACCTGAAAACCTCAACTCTCAAATTACTCAAAATCAATTGAGTACCAGCGAGTTTAAGGGGAAAACATAAACTTCGAGTTGAACATAAAGCCTGATATGAACAATAATCTACCATCTCAAACCATTTAGATATCTAGTGAAACTATGCCGCTTAGCGGAACTGGTTTCCCCTCCCTAGTATCCTAAAACCTTTATAAAACCATATACCATGCTCCTGCACCCACAATGGTTAAAACATCTCAAAATAATATGATGATACGCAAACAAGTAAATCAATTCTTGATTTCCTATCCCTACTCATTTTGACTAACTGTCTCATTTATAGTTTCTAGTGTCACTATTAACATGTTAGTTTTCATGGGCTGACTAAGAACCTATTTAACATTTATGGACTCCCTGTCTAGTTTCATAATTTTCATGGGATAAATATGAACCTATTTAAATTTATGGACTCCCTGTCCTATTTCATAGTTTTCATGGAAACACTAAGAACTTATTGCCCCTGCCAATAACACACTGTTTCATGGATTCTCTCTAAACCTATTGGTAAGTCCAATAACTTCCCCTTATCATAGTTTTCATGGGTTGACTAGGAACCTATTGATATCTATTAATAACTTAATCCATGTATAGTTTCCATGGGTTCACTACAAACCTATTGGCCCTGCCAGTAATGCTTTCTAATCATAATTTTCGTTGGTTTACTATGAACCTAACTCCCTGGCAACTTCTTTTATACATAGTTTTCATGAGTTTACTATGAACCTGTTTCCCTGAAAACTTCTTTAATCAATATTTTAGCATCCTTTGTTTTGGTCTTTCTGACTTCCTGGATGCAATTCTACTTATTTTGGAGTATACTTAACTTATATTCACTATTGGGTCAATCTAGTCGGTTATTGTACCCTTTTCCAAAACACAGTTATGGGTCCATTACAATGTGAATATATTCAAATACACATATGAAGAAGCGAACTAGTAATACTAACCCCTGTAGTTTAATATCCTCAAAATCATTTTAGTAAAACTTGGTTAATCCCTTTAACCCATTAATCATGGAAACCTTGTTCAAAATTCCATTTCAAAACACTTTATTTATGCTATGGTTTTCCTTAAAATGAGATTGGGTTTTTTGTTTTGAAAACTAAGGCTTATGAAACCCTAAAACATCACTTTCGAAATCCTTGGATAACCTCCTTTTAAATCATAGAAAACTTTTTCCCAAAACATTGAATGTATACCTTTTGAAAACCTTTAATCATCTCTTTCGAAACCAAAATATACCTTTCGAAAATATCAAAACATTACTTAATAGTCTTTAGAAACATAGCTTCAAAACCAATGAAAGTACCCTTTTCGAAACCATTGGGTTTAGTCAACAACATCTTTTAGGTTAAAGTGAATATATACGAAAGTATCTCTTTCGAAACCCTCAGTCTTCATATAAAATTGTTTGGGGAAAATTTGACAGCGTCGGCACCACCCTTTCGAAAGCTTCAAAACATTTAAGTAAAAGATTGAAGGTTAGCATCGAAACCCCCTTTCGAAGCCATTGCCTTTAGAACCCTTGAACCCTTTTGAAAGCATTTAGGAAGTGACTTAATACATATTTGAAACAAAAGCTACCCTTCAAAAGCATTGATGACTTCAATACAATCGAAAGGCAAAAGTATGGCGGCAGGGTTTCTTCTAGGTTGGAACCTCCATTTTCGAAAGCATTATTTTATAAACAAGGGACTCATTCGAAAGCTTATACATAAAATTGAATGGTGGAAACCTTCTTCAAAGTTATTCGAAAAATCCCTTTTGGTAGCCTATGTTTTGACTCCTTCGAAAGCTTTAATAAAACAAAGGCAAGCGCTTAACGTTTTAAAACAAAACAAAGGTAACGACCCCAACGGAAGCAATGCTTTTGACACTATGCCTTCCACCTTCCTCTAGTCCACTACTTACCCATGCTGATACCTTGTGTACTGATTTGGCTTTGTGCGACTTCAACTTGATTGAAGGCGGAAGCTATGAGTCGAAAGGTGCTCCTATTAGAGGCGGAACCCTCTTTTTTTGAGTAAATCTAATTTAATGTCAATTAAAGCAAACACTTTCTAACTAACATGCCTACATGTAACATGTGATTGGTTGCCTCAACTTCTCAAATTCTTTATCAAAATAACAACCGCATAATTTCAGATCTAAACCAAGATTAATTTTACAAATAAGCCCTTCCATTAAATAAAATAATTATCTCATTTAGGTCCTCTTTTCAAAATAATTTAATTCTCATCGTAAATCACTTGGGAAAAATCCCCAAAAATTACAGAATTTCACTTTAATATGTTATCTAGCATATTTAAATTTCAGATCCAACAATATAATTTTTGAAATAAATTCTAAACCCAATTAGCTATATTTTCCTTTTAAAATTCATAATAATCTTTCCATATCTTTAAAAATTATCAAAATTAATATCTAACTCCAAAATCATGTTTTACATGACATATAATTTTTCCATTGCATTCAAACATCAATTTCAATCGGTTTTGCCTTAAAACCACATAAATCCCCATTTAAACAACTTTGTTTAAATCAAACAAATTATAATCCAAGCATATCATTATCCAAAACATCATAAAATAAATTTAATATTAACTCCAAAAACGTATGATCATAAAACAAAATAGAGATAGTATAATTTATTATTCGCCTTAATTAGGTTAGGAGATTGGATAGAGATTAAGATTTATTCCCCTTACTTTAATTTCTTAGCTTGATTTGAATTTTCTCTTCTCCTAGCAATGGCCGACTCTAAGCTCTTCTTTTCTTACGTTTTTAAGTTTTATGAAAATAAGAATATGAACATGAATGGATGGCAAGCCATGGATATATAAGGGTTATTGAATTAAACTGCAGCTAATTCCCAATATGCCCTTGTGTATGGCCTATAAGCCATTCTTAAGCCCGTTTAGTTAATTAATTAAGCATGGCCTCTTAGTATTTATTCAAATCTCGATCTCTTTATCAATTAATATTTACATTATTCTATTTAATTTATCTAATTAAATCTCTTGAATAATGTTATTAAAATTTAGGATTGTTACATGTATCTTATGCATTAGAGTAGTTTGTTTTTGCATCTCATTTTGATATGTTGTTTGGTTGTTTACATTTATTTAAACGAAATAGAATTTCCGACAATTCTAGATAATCGAGACTTCCAAGTTTGATCTAAAAATTGAAGCTAAGTGTTTCTATTACAATATAATAAATAAGTTTTCATAGCTTATAAATTTGAAGAAACGGTAAGTTAAAACAAATTTAAAATATTTCAATATTCTGGTTTAGTAAAATAAATTAGATATTCTATATATACTCTTAGGTTATAGAAGAGTGTTTTATGAATATAAACTTAAGTTATGAAATATTGGTACACTTAAGTAATGGTTTTATGAAATGAAATCATGTTTAATGAAGCTGAAGGTGATTTAAAATGAGAGAAAATTGATATAGTTTAGAAACCAACTGGAAGGAATACTTAGGATATGCATAGATCATTTTATTCGCATGAAAATTCATGATCCAGATTCGAGCACTTGATTTCGGGGCAACTTACATTGATCTGAATTTCATTCGATTCTTGAAGGAAAACACTAGACATGGATTTTTGATTTGATTCTGAAGTTTTCTATCATAGTTTGTGGCTATATAAGGGGAATAGAGGTTTCTAATCAAGGAACCGGATCAGAATTTGCACTAGAGAATCAAATAAGAGTTACTAATTCAAAAGTGGTATTTTGTGTAGTCTAGCGGGTAAACAAATTTAATATTGCATATGGATGACATATATACATCGTACGGGCTTTAATGTAATTATGTTCTATTGACATTAGAAATGCATGTTATATGATTTGATATGACATGTTGGTTTGAGATGATTGTTATTTATGGTTTGGCATGCTTAGATTAGTGTTATATGTTGTTGAGGAGTTATGTTGTTTCATTGTCATGTTTAACTCTCTTTTGGGTTATGTAAGCGAGTTTAAGGTACATGAAAGCAAAGGCTAGCTTGCTTCTTTTTGTTTCATGAGTAGAGTTTATTACCCGGCAAATTGGTATGTAGTAGACTTAGAGTTTGTGATTTTATTGGTGATTTTTTGCCCTAGATATCGGAGGCCACTTTTGGGCTTTGTTTTCTTTTATTGGTTTGGGTTGTATATGGCAAGTTGTAGTTTTTAGGATCAAGTCGTGCAAAGGAGGTGCTGCCAATTTTTTTTGAAAATTTAAGCAAATGTTGAAAGGAAGTTAGTGCAAGGATATTTAGATATGATTGATAGTCAAAAGAATCGATGTTGGAGATCATTGGAATGGCCCTGAGTGACTAGGGAATTTTAGTGATGATATGGAAAGTTGTCATTATAGATGATGTTGTTGTTACTTATTTGTTTCAAGTATTTATATCTCGATTTATGTAAGAGTGGCATGTTTGCTGACATATGCATGTGTAGATAGAATAGTGTACATGATAAATTAGTGGCTAGTTTGCTGATTTGGCATAAGTTGAAGATGATTTTTATATATCACCAAATATTCTTGGGTGTTTGGTTTTGTTGCTTAGTCCTTTAGGATTTCGGGGACAAAATCTTTTTAAGGGGGAGAGCGTAACAACTTGTACTTTTAGACTGCTTTGAATTTAATTTTTTCGGATATTTAAACATTTAATTAATTTATCTTATCGATGAGATGAGATGAATTCTTGATTTCTACAAATGGACTTTCTAGGACTCGGGATTATTTCCATTGCATCCGGATGGTCCGAGCGAGCCAGAATGAGTTTAAGTATCGACATATTTCAACTATTTAGCTAATTTCAAGATATAAAGTAGAGTTCAATTAGTAATATTATACAATCAAAAAGGTTAACTTTTGTATATGTTGGAATTAGGTCCCATAAATAGTTCCACTAAGTTTGAGATAGGGGTATTTCGCTAGGAATGCCGGTGAGCATGAGTTCGTAAAAATTTCGGGCAAGGATACTTTTGGTTAGAATTCCTATATAATGGACCCCAAACCTATTCTCTCTCCCAAAACTGAATTTCAACCCTATCCACCTGAAAAGTTACCTAGATCTCACGGCTAAAGTTGCTCTGGCCATCAAAGGCTGTTTCAGGTGCTGGTCACAACTAGGAAAAGGTTTGAGGGGCCATGAGGAGTTCAACCGTGGAGGTGGATCACAGTTGATTGGAGCATAGTGGCGAGGATCCATAGATGAATGCGATGTCGTTTTTAGGGGTTTCGATGAGCTATATGCGATGACGGGTGGCGGCTCCGTTAGCACTGGGCTTGTCTTGGACAGGGCTATGTTCTATAGCAATGTGGCAACGGTTGGCAGCGGCGACGAACAAGATAAGCAAAGTCAAAATTCGTGCATAATGGTGGACCGAGTTTCATTAGTTGATGATTAGGGTTGGTTAATAGGTGATTAGTCAATTAATGATGTAATTAGTGATATAATTATATTGTTTAAGTCTAAAAACTAATAAAACACATATTTATTTCATACGAGGTCAGGTTCGGATGTGGTTAGTCATATTGGACTCATATCGACGATATCTTCATGTTGGATTTAGATTCATGGAAATTAGAGCTTGTAGAATTTCAAACTAAAATGTTGGAATGAAAAAGCTTTTGGCGATAACAAGAATTTTTATAAGTTAAATTCGCCTTTTTGGTTTATCAGTAAGATATATAGTAGATAAAGTTTACTATTTGTGTTTGGTTGAAATTGTTGGTTGTATGCTTGGATGTTTTAATTGGTTGATTGTTTGATTTTAATGAATTGTCGCTTTTGGAAATGATCAATATATGAAATCATTTGTAGGGAATTTATCTGATAACAGGGAATTTGTAGAGGGATTTAACAATATTCCTCGCCATTGTTGATTTATTTTCAATCATATTCCTGTTGTATGAACTATTGGATATCAAAACCTAATTGTTTGGCATTATTGGTTATGACATTTTTATGTATTAAAACTTAACCCTATAGTGGCAAGAATCAACAACAACATTGGTTATGTGCTTAATGGCTAAATGCCTCAATTTATTGTTTTGAAATACTATTAATTGCAGTTGGCTTGGAATTTTTTTTTAATTCAGAGAATGATTTTTAAATCTAACCTTTGGGTTTCTAGAATATTTTTATATAAGCAAATTTTGAACTTCTCTATTTTATCCCAACCTTTCTATTTGACTTTTATAAACATTTTAGAAATGTTTTAAAGTTTTTTAACTATTGTTTAATAGTGTTTTAAAAATTATTTGTTTAAATTTAATTGTTTTGCAATTATTTATCAATATTTTAATATTGTAAAAAGTTTTTTATTTAAATAATTAATATTTTTTGAAGATAATAAATATCTATTACTTATTAAAATGTTCTAGAAGTTATAATAGTTATTTATTAACAAAATTTTTGAAATTAAAAAAATATTATTTATTAATAGTATTTTGGAAGCTAATTATTATTTATTACAATAATGTTTGAAGATTAATTATTATTATTTTATTAATAATGTTTGAAATGATTAACTATTATACGTATAATGTTTGAAGTTAGTAACTATTATTTATAGCAATTTTTTACTTTTAATAATAATATTAATTATATAATAATGTTTTTAAGTAAATAATTATAATTTATTTATAATACTTTGAAGTTACAAATTATTGTATTAATAATGTGTTTGGAGTAAATTAATTATTTCATTTACGGTGTACTAAAGGAAAATTATTTATTTTATTAGTGTTGTTTAAATGTTAAGTTATTATTTATTTATGATATTTAAAGTTAATTAGTTTATCTAATTAATTATATTATAAATAATAAAATGATTTTCAAAAGGGAAATTTCATTAAATGAAAGACCTTATAGATGTATGGAGTTTGGGATTTATAAAGGATTTTTATAAAGGGACTTTAGAAGGGTTTTGGTATATGGATTTAGAGATTTATAAAAGATTTTTATAAATGGTTTTAGAGATTTATAAAAAGTGTTTTATAAATGACTTTTGAGTTGCATAAAAAAGTTTTTATAACAAATTATTTGTGAAAGGATTTTAAAAATTTGGAAGAGGTCTTGAAAATTTGGAAAGCAGTTTTGTAAATTATTTTAGATATTTATAAAAGAATTATAATTAAACTTTGAGATTTGGAAAGAAGTTTTATAAGTAGGTTTGGAATTCGTAAAAGTGACTTTTATAAAAGGAGTGATTTATTAAAAAGGGATTTATAAAAGTAAATGATGAATTTAGGTTTTATTTTCCAAATTAACTTTCTTAATTTTGGTGGTGTGGATATTCGTTCCTTGCTTTACACGAATGAATAGTGTTTGTGTTTACTCTTATCTTCGTTTCTTTTGTGATATGATTTTGAAATAGGAAAAGTTTTATAATGTTTTGTGAATAAACTTATACCATTAAAATAAGTATATAAATACATTTTCTAAGTAGGGAAAGTGTAGTGTTTTTGTGATATTCCATTGGAATAAGCATATGGATATTTTTTACCAAGTTTTTAAAGGAATATAAAGGGTTTGTGAATATATCTTTTGTGAAAGTATCTTGATTCAAGTATTTGCAAGGTGATTTTAACTAATGAAATGATTAATAAAAGAGGTTAGTTGTTACTTATGTGCTTAACCAATGTTGATTTCCCTGTGGAAATAAATCCTTGATTTCATTGCTGTTTTTTAATTTGATAGTTAAATAATCGACTATCAAATTTGACCGGTTTTAAACTCTCTTTGTTGGTGCAGAGAAACAGGGATAGTATATGTTATCCAAAAACCACTTCGTACTGGCATAAGTGTTCGAAAGGTAGACATCTTGGTGATGATAGTTTCAAAGACGGAGTTCTTTGAAGCGCAGGGCTACTTGCTACTAATCCTGAGGGTGATTCCAAAATAGACGTAGTGAAAGTAATGCCTTTGGCTTCGTTCAGACCCAGAATGAAATTATATTGGGGAATGTTGGCATTGAATTGCTGCCTGGAGGGTAGTGTTAGCATTCCAAGTAGGATTGTATAAGAGAAAAGGTAAAAGCATTGCCTCAAGCCTCACAATCCAGGAAATGGCTAAAACAGGGTAGATGCGGCAAGGTTATGTGGGTCACTTCCATAAGGGCGTGTCATCACCTTTCTAGATTATCATATTATGGATTTGGTTTTGCATGAGAGCTCTCTATAAAGGTTGGGAATAACCGAGGTGATGACATATTGATCCATCCAGTAAGGGGTAGGCCAATCCCTTGTTGGTAGAGGAGCAAATGCGTTTGTTGCCCTTAGTACATTTTATCTAGAGATGTACTGTATGAAAGGCAGTCCCTTATCTTGCTATTGTTGGAGTCCATTCTCCAACTCGTGCTTTACAAACTTAGTTGTGCCAAACTATGTTGAAATGAGAGATGCAAGCATTTCGGCTATTTTATATATTTATTTTAAATCCTAGACATTAATACGATATCATTAGATTTCTGGTATAAATGTTTTGTTTCATAAGGTAAAAACTCGTCCATGTTTATGTACGGCGTGATCTTACAAGATACCCTTATTTTGACAGGGTTTTATAAATATTGAAATCAATATGATTTGATTGATTTTTCTCATACTAGTTTAATCCGAGTGCTATTTTCTTCTAATGCTCGGAGTAGACCGAGCATATTTTCATACTTAGTTATGGATGCTTTGGTGTTTCAAGAGACGATACGGATGCCTTAAAGACGTAGTCACATATATGTTATTTTCTGCTACATTGGTTATTTATATTTATCGGCATTTGTGAGGACAGGCTGTTATAACTATCCAAATTGATGATGGGTTAGTACTCTGATTGAAGTGTACATATAATACAGCTTTTCTTTTGGAAAGATCATCGTGTATATTATAGATTACTACTTACAATGTAAGATTCCATTTTATCTATTGTTTTCTTTCACCCCAACAATCTATCTTTTTAGCACCAGGATGCCCGATAGGCGAATACCGATCATGTATTCATGTCGACTACTGAGGGTCAAAAGGGTAGGTCATTATGATAACTCCTTGGTACCCCCAACTTCCATGAGTAATACACCACCCAACATTTGGAGAGTGTTGCGTACTTTAGTCTCAAAGGATGTATTGATATCCAGTCTTAATACACCTTGACTAGGAATATATAAAATGGTATATTTATTTTCATTGTGATAAACTACTCACAATTACAACACTTTGTAACTACTATCACAAAACATGTCATTTATGGATTTTATATGAAATATTCTTTTAATAAAATTAATTTTTTAGCATAACAAATTACATCAAGTATATACAAAACTCCTTCTATTTCCAATAAGATTGTCTATCGAGATAGATATATGTAACAAATTACATAATTGCCCTAGGGAATGTCCCTAACTTTATCTATCTCCCACTTTTACTTAGGTCAATTATGAAATATTATTTCAACTTCTCCAGTATTTTACCTCAAAATCAATTGGGTCAGTCCCTGGATGAATGGGTATACAATTATGTTTTAATTATCTACTCTAATAATCAACTCTTTCTGACACTGATAAATTACCTTTGTCATGTGGAACAATTTAGAGTATATCTCTCGACTTCCAATGAGCTCTAAGTTCTATTATGAACTATACCATGACACTGTTATCATATAACATGTTATGGGATTCTCAATATTTAGAATCACCCTTGACTCAATTATAAATTTTTGCATTTGTTATATTTACATTGTTATACTGTCACGACCCGAAATCCAGCGATTGAAAATCGACATCAAATACCTCACATGTATTCGACTGCCGGAGATTCAAATGTTGAACTCCAGTTCGGATGGAGCTTATAACAATATTAGATGAATATAAACAGCAGAAACGAAATGAACTGTCATTGATCACAACTCAGATACAACATCATCACAATATTCGATTACAACAATTTAATCCCATTATCAGAGTGATATACACAAGATGGAATAACGGGATTAAAACACCACAGCGGAACAATAACAGTGTCTTCAAATATTTCCAACATACTTCGACTTTGAGAAGATCTTCCCAAAACTCCAAACACTTCAAAAGATTTCCAAGGCGAAAAGCTAGCAAAATCCGATAGATTCCAAAAGACTCCTAATCCAAGCTAGCTCCAAAACACAGATAACTTGCTTCTAGGCTTCCCGCGTGGAAATTATAGGCACCAAACATTTAGGAAGGAAATAATAAAGTCCGGGTCAGTCACGGGACTGGTATAAGTAAACAAAAACAGTTGTTTGTACAAAAACAGTTTATAAAAGAAATCCGTTCATGCTTTTGGAAAATGAAACTACCATAAGACCTCCCGCCACACATACAATGCAATCGCACAATTGGAGAAGATTTCTTCTTATGATAGTCAAATATGCTCGATACGAGAAAACTCTTTTGATATTATTATTAGTGCATAGTGTATAAAAAATTTCGAAAGTATAATATTAATCTTAGCTAGCAGACAACCATTATTGTATGCCTACTATAACTACCATCTAAACAGTGGTGACCACTATAAGTAAATGGCAGGTTATACAACTAAAACCGTACAGGGCTCGTATTGAATGATTGGATTTCCAACAATGGTCAGGCTAAGGAACTTCCTTATCAAATGGAATGCCTCTAGAGGGACGCCCCCAAGAACCAAATCGGATCTCTGCCAACACAAGGTCGTGTTACCTTATTAACTAGGTAACACCTACAAGTATGCCATCCCCGGTCTTTACCGACCTTTATCTGGGATTCACCAACAAATAGCAACAACCACACAGTTAAATATCTGGGCTCCATACCACGATACACCTCTTATCCAGAAGAAAATGGACATACCCTAGGGGCACGGCCCCTAAAAACCTTGCCGCAACATTCCTATTTCGATCATTACTGGGTTGTGAGGTTCGACGAAGTCTCGTCCATAAAGCTACGCTTTACACAAATGCCATGCCTTGATCAACAAATGATCAGCAATACATAGCAGCACTCAGCATGCCACACTACAAAATTAGGAGTATATCACTGATAACCATCAACTAAATAACCTCTGAGCTCGTACGTCTCAGAGAAGAGTGTTAAGCTAAGAGAATAAATTCTCCGCCACCAAGAGAAATGTATTTGAAAGAAATCAGCTTTATATCTCAAAGTGTAATGTCAGACATACAACCATACAAGTCCGTTCTGGGTTCGAACGGAACCAAAGGCACTTCCAAAGAAGCCCTTGCAATCCAGGCATCCACAATCCCGATCGGACTCCCCATCACGTATAGAGATCTATATACTGAAGCAACTCAGTGCAGTCATTCAACATGTTATCCTATCGTTCTTGAAGACACTCGGTCTTCAGCACCCTCTTCAAATGCTTCCCATTTCATCGTATCACTATTCGGAATGGGTTATATGACACAAAGTCCTCTTCCGGCTAAAACGAATAGTGAGCGCTCTATTTAAAAACATGTGGATATATCATTCACAAAGATTTATCATTAAGGTTCGATGTGGGTTTTGGATAACCAACTGGAATCCGACTCCCTGTCGCATCGAAATTCAATTATCGTTTTACGGGCCAATGGATTTTCACATTCACACAAAAACGAATCACAAATATCACAATTCAGCACAAAGCAATTCACATCACATGATATCACAATCACCAATCAGAGATATCAATCAATACAAAGCATTCAATAATAATCAATCATCTACAGTTAAGATGAGTTAATCGTGTGATTATAATTAATTAATCACATAATTATTTTCATTAATTATCCTTAATTAATGATTAATTATTCTTAATTTTAAATTAATTAATCCTTAACTAATTAGATCTTAATTATTAATTAATTAAATCGTTAATTATTAATTAATTAAATCCTTAATTATTAATTAATTAAATTTTAATTACCTTCATTACTTAATTATTCCTTAATTAATTACCTTAATTAATTAATCTTTAATTATAAATTAATAAACTTAAATTAATAATTAATTACCCTTTAATTAATTATTCTTTAATTATTAAGTAATTATAAATCATTAATTATTTAATTATCATTAACAAAATAAATCAACTTAATTTTAAAGTTAACAATTTAAAACACATTTGATTAATTCCTTAATCACTTTGTTAAGTTTTTATTTAAAAAAAACTCTTTTAAAAATATAAGTTTAAAACATCTTAAACTTAATTAATTTAATACTTTATTTTAAAACCTTTAATTACCTATTTCAACTTAACAAGAATCATCAATTTAAAAGGAAGAGTTTTAGAAATTAAATTAACTTGGATTGTTAAAGTTTTGAAGATTGGAAATTATAAAACCCGAGATCTCTCTGAGCATCACCCGAGTCAAAGAGCCATTTGCTTCGAGTCTTCGCTGAGTGCCACCCAATTTTTTTTTTAAACTTCAAATTTTGCTTAAGTTTTTATTACCTGGTAAAACACAAAAACACTCGAGCAAATGCTCGAGCCTGCAGCCAGTTTTCCCCAAGAATACTTCGAGACACAACCATTTCTTCCCAAACATGCTTATTGATACACCCTTGTAACTTGTGCACCTGCACCATCAATCGCCAGAGCTTTGGCCTCCAAGACCACCACCGACCAGTCCCCTTCGATCACCCCAAGCCGTCTGACCACCCTGAAACTCAATTTTTATTCAGAAATGAGATCGAGTCATCTCGACAAAACTGGCTCAGCAAAACATCATCATAAAATTGCCTTGCCCTATCACCTCAGGCCACCGAAAGCCACGTGATCCTGGCCCAAACTTCTTCAATAACCTATGAGCCATTTCCCCCACATCTGGCTTCGTATGATTCGACGTCGATGGCGAAATTGCCATGAAACCTAGACCTACCAAAAATTAGGTTAAAACACAAAACGTTGTTACATAGTCGCCATGGCGTATTATAATTTTACTTAGCATTTTTCTTCAAATCCCAAACCCACTAGGAAGCTTCAACTCCGATCACAAGATCAACCAGATCACTGATCACCATAGTTTTCCTAAAATGTACTTTCTATTCATCCCCAACTTTCTTACTCTGTATACCATTTAAAATCTTAATTTTAATTTTAAAAATCAACATTTTCTAAGACGTTTTAGGTTATAAAATCAAAACAAATAATTAATGAAATCAAATTTTTATCATGAGATAAGTTTACATCATTTCCTTGCTCCAGACAACATACACTTGATGTTTGTTTTTAAAAGTAATTTTAAGATTAAGTTTTAATAAATTTGAACACTTTTTTATTTTAACATCTCAATCTAATAATAACTAAAGGCAGAGATTTTGGGGATTTTGACAGGTTTCTAGAAACCTGGAACTAGAAACAGGGATGAATATCATTGTATATCAACATACAAAGAGGACATATACACATATACGCATTTTTTTTGTGCACATTCAAACAAATTTTCAATCTTACTCAAGCACGAATTCAAACAACATATCAAATTCCAGAGTTTAAAAAGTTTACTCACTTGTTAGCCTGAAAATAGAAAGCAGAGCAAGGCTGGAAGTTATTTTGAATTTGGAATCTGAAAACTTGCTTTTATTTTAATTTGGAATGCTTTGTTTGAAATCTTGTTTGATGATTTTGAGTTAGATCTTAGCTAAATTGAAATTTATTAAATTGTTGAGTTGAAATCTTCACTTGTTTGACATTTGAAACTAATTCTTGATTAACTGGATAGAGTTGATCTCTGCTTGCTTAATTTCTGGTTTAAGATAGATTATAGCTTCAGATTGAATATAGTTGAGTTTGATCATGTAACTATTCTTGATTTTGAAAATCTAAAATGCTTGAACTTGCTTTGATGTAGAACTGCTTGTTGTTTTTCTTCTCTTTAATTCAGGTCTGAAAAGGAATTCAGATTTGTAGTATTGAAGAGATTGTTTTGTGAAGGTTTGCTTTTAATTTTTTTTTCTTTCTCTGGTTTGAATTTTACAAGCTTTTGATTTGTTTCAGCTTGTAGTTCTTTCGAAATGGAAAAAATATATATGAAGAGTGGGAGATAGATATATTTTATAACCTTAAAATTATTACTACTAAAAATAAAAAAAAAATAGAAAATTGTGATAGTTGTTAATTTTCTCTCTTCATGAATTACACTTGTTAATTCATTTACTAAAATTTAAACACTTGTTAAATTGGGTATCTTATCAACTAACACTTGTAATTTTTACATAATTACATGTTTAAATAAAATTTTGTATTACTCTTTCTTATTTGTTAATAACATTCCTTTGTTACATTTATATGACTTTTAAAAGAGAATGTTTTAATACTAATTTATACATAAATAAAATCATATACATATGTTAATATTTTGAACACAAATATTTTTCTTAAGACATATATTTAAATTCAAATTCAAATTTGAATTACAATCCATTCTCTATATATAGATATATAAATAAATAAACACAATATTCATTTGTTTTGAAAATTTAAAATTAATTCAAATTAACTACAATTTTTTTATATTAATTATTAAATTTAAATTTGATTTAAAAATAGGATCATTACAGATTCCCCCTTAAGAAAATTTCGTCGTCGAAATTTGAAAGAGAGAGAATAGCAAACAAAGAATATACAAATACAGAAAAAGATAGAGAATGGCTTACCAGATTGAGCCGAAATATCCACTCTGCAATTGGGATAGGACTTCTGCATGCTATCCTCTATTTTTCAAGTACAGTCATTTGGATCACTGCTCCATTGCACTTTGACCAGTTTCACAACTTTATTCCTTAATTGCTTTTCATCACGATCTATAATCTTTATCAAATCTCTTTTAACTGTCAGATTTGGTGTGAACTCCAAATCCTGCTGAGCGACTTCTTCGATAATATAGTCTGGATTGTGCACATATTTTCAAAGATGTGAAACGTGAAACACATCATGTACGCTAGATAACCAACTAGGTAGCTGCACTCGATATGCCAAAAGACTGATCCTTTCTAGTATAGGAAAAGGACCAATATAACGCGGCGCCGTCTTACCAGTCTGTCCAAACATTAACACACCATGCATTGGAGACACTTTTAAGAAAACAGAATCTCCAACCTGGAATTCCAAATCTCTTCTTCTACGATCAGCATAACACTTCTGACGACTTTGAGCTATTTTCAACTTCTTTCGAATAAATTCAACTTTTTTAATGGCTTCCTTAATCATATCTAGTCCAAGGACGAGTCTGTCACCATACTCAATCCAGCATGCCAGTGATCGACATGGACGATCATATAAAGCCTCGAAAGGAGCCATTTCGATACTGGCCTTGTCACAACCTGTCTTCCTAAGCCTAGAAAGACGCATCATGAATTAAGAAAGAAAGGGATAGAAAGAGAAAAGATAGAGAAGAAAGAAGAAACAATATCAGCATCTCAATAGCGGAACGAATAAATTATATTAATAACATAAGTATTACATAGTATACAACATCTACCAGAGTTACACAGATTATACATCACATACTAGACAGTTATAAACACCTGTCTAGTTGTTACAACTCAATACAATACAAAGAAACCACTCAGAGATACCAACACATCGGAACATAATATATAACTGTAACGCAGAAGCCTCCTGCTCCATTGCTCCTCCACAATTCGTCAAAGCTAACCTGAATCCCTTGGCTACTCGTAAAAATTTGAGTACCCAAGAGTTTAAGAAAACAGAAATAAACTCCGGGTCAGACATGGATCTAGTGTGAGTAACAGGTTAAGGTTGCTTAACTTTGAAAAAAACCTTTGAAAACAAAAGGTATCACTTAAGACTTCCCACACATAAACATGGGTAAGTTTTACCTTATGATAACCAAAAAAGTTGATAGGAAATCCAGTGATATTATAATAGGGTCTAGGGTTTTCAAGTAAATAGAAAATAGCTGAAATTGTTACATCTATTAAATTCCAGCTACTAGCCACAAAAGAGGGTAATACAATCAAATCTGAGGGCGGTTATTGGATTTTGGATTCCATATTGAAGCAGTGGAGGATGATGCAGCGCACCAACGAGTTATGTTAAGTCACCTGCCTTGAACGCCTGCCTTGAACGACATAGCGAGTTATGCCTTAAGTCGTTTATGTCGTAAGTCGTGTATGTCGTATATGTCGTAAGTCGCTTATGTCGTAAGTCGTTTCTCTTAAGTCGCTCACCTATGCCGCTTTCTATAAGTCGCTCACCTCCTATGCTGACCTTAAGTCGCCACCTACCTTAAGTCGTAAGTCGTCTGCCTGAAAAGCGACTCAATATATCAAGCCCGCATCTCTTAAATCGTTCCCTGAAGCCGCAATTCTTAAGTCGCATTCTTCTTAGGTCGCTGATTCCTTATGTTGCTAAGTCGCTCCTGAAGCTGTGCCATCCTGTTATGTCGCATGATGTTGTAACTTTTATTGTGTTATTAAGTCCTTTGATGTTGTTATGTCGTATGTCGTGTTGTTGAGTTAAGTCGTATGTTGTAATTGAATGTTGAGTTAAGTCGTGTTGTAATTTCCTTATGTCGCATGTGTTAAGTCGTGTGTGTTGTAACTCGTGGGAAGTTAGGTCGTGTGATGTTAGGTCGCAAAGTCGCTGGTTGAGTCGCATGTGTGTGTGTGTTGTAATTTCCTATAAATAGGGGTGTGTTGTCATTTGTAAAGGGAGTTGATTTTTGAATAAAATTTGTGTGTGAGATTTGGCCACTATTGTTGGAAGTTGAGTGTGATCTCCTTCTTCTTTCCATCTTCGGGTTATTCGTGCGCGAATCAACAAAGTTGAAGCCAATTCTCGGTATCAGTTTCGAATGATCAACGATCGAATTGTAGATCTTTCAACACGGTATCTTGCGAGATCAACGGGTTGGAGATAGCTAGATTCTGGCATCATCACGATCAATGGAATTGAGCATTTATCGTTCTACTGGTTTATTTGACACGAAATCATCATTTCGTGAGGAAGATCTTGGATAGGTTGTGACAGTTTGGTATGTAAACCGATCGAGCCTAATTCTAAGCTGCGTCAATTGGTATCAGAGCTAGATTGGAGATGGAAACAAGATTTTTAATGATTATGCCTCCGAGACGTGCTAATCGCTATCATAATGTTGAAGATGTGTATAGAAGACAAGAAGCTGAGCAAATGGAGCAGCTTATCAATGAAAAGTTCAATGCGGGTACTGAAAAATTGGAGAAATTGATGAAAGACATGAATCAAAATCAAAGGAGAACGTCACCAGTTTCGAACCAGAGTGGAAACAGGGTTTCACCATTGGTTTCGGGAGAAAGGAGGATGTCACCCCAGTCTTATCGAGATAGGAGAGAATCATCAGTTTCAATGATGAGAAACCACCATGGGTATCGAATGAAGAGGGAAGAACTCAACGTGGTTTGAAAATGAATCACATCGTGATGCTGAAAGACATGGTAGAAGGGATATGCGTAGTCATAGAGATGTAGATGGTCAGGATCGATATCGAAATACATCTAATTTTGAGGAATATGGTGATGGAGGTAGTATTCATTATTGAAATCGAGGCCAAGTGCGAAATTAATATCTGGACTCAGAAAATGATCATAAATGGGAGTCAGGTATGAGGATGGAAATTCCAGAATTCAAAGGTGGTATGCAAGCAGAAGAATTTATTGATTGGTTGTCAAATGTTGAAGAAATTTTGGAATTCAAGGATGTGCCTGAGAATCGCAGAGTCCAATTAGTTGCTACAAAACTAAGGGGAAGAGCTATGGGTTAGTGGCAGCAAACTAAACTAACTCGGGAGAGAATGGGAAAATCAAAAGTTGTCACTTGGGAGAAGATGTGAAAGATGATGAAAGCGACTTTCTTGCCGTACAATTATTAATCTCTTATGTATCAACGTTTGCAAAATTTGAGACAAGGGACGAAGACAGTGAATGACTATGCAGATGAATTCTATCAATTGATTGCAAGGAATGATATTATGGAAACCGAGGAACAGCTAACGGCTAGATATATTGGAGGGTTACGAATGCAAATTGAAGACATGGTTAATATGTTTAATCCAGTGCCTGTTGCTGAAGCACATCAGAAAGCTCTAGCTTGGGAGAAACAAGGGAGACGAGGAGTTGGTGTGTTTGCGGGTTCTAACAACCAGAATAAGGGTGCTAGTAGCAGTGCTAATGTTTCCAAGGCAGTCAATAAACCAAATGTCAATGAAGCCGCTCAAGCAAAGGTCAATGACAGTATCAAGTGCTATAATTGTCAGGAGTTGGGCCATAAAAGTAATGAATGTACAAAGCCAAAGAAGAGAACATTAGTTGCAGAGGAATGTGAGTATGAGGACGTGGAAGCTGAAATTGATTATTCTCAACCATCGAAGTTCGATGAAGATAAAGAAGTTGTGTCAGGAGACGAAGGGTGTAACTTGATGATAAGGAGGTCTTGTTTAGTGCCAAAGCATGAGAATGATTCTAGCTGGCTGAGAAGCAATATCTTTCAGTCTGCATGTACTATTTTGGGAAAGGTTTGTCAATTTGTTATTAATGCGGGAAGTTGTGATAACACTATTTCTGAAGAAGCCGTTAAGAAGTTAGGGTTGAAGACTGAAAAACACCCTAGATCTTATAAACTAGTATGGCTAAAGAAAGGTGGAGAAGTGACAGTTGGAAGACGAGCATTTGTTACATTTTCTATTGGGAAGAAGTACAAAGATGATATATGGTGTGATGTTGTCGATATGGATGTGTGCCATTTACTATTGGGAAGACCATGGCAATATGATAGAGCTGTACAACATAATGGTCACACCAACAGCTACAGTTTCATGTTCGAAGGGACCCAAATTACCTTAGTTCCTAAGAAGCGTGAACAAAGTGAAAGCAAGTCAGAGAAGAAAGTGGAACCCACTAGTCTATTATCTACGAGAGAATTTGTTGAAGAAGTGAAAGATAGTGCTGAATTGTTTATGTTGATTGGATATGAAACAAGTGAAGATCTTGAAATTCCTACGGAGGTTAGACCGCTGTTAAATGAATTTGAAGATGTCTTTCCTACGGAATTACCGCCCCTAAGGGATATACAACATCAAATTGATCTAGTGCCAGGTGTTGTTTTACCGCATAGGCCGCATTATCGTATGAGTCCAAAAGAGCATGAAAAGTTGAGGAGACAGGTTGAGGAGTTGCTTGAGCAAGGGCGTGTTTGAGAGAGTCTCAGTCCTTGTGCTATACCAGCTCTGTTGGTACCGAAGAAAGATGGTTCATGGAGAATGTGTACAGACAGCAGGGCACTCAACAAAATAACTGTCAGATACAGATTTCCTATGCCAAGACTTGATGATCTATTGGATCAACTCGGTGGGTCTGTAATCTTTTCTAAGGTCAATCTTAAAAGTGGTTGTCATCAGATTTGCATAAGGCCAAGTGATGAATGGAAGACAACATTCAAGACTCAGGAAGGATTATATGAATGGCTGGTCATGCCGTTTGGTCTATCTAATGCACCAAGTACATTTATGAGGGTGATGAATCAAATTTTCAGACCTTACATCGGGAAGTTTGTTGTAGTCTACTTTGATGATATCTTATTATATAGTGCTAACACAGAGGAGCACATTCAACACTTGCGAGAGGTGTTAACTATTCTTCGTCAAGAACAGTTCTATAAAGCGACGAAGAAATGCGTGTTCATGATGCCAAGTGTTTTATTTTTGGGTTATGTCGTGTCTAAGGAAGGGATACAAGTGGACCAGAGTAAAGTAGCCGCAATCAAAAATTGGCCACAGCCCAAAACTATTACAGAAATCAGAAGTTTCCATGGGTTAGCTTCATTTTATCGAAGATTTATACTACACTTTAGTAGTGTGATGGCTCCAGTCACTGATTGTATGAAAGGAAAACAATTTTCATGGACGAAAGAGGCAGGATCTGCTTTTGAAAACATCAAGGAACTTTTAACCTCAGCACCGATTCTAGTGTTTCTAGATTTTCGTTACTATTTGAGTTACATACGGATGCATCTAAAGTTGGAATGGAGGAGTGTTGAGTCAGAAGGGACGTCCAATTGCCTATTTTAGTAAAAAACTTTTTGGAGCAAAGATGAGATACAATACTTATGATGTGGAGTTTTATGCTATTGTGGAGATTGTGAAGCATTGGAGGCATTACTTGTTCCACAAAGAATTTGTTTTGTATACGGACCATGAAGCATTGGAACATTTACAAAGGCAGAATAAAATTGCAGCTAGGCATGCATCGTGGATAGCTTATTTGCAACAATTTACATTCGTCGTAAATCATAAGTCTTGAGTAACTAACCGCGTCGCTGATGCATTGAGTCGGAGGGAGAATTTACTAACAACCATGCGAGTAGAGGCGAAGGGTTTTGACTTACTTTCAGATTTGCTTACTTCAGATTCATATTTTTCCAAAATCCTAGAAAAAGTCAAGCAGGGAAGCATGGATGGATATATGCTGGTTGAAGGTTTTCTATTCGAAGGAAATCAGTTGTGTATTCCAGATTGCAGTCTACGAATGAAAATCATCAAAGAATTACATAAAGAAGGACAAGTGGGCCGTGACCGTACTATACAGTTGATTTCAAAGTCTTATTTTTTGCCGTCAATGAGGAAGGAAGTTGAGAAGTTTGTTCAGAGGTGCCATATTTGTCAAGTTTCAAAGGGGACCGCAACAAACGCAGGTTTATATATGCCATTGCCTATACCTACTAAACCATGGGTGGATGTTAGTATGGACTTTGTATTGGGCTTGCCGAGGATGCAACGTGGCAATGATTCTATATACGTAGTGGTTGATCGGTTTTCAAAAATGGTACATTTTATCGCATGCAAGAAGATGGTAGATGCAGTTAATATTGCACAGTTACACTTCATAGAGATCTATCGACTTCATGGGTTGCCTGAATCTATTGTATCGGATAGAGACACTCGTTTTCTGAGTCGTTTTTGGATGAGTCTATGGAAAATTGTCGGGACAAAGCTAAAATTTAGTAGTGCTTATCATCCACAAACGGATGAACAGACAGAAGTTGTGAATAGATCCCTAAGTAATCTATTGAGATGCCTCGTGAATGACAATTTGAAGAGTTGGGATTCCAAGCTATGTCAAGCTGAGTTTGCACACAACCATGCAGTTAATCGTAGCACTGGGTTCAGTCCATTCCAGGTCGTTTACTCAATAATCCCTAAGGGACCGTTAGATTGATATATAGTACCACAGCAGAACGGAGTGATGAAACGAGCTAGCGATTTTGTGAATGAATTACAAGAGTGTCACAAGGTTGTGCAGCAACGATTGCTTAAGGCGAATGAGAAATATAAGCAATTCGCAGATATTAAACGACGAAATGTTGAATTCAAAGAAGGAGATTTTGTGTATGCAGTATTGACTAAGGATCGATTTCCTATTGGTACTTACAACAAACTAGCTGCTAGAAAGATTGGTCCTTTGGAAATCGTAAAGAAGATTAATGAGAATGCTTATCAGTTAAGATTACCGGACCATATCCATACTGCTGACATTTTCAACGTCAAACACTTGATTCCATATCATGAGAATAAGTATGTCGAAGAAGAGGAATGAGTAAATTCAGGGTCGAATTCTTTTCAACCAGGGGAGGATGATGCAGTGAAGGATGATGCAGCGCACCAGTGAGTTATGTTAAGTCGCCTGCCTTAAACGCCTGCCTTGATCGACATAGCGAGTTATGCCTTAAGTCGTTTATGTCGTAAGTCACTTATGTCGTATATGTCGTAAGTCGCTTATGTCGTAAGTCGTTTCTCTTAAGTCGCTCACCTATGCCGCTTTCTATAAGTCGCTCACCTCCTATGCTGACCTTAAGTCGCCACCTACCTTAAGTCGTAAGTCGTTTGCTTTGAAAAGAGACTCAATATATCAAGCCCGCATCTCTTAAGTCGTTCACTGATGCCGCATTTCTTAAGTCGCATTCTTCTTAACTTGCTGATTCCTTATGTCGCTAAGTCGCTCCTGAAGCTGTGCCATCCTGTTATGTCGCATGGTGTTGTAACTTGTATTGTGTTGTTAAGTCGTGTGATGTTGTTATGTCGTATGTCGTGTTGTTGAGTTAAGTCATATGTTGTAATCGAATGTTGAGTTAAGTCGTGTTGTAATTTCCTTATGTCGCATGTGTTAAGTCATGTGTGTTGTAACTAATGGGAAGTTAGGTCGTGTGATGTCAGGTCGCGAAGTCGCTGGTTGAGTCGCATGTGTGTGTGTTGTAATTTCCTATAAATAGGGATGTATTGTCATTTGTAAAGGGAGTTGATTTTTGAATAAAATTTGTGTGTGAGATTTGGCCACCATTGTTGGAAGTTGAGTGTGATCTCCTTCTTCTTTCCATCTTCGGGTTATTCGTGCGCGAATCAACGAAGTTGAAGTCAATTCTCGATATCACTTTCGAGTGATCAACGATCGAATTTTAGATCTTTCAACACGGTATCTTGCGAGATCAACGGGTTAGAGATAGCTAGATTCCGACATCATCATGATCAACGGAATTGAGCATTTATCGTTCTACCAGTTTATTTAACACGAAATCATCATTTCGTGAGGAAGATCCTGGATAGATTGTGACAGTTTGGTATCTAAACAGATCGAGCCTAATTCTAAGCTGCGTCAATTGGTATCAGAGCTAGATTGGAGACGGAAACGAGATTGTTCAATGATCATGCCTCCGAGACTTGCTAATCGCTATCATAATGTTGAATATGTTTATAGAACACATCTATCTTAGAATGCTCATCATCCACCTAACGATGTTCAGAAAGCATTCAATCCATACAAGTTCATTCCGGGTTCGAACGAAAGCGAAGGCATTATCTCGTTACACTCATTTTGGAATCACCCTCAGAGTTAACGACGATAACCCTTGCACTCTGAATCTTCATCTCGAATCTGAAAGTACTACCCCGTTAAACTCGTATTGGAATCACCCTTAGAGTTTTAACGACGAATAGCCCTTGCACCTCGAGTCTTCACTCTCCACCTGAGATTCACGACCTATCGTTAATTTGGATCGATGTGGTTTTTGGATATCCAAATCTGGAAACCCGATCCCGGTCTCATCGAAATCCAAAGCGTATCTTTTAAGGCCAAGTTGTTTTAAAGTTTAAAACAATTCAATTCTATTATCTATATACCATAGATAGATAATTCACAACCTCACAATAGATAATCAACATTATCATCATAAACAGATAATCCACATTATCATTACAAATAGATAATTCATATTATCATCTCAATGCAACCAAAGCATCCATATCACACAACATTACTTATGTAACGCCCCACCCCGAGACCCACCTTAGTAAAGAGAACGAACATGTAATTCTGTCTACTAAAGTGGAGAATAGGGCTGGTTAAGGACGACCATCTATAATTTTGTCTTAAACATCTATTGAATACGTCGATAAATGCAATATGATTTTTTTTCTCTTAAGTGGATGGACATACCCAGTAAATGCTTAATTCAAAACTATAGGTGGCTAACGGATCTATCAGAAAAAAATACAATAACTAAATGAAAATCACATAACAGAACAGTAATCAATATCATATATATACATATACGCTGATACATGTTTAGTATAATACAATATGAATACAATAAAGGTGGTACTTGACCACACTATATACATCGAAGCAAATATAACTACATCAGAGTATGCGAAAGAACAGAAACCACTCAAGAGAAAGAAGGGTTGATATCCAACATCAACTTCAAGCTAAGCCCAATAGATGATACCTGAAACAACTCGGTCTGACCCGAGTGAAAAGACATGTGTCAGGCTAGCTAAAATTATCAGTTAAACAGAATAATCGATAAGGATAAGAAGGTGAAAGCTATGGTATCCTTTTTCATAAAGGATGCCATGCCCTAAACAGGGTTTCAATATCATAAGAAAGGACATCTCTTCTTGGCAAGTAGAAGAGATAATGATGGCAAAGTCATACTTAAATGGCATTACTGACACTTAAGCAAATGGAACATCGGCAAGCGAAGTTTTAAAGATAAGACTCAACAAACATCGCTTTCGCCTCATATCATCGGCAGTATAAAGGAATATGGATAATTACTTCAAATGATTCAACTATCTTCTTAGAAGCGGTTGTCAAAATAACAATACATCAAAGGTACATATCCTTCATACATAGAATAAAACGCATATTGATGTGCCTCATCTCATTGGCACATCCCAAGGATCATTGATGGAAATATAAAACCCAATATTAAAAGAAGCATCATACTTATTCATACCTCATCTCGTCGATATGAATATAGATACGTCTCAAATCCATCACTAAAACTTATTATCAAAAAAAATCTCATAATCATTTATACCTCATCTCATTGGTATAAATATAAATACATCTCAAATCCACTATTAAAACTCCTTATAAAAGAATTTCCATAATGTATACCTCATCTCATTGGTAGAAATATAAAATGCCTCAAATTACTTTTCAATCCAATATATTTAGAATTTTTTTCAACATCTTCTAAATTTTAAATCCCAATTTTCAACATTTGAAAATTTTCAAATTTTTTACTATATTACTTAGTAAGTAATTTACAACTCAAATTAAAAATCCAAATTTCTTCTCTCACTTCAAAATTAATTTTCAAAGAATTTTGTAAATCAATAATAATATTCCTCGAAATAAATTAAGGGTTTAAATTCTCTTTACTCTTTTTATTAAACCACTTAAATAGTTTAAAACAATCTTCAAATCCTCTTATAACTCTTCTCTTAAAACATACATTGTATATAATATAAATTCTAAAATATCAAAATATACTTTCAATAAAGTATAGCTCAATAATTTTCTCACATATTCTCATCTTTATAATTTCAAAATAAATATATAAATAAATGGCATTGCCTCGCCACTGAATCTCTAATAAATATCCATTGGCTGCTGAGTCGATCAAATGATCAAAACTGCCTCGCCACTCTGATACTCGTCTCTAAAATCAATGGCTGCAATTACCATTCAAAAATAAATTTAATATTTAATCTCAAATATTATTTTCAAAATCTCAATTTTTAAAACACAAACCATCGTGTCTGATTGTCTCATCATAGCATTTAGGAGATTCCTATCGATAACGTTGATCAGGCGTATCGACTAAAACTCTTAACTACTCGATGGACAACCTAACACTCTCAAATTATTTCTATAAAAGAAATAATACTCATGTAAATATATTCTCAAAATATTCTTTGATATTTTTTTTATATCTCAAAACTCCAATTTCTCTTTTTATAACTTATATATATAGCTTCAAAAACTCAAACCAAAGAACATTAAGAGAATGCATCGAGATATTCCTAGAATACACGATTCACAAAATCAACAGAAGGAGATGGAGTGTTCGTCAACTCCTACAAAACGACGAGCCACTCTCGGAAATCATCAAGACAAAAGATAAGCAAGATATTCTTCCCAAAGGAGAATAAGCACACAAACAACAAATCATTAGTTCAAACAAAGTAATGCTACAAAGGATAACACCGATTGAGTATCCGAAAAGGATAACTCAAAGAAACTAAATGATAAACTCAATCAAACTCTAACAATCTAGAAACTCACCTCATTCCTTAGTGGATGTCCTCGTGGAAGGATAGCCGAAGGCTAAAAGCCAGGAATTAGGTTACCTCAACACTTGATTACCCGATTGGATGTCAAATCCAAACGGACTCAGAAAACTCAACAAAGTCACCATGACTGGAATTTGAGATATATCATCAACATATCGATACTCAAGAGTGAATACAGAAACTTCAGAATCATCATTAATATTCCAAAGTGATAGAAATAACAAACCAATCAAAATACAAAACCTAAATATTCAATAGGATCCTATAAAACAAAGGGTTTTAATTTAATACTAACAGTAATCTCCAAAATCCCGGGTTGTTACAACTTATCTCATATCTGAGATCTCAAACCATTTAAGGCAATCAATATTATTCATCCATACATAAGCAATGATTTGCTTAATCACATCATCTATAATTAATTTAAAATGAATTAAATTAATTACTTCCATCTCTAATTAATTTAAAGTGAATTAAATTAATCACTTTCATTATATAAATCTTTCTTACATATCCATTAATTAATTTATTACATTCTAATTACTCACCTTAATTAATCATACCCGATTAATCATCCTTTAATTACATTCAAGTAATTATACTTTAATTAATTTTACAAATTAGTTATTCTTAATCACATACAGTAATTAACCTTTAATTACTTCATTAATTAATTAATTATAATTAATTACATTAATCAGTAATTAATTATCTTTAATCACTTATTATTGATCAATTATTCTTAATTAATTAACCCATAATTACATAATTAATTAAATTAATTAATGATTCCTAATAACATTTAATTAATTACTTTAATTAAATTAATTACATTAAGTAATTAATCTTTAATTAAACCATAATTATTAATCACCCTGGATTAATCGTATTTAGTAATTAACTACCCTTAATTACTCCATTAAATAAATAAATGAATTACTCCTTAATTAAATATCTTAATTAATCCCTTGATTAATTATACAAAGTAATTTAATCCAAACTACTTCCATTATTAAATCATCTTCCACTAATTACATCTAGAAATTATCAATTAATTACTTCACTAAGTAATTACACTTCATTAATTACATAAAGTAATTATTATCAAATCATCCAGTGCTTAAACTAATTAAACTTAATTAATTAATCCAAACTAATCACATAAAACTCAATTAATTACATTAAGTAATTAATTTCATAATTACTTCTATTAAGTAATTAAACTTAAATAATTTCACCAATGATTATTATTAATTAATTAATCTAATTAATTATTAAAATTAATCACATTAATTAATTATTAAATAATCTTAAGTTAATGACCTTAACCATTAACAATTTATAATTCCTTAATTACTTTTCTTAAGTAATTAAACTTACTTTTATAATTAATAATTTCAAATTAATTAATTTTAAATAATCCATTAATTAATCCTAAATATTTAATTAATTAAGTGTTAACTGTAACTTAATTTATTATTAATTACTTGATTAATAAATATCTAATTATTAATTAATATTATAATTAATAATAATTAATTACAAATTAATTATCCTCAATTAATTAATCTTAAACCTTAATTAATCAATTTAAAAACTCTTAATTACCTAATTAATCATCCGTATCATTAATTAATTAAATAACTAATTATCCATTTTAATTAACTTAATAACTTAATGAATTACAAATCATTAAATCCTAATTAACTTTAAAGAAAAAACATTTCTTACTTAATCAAAGCATTTAAAAACAATTTGCTTTCAAATTTACTTTAAATTTCATTTTAAATTTCATTCTAAATTTAGGATTTTAAAATGAATACAAATTTAACTTAAATAAAGTTTTAAAACAATTCCAAAACCTTTTTATCTCACAAGTTAAAGAAATATTCATTTTATAAAAGAAGTTTAAAAGAATTTAAAACCAAATTCATTTTTAAATTCAAATC